>CM075213.1:33130548-33488048 GCA_037577465.1 Liposcelis bostrychophila
TTTCTCCCTCTCGGATCTATTACCGTAATCGCGATCAAAGTTTTTTTTTTTTACTTTTTTTCCTTGCAAAAAAAAAAAAAAAAAAAAAAAAAAAAATTCAAATCGAGTTTAAAATAAACAAACAAAAATCGGTCAGGCAAAAAAAGAAAAAAAAAACAATGGAATGCGGATTAAAAACTTTAGGAAAATGTGCTTTAGGGGAAAATACGATTTTTTTTTATTCGTCATAACGGCAAACGGAAAAACGTTTCAACTCCATTTTCCGCGGGGAGGTTGGTTGAGGGTGGAAATTACTGTAAAAGCGGAAAAGAGAAATGGCGGCTGCGATGACGAAAGACTCTCCGAAGAATGATGAAACAGTCACAAAATGGCAGTTGCCATCAAGATAAACCTTCCCCAATCGCTTTTCAACGGATTTATTAACATAATAAAATGCAGGGTAGCGAAAATTCTGATAAAACGTTTTCTTTTTTCACTGAATAACACTTTTTTTTTTATATTAACTCGTAGCTCAGACGTTTAAAACCGCGGGAAAACCGCATTTCCGTTGAAAAGGGAGAAAAAGCTAGGTGGTTTTGTAAAATTTTATCGGTAATATCCTGTTACGTTAAGCTATTTAATTTAATAATGAAGGGGTGGAAAAACCGGGGGGGGATGATAATGTTCCTCTTTAAAGTAAATAATAAGTTTTCTTTTTTTCCGGTTTGCGGGGTTAACGATAATGCGTTAACGGTTTGTTCTGATCATTCTAATTTTGATAAGGAAAAAGAGGGGAAATTTGCAGTGGAAAAAAAGAACAACAAGGTCGGCAAGAGGAAAAAAGGAAACGAAAACTCTAGAATATCAAGGTAAAGGACGAAAAAGAAGCTAAAAGGATGGAGATGAATGCTTTTTTCTGCCATTATCATTTGAGGTAATGGTAATGCAGCCATCGCATCTACAACAATTGTCATACTAGGGTGGTTCTTATTAGGACCCGTTTCTCGGATGTACCTAAGTTGTAGGGATTCGGTACCACTACCCACTATCTTTAACTGTGATAAGTTTCAGTTCAGTCGAACCTCGTTAACACGTGCCTCAAACGGCCTAAAAATTTTCTAAATCCCACAAGAGCCGAAAAATCAGAAGTTTTATTTGTACGTGAAAATAAATGTTACTATCAGAATTTTTATGCAGATTATGAAAATAAAGTCGTAATTTCCGTATCTCTGATCCTAGAGAACAAAACAGATAAAAAATTCACTGCATATGGCTATATCCATATTAATTTTAGGACCCTTTGAGGCACGTGTTAAACGTTGTCCGACAGAGCTGAAATTTGGCACAATTAAATTTCTCTGGTAGTGGTATCAAACCCCCATTACTTAAAAAAATACGAGAAAAAAGTCCTAATAAGGACCACCTTATTGTCATAAGAATGGTCACAGTGGTACTAGTATTGCAGTAGTATTAGAAGTAGTGGTGGTAGTAATGGTGATATTAGCAGTTGTACCAGTAGAAGTAACAGCATTAGTATTAATAATAGCAGTAGCAACCGCAGTATCAGCAGTATCAGAACTAGTAAGTAAGACTACTACTACTACTACTACTACAGGGCGAGTAGTCTGTAGTGGTAGTCCAATGGTAAGATTCTCGATTCGCATGCGGTAGGACCGCGTTCGAATCAAGTTTTTACCATGCATTCACCTCTTGATTCTTGTTATGAGATCAAAGTGAAATCATATTGTGATGCCCAACACGGTTCGGAACCCGTGTCTAAATATAGTAGGTCCCTCTTACACACCCTTCTGTGAGAGGATGGTTGATGTCTGTGGCATGCTTATAAAATAAAAAATTGTGCTTATGGAGGGAGTTCACAGACAGCTCCATCCCCTGTTAAACCTCTGGTACAATAACGGGGTTACGCCAACTTTAACTTTAACTTTAACTACTACTACTACTACTACTACTGCTGCTGCTGCTGCTGCTGCTGCTGCTGCTGCTGCTGCTGCTGCTGCTACTGCTAGTAGTACTATCAGTATCAGTACTTGTACTCATGATCAGTTCTACTCTATTACTACTAGTTCTGAATAGTAATTAATGCTACTTCTATTACTTTTACTACTACTAATACCGATACTACTAATACTGTTACTGTAGTAACTAATGACTCTTGCAGTAGTCGCAGCATCAGTAGAAGTAGTGGTAGTAGTGTTAGTGAGTAGTAGCTGGAAACGGTAATGCAGATATCATTACTACAGCAATATGCAATTAGGGCACTAATAGTCACAGTTATAGTAACTTAAGAAGAAGTAGTGATGATGGTGATAGTAGGAGTTGTAGGAGTTGTATCAGTAGAATTAATAGTATAAAGTAAAGAGTATTAGTAGTAGTAGTGTTAAATAATATTAGTACTATTATCAAAATATTAGTACTAAGCAAAAGGTGTAGATATAGATGTTTACACATTAAGTATGTATAAATAGTACTGGTAATAGCAGAAGTAATAGTATTAGCATTAGCTGGAGCAGCAGCAGCAGCAGCGATAGCACAAAAAGTAATGATGAAAACATTTGAACAATAAAACTACTAGCAGTAGTTGTTGCAGTAGTAGCTGTGGTGATAATGAGTAGTTGTAATAATCGTAATGGTGCAGAAGCGGCAGCAGCAGCAGTGCACTAGGACGAAAAAAGAAATATGAAACAAAATAGACGAACACTAGCTGTCCCCAGTCAAAATTTGACGGTCCCTCTTTCAGTTGTTAACTGCCCAGAACCTCTTTACAAACGGCATTTAATGTTTTACTACCCCTCAGAATGACTTCCAGCTTTCGGTTGGGCAAATCTACACGTGAAGAGCTTTCATTCAAAAAAAAGATCACCAAAATCGGTCGGATAGGGGCTGAAGGACGACTGGAAATAAATTTTGGGGGTTCTTGGCGTTTTAATATCATTATTAGGCTCAGTATTATACTGTTCTAGATACACTTTCCAGCTTGACACTAGTCCCCTGTACTTAGAGTATGAAAAATTCGTGTCAATCTGGGAAGTGCATCTAGAACAATATAATACTGAGCCCACGATATATAGATATGGTCTAATCATAGGCATCAAGGCAAAGGACTTTCTTTTGGACAGTTCAGAACAAGGCAAAAGATTTACCAAATTCAGCTATCAGAACCAGATTTAGTCCAAAAATTCAATACAATCATTCATATTTTTCTTGTTCTAGAGACAACGAAGCATAAAGAAAGTATGAGAATGATAAACCAACGTGAAAGCAAAAATACTAATTTGCAACTTAAACAAAAAAGGCTTTCTTTTTAACTATCTCTTCCATCTCCGTTCTTGAACAAGCATCCATTGCAGTAATAAATAATTCATTTAGCCAAAACCCAATCAACTTGTTTGCTTCATTATTTAAATTGCTGATGAAGAAAACCATATCCTTCAGAAAAAAAACAAAAAAGAGAAAGGTAAAAACCAAAAGGAAACAACAACCTACCCGTATAATTGAACAATGTTCGACTTGTCAATATTTTTTTTTTCTCCTCATCTATTTATTCCTACCCTCTCTCCTCCTTCTATCTTTTATCTTCCCAGCTTCGAATAAGATGGAAAGCAATCCTGAAATCACGTTGCCGCTTTACGACCGCAAGACTTCGGACCTTTTCATTTTCTAGTAAGCTAAGTTTTCCCATCACGTATATTGTTTTATATCTCACCACCGTCATCTCCCGTTTTTTTTTCCTTTCCCTCTATACCAGACCTTCCTCCCTTCCCCGTTTTCCTCTTTGTTCGTTCGGCTCACCATGGTCGAAAAAAATGATTTTTTCCCAGGATAAAGAAGCATGCGAAGTTGGAATATCCGGCCGTTTCTTTTTAAATGAAAAAAAAAAAAAAAGTTGGGGGAGAGGACGAGGTGGACTAATAAATCCAGACCCGATTTAGGATTTTCATTTATATATATATATATTTTTTTTTCTTTCGGGGCTTTTCCTCCATCGATATTTCAAAGAAAACGACCGTATATGTTTCCGGTATTTTCGATTTATTTCGATTGTTTATACGAAAGGGAAAATGGGAACGTTCCCGTGATTTTTTTTCCCCTCCCGACAGGGAAGAAAGAGAAAAAAAGGAAATGAAAAAAAAAATCGACGTCAATATTCCGAAACAAAGGGATAAATCTTGCATTTAAACGCGAAACGATTAATTGATTCGAAAAGAAAACAAAGTCAGAAACTTCCCATCTCCACCTCTCAAGGGAAAATCCTTATCTGTGGGCGTAATTAATGGATTGAGTCATCGACCTCGCGTTTTTCTTTTCTTTTTCTCAGCTTCTGCTTCGCGTCGTTACTCTTCAATTAGTTAGAGGAGAAAAAAAAAATATATAAGTATCGGATCTGTACTATCGACGCTGGATCTTCTATTAAATGGTTTACCGTGAAAAATGGTTACGGTTAATAAAGGGCCATCTAAACGTAACTTCAGCATGAAACTAACCACTTTTTTGACCCCCACGTCAGCAGAACTCAGCATAACATATACAGCTCTTTAAAAGTTGCGCCAGATTTAGGATACCCTTTCCCCGTTGCCAACCAAGTCAGAATTTCTGTTAGAAAGCAAAGCTCCCCCCCCGGACGCAATGCTTAAATGGCACATAACGGTCTTTCGAGGTCGGACCTAAATGTCGACTTGAATGGTGTCCTTTCCCCGGTCTTTTAAAGACAAAGAGCCGTAGACCTATCAAGAAACTTTTTTTCTCCAGAAACTCAAGAAATCCAAATCAAACTGCAAAATAATAAAAAAAAAAGCTCATTGCGACATAAATTCATTTTTAAATGCTATGTTGTGTTCCTGTCGACCGTAACTCATAAGCCAAAAAAGAGAATCGGAGCTGAAGTTAAAGCTTCATCGATTCTGAATTTACTTGTATAAGATTTACGAGGACCTCTTACTCAGCAGTCTTCATAAAAAATGGAAAAAGGAAACCAAGCCTCGTCGGGAATACTAATGATATGTTGCCTTCTTACATTTAAGATCCCGATTTTTACGGCCTACATAAAAAAAAAAAAATAGTTGCTGGCTATGTAGATCTATCGATGTCGTAAATACAAAGAAACTAGGGAAGGAGAGGGGGTGGGGAAGCGGTTTTTTTTAGGGTGCAAATTCGTAGATAAACATTTTTTTTTTCTTTTTTTGGATAAGGGAATAATTGGACACGTATTGCACTCGCTTCTGTCGCAGAGTTGACAGTTTTGCCTGGAGGAGATCCTTTAATGAATGGCTTGATCTGCTGTAAACAACAGAGGTTCTGAAAGAGAGATTTGTTTTTAAATATTACTTTGGGCTGACCAATAAATTAAAGAAACAAGTTTGGGAGAGGGGGGAGGAAGTTCCTAGAAATCCTACGCTAAAGAGGGATTACTTAATCATGTATTTCGGTGTACACTTGACTCTGTATCACAATGCAATTGCAATGCATTGACACTGCATTACAGATTGCATTACTTGTACGTCAGATGTAGTGTTACTTCATTAGAAACAATGTCTTTCAATGAATTCATAACTTTCATTACCGCTGCATTTGCATTGTTTGCGTCACTTGCATTACCACCCCGTACTATTTAGAGATGAATAAATTGTATTAAAATCATGTATAAATACAAAAAATTGGACAGATATAAAATTGACTAAGTCATCCATAAAATACTACTCCTCTGTCCGGAAATAATGTGTGTGTTTCTAACTTTTAATTCCCATTTCGTAGGCTTTTGATTTTTGACGAAAGTGATGGTACCACATAACTCACCCGCCCGAACACTTTTTCACACCACCCCCCCCATCCCCCCCGGGGTCCCCCCCTTAGAAAAAAAAATTCATGAAAAAATGAAAAAAAATCGAATTTGAATTAATTTCGCCACGCTTCTGAAGCGAAGGCAAAAAATTTGAATGTGACCGGAATGAGAGAGTACATGACCCTAAACAAGAATCCACCATGAAAAATTTTTTGCATTACTCGAAACCCCCAAAAAAATTTTGGGGTCTCGACTACCCGGCCAAGGGGGGAATTTTTTAAAACCTATTAAACGGCCACCAAAACTTGGTCACGGGGGTTTTCGGGGTCGCTAATTTCAAATCTGAGGTCGGTTTTCAAAAATTCAAGATGGCGGATCCAATATGGCGGACTTATGTTAGAAACCTTGACCTTTCCCACGAAAATTCGTGTTCGGGGGATATCGGGGTCGCTGATTTCAAATCTGGATCGGTTTTCACAAATTCAAGATGGCGGATCCAATATGGCGGACTTATGTTAAAAAAATTGACTTTTTCCCAGGAAAGTTCCTGTTCGGGGGTATATGGTGGTCGCTGATTTCAAATCTGGGGTCAATTTTCAAAAATTCAAGATGGCGGATCCAATATGGCGGACTTATGTTAAAAACATGACTTTTTGGCACGAAAATTCGTGTTCGGGGGTATATCAGGGTCGCTGATTTCAAATTTTAGGTTCAAATTAACTGTTTTCTTCCAGTTCCAACCATTCTTTTTCTTTCCGTCATCAAAAACCGAATCTTCTACGAAACAATGTGGTTTCGCGTTATGCCGCTGAACCAACATTTTTAAGAACATTTTGTAAAGAAAACAGTTAATTTGAACCTAAATTTGAAATCAGCGACCCTGATATACCCCCGAACACGAATTTTCGTGCCAAAAAGTCAATGTTTTTAACATAAGTCCGCCATATTGGATCCGCCATCTTGAATTTTTGAAAATTGACCCCAGATTTGAAATCAGCGACCACCATATACCCCCGAACAGGAACTTTCCTGGGAAAAAGTCAATTTTTTTAACATAAGTCCGCCATATTGGATCCGCCATCTTGAATTTGTGAAAACCGATCCCAGATTTGAAATCAGCGACCCCGATATCCCCCCGAACACGAATTTTCGTGGGAAAAGGTCAAGGTTTCTAACATAAGTCCGCCATATTGGATCCGCCATCTTGAATTTTTGAAAACCGACCTCAGATTTGAAATTAGCGACCCCGAAAACCCCCGTGACCAAGTTTTGGTGGCCGTTTAATAGGTTTTAAAAAATTTCCCCCCTTGGCCGGGTAGTCGAGACCCCAAAATTTTTTTGGGGGTTTCGAGTAATGCAAAAAATTTTTTCATGGTGGATTCTTGTTTAGGGTCATGTACTCTCTCATTCCCGGTCACATTCAAATTTTTTGCCTTCGCTTCAGAAGCGTGGCGAAATTAATTCAAATTTTCGATTTTTTTCATTTTTTCATGAATTTTTTTTTCTAAGGGGGGGACCCCGGGGGGGATGGGGGGGGTGGTGTGAAAAAGTGTTCGGGCGGGTGAGTTATGTGGTACCATCACTTTCGTCAAAAATCAAAAGCCTACGAAATGGGAATTAAAAGTTAGAAACACACACATTATTTCCGGACAGACTTTTTTTACCCGAAAACTTTTCTTTCATCATCAAATATAAGTATGCATAAATTATGCATAAATAAGTATCCATAAAATGAAAAAAGTTGAATAAGCATAATATTTTCAAATTTCCATTAGATTTAAATATGAGATTGACGTTAAGCGCTATGCCTAGATTTAAGTAATCTTTTAGTACAATTAACAGTACAATCTCAAACTATAATAAATTGCTTCATATTCAAAAAATTTCGTTTTTGATATTTTTCCGGGCTCACTCCCATACTTACAGAAAAAAAATTGAACAGGTTTTAACCGATCCTGATTAGAATTGACAATAGACCACATTCAAAGATTATACAAACTTTGATCGATTACTCTTGACAAATCCAAGGAAACTTACCTGAAAATAAAAATAAAAATTAAGAATAAAAAACGAATTGCGATAGACACGTTCGGCAGAGTTTTGAAACAAGTATGAACATGTCTTGAATTGATGATCTAGTACGGAGCAAGAATAAACATGCCTTAAATTGAATAAAAAATCAATAAAAGGCTAGCTGAATGCTCATGCTTAGCCCAAAAACGACTAGCATTCCATGTGTATAACAAAATTGGGGTCAGCCCCTAAAAAGTTAGCCCCCCTCAGTGAATTTTTTTTAAATTTTAAATGACAAAATGCATTCATTTTCTATATCTCCTAAAAAATCATTTGCAGCTTCCGTTTAAAAACTTTGCACCCCCTGGCCCTTTGGTCCACTGCAGACGTCAGATATCCTCAGGTCAACCATATTCCAGCATCATTTTTAAATAAATGCCAAAATAATGCTTAAGTAACTTATGGACGATCGCCTCGAATGACGATGTTGCCATATTCCTTCGTCACTTTAACCCGCCAAAACCGATTTAAAAGGTACCCCACGTCTGGGTGCTCATGTCATAAGTGTTGCCAGCATTAAACATAAATCGTTTTTAACAATGCCCCGATAAAAGCGCGGCAAAATCGAAAACCGTTACAGACATTCAAAAACAAAGACCCCCGTCGATGACAGCGATAACAACGCCCCGAAAAAAGTAAATCGAAACTCGATTTTTTTTTTTTTTATTGAATCCCGTGACGAGGAGAGTAACCCCAAGGATCGGTTGCTTGTTTATACTCGAAACATTTTCCCCTCCAAGGAGTCAGCAGTTCACGAGTAGCGGGATCTTTGTTGCTGAACCAACATGTAAACAATCTTCTTGTCTTACAAATAACCTGACTAATAAAGGATTCTAGCTTAATCACGCTTAACTGAGTTTCTGTGTCGATTTATTAAAACAATGGGATCGGGGAGTCAAAGCATTGCGGAAACTTCCAACCAAATAATTCACGACGCCCTTTAACGAAACTAATAAAAAGGAAATAAGGAAGAGAAGGAGAAAGACGGGAGGGGGGCAGTAAAGCAAAAAAAAAAAAAAAAAATGTAAGTAAGCAATAAAATATCGAAATTATCGGAAAAGCGATAACTAAATTCTTTTTTTCTTCTCCCCGGTTCGTTAAGACTTTTAATAAGGTTTGAAAAAAAATCCTACTCCTTCCTCCTTTTTTATTTCTTGAATTAAATTTAAATCGATCCCGGATGTATAGTGATTTGACCTAATAATACCCGCTTTGGAAATATCTTTGGAATGTGGGATGAAGTGATGGAATAGCTAGGATAACTTCCTCTCGGAAAATCAGCTTTGTCCTCGACCGGATTGGATTGTTTTAATTATAACCCGACACGCTCTCCAGATTCTTCCCTTTTATTGAGTTTCTTGTTTTCCGATCTGGGAGATTAGGATTTTTTTTTTAAAAGGAAAATCCCACTCATTTTTTCGCCACAATAAGTGTAAGTGAAAAGGATTCCCTCCGATAAATAAAAGCAAAGATTTTTATCCTCCCCTCCCCACCTATTGAGTTGTTCATATTTCAAGATATCTTTGAAAGCTCTAAGAGCTTCGTTTCCGGAATTCAAGCTTTTTACAAATTTTTCTTTTTCATTTTTTTTTTTTCAAAGACGTGCTAACGAATACTGCTACTTGTTTTGAGGGCCGAATCCAGAAATAAAACGTAAAGCATTTTAGAGGGGGATTCCACTAGGAAACATGTTCGCTGAATGCAAGTTATTATGCAAGAAATTAATTATGGAAAATATTTAAAATCTCCTCTGGCCATTCCGACGTAGATCAGCAAACGTGCGTAAAAAAAATTACCTTATTTGAAGCATTCATTCTTCTTGCCCTTGTCCTTGTCCTTTTCCTGTTAAGATGTATTTTCACGGCGTTCTGGGAAATAAAACCATAGCTTTTCGTTTTAACTTGATCTGAAAACAAATTAAAAAAAGTATTACCGATAAAAAATAATATTAGGTACCTTTAGGGGTTGTCCATATATTACGCAACTATGTTTAGGGGCAGAGGGAGGTAAAGGAAAGGTCTCCAGAAACCTTCATGATTCATCATCTTAATGATAAATCTTCATAAGAGGAAGTCTGAGTTCGCCTACTACGAAGGAGGAAAAGTTCAATATTAGCCAAAATAATAATTGCGTAAGTTATGGACAATCCTTTTAAGAAGCTTTTAAAAAAAAGCTAAGGAGCTTTCTAAAAAGCTTTTTTCAGCTGATGCTGCTGCTCTTCACCTTTTCTTACTTGTTCTAATTTTCATCAACTTAAAGCTTTTTTACTGACATCATCGGTATCAAGTAAATAAATTAATATCAGTAAATCTTGAAGGGAACTTGCCATTATCAATACGATATTGAAAATGCCTCCTGGCACTCAGTCTTTCTTTTCAAATATACGTTTTCAGGCGATTAGACAATAGGGTGGGTCGAAACTGACAAATTTTGGAATTTTAAAACTGTTGATGGTGGAATGGGTGCCTTTTAGCAACACCGTTAACCCTAATTTTAATCGATTTCGTAGAAAGAAGGAGATTTTAATCGATTTCGTAGAAAGAAGGAGATTCCATGTGTTTAATGGCGACTGGATTTGTGTATATATTCGAATCTCTGTCACGCGGAAAAAAACTCCTAATAAAACTAAAAAACGGAACCGTCAATACATGATGTTCTGGATCTTCTTAAAATAAAGTTTAAAATCCTCAAATCATAAAACATTTGATAGAATAGGAAGACGGTTGCAAGGTGGGAAGAATATATGTGCTTAAACGTCTTCTTATGATTCAATGTTGTTGTTTGAAAAAAGCTGTTTGCGACTCGTCTCATCCTATCTAGAGCCCTATATACTGGGAGAAGCGCAATTGGTGTCATGGCGGCGTCCGTATGGACGGTAAAATGGCGTAAAATTTGTATAGTTGTTTATGACGGGAAAATGGCGACCTCCGTGGGACGGTAAAATGTCGACCTCCGTGAAACGTACAACGCCTATGTTTCACTTACATAAAAAAATACATAAACAAGGACCAATCAAAATTAGACCGTAGGTTGCGCTTCTCCCAGTATATAGGGCTCTAATCCTATCTTATGCATTCATATTCACGTTGTTTGAGCTCTTAAGTACAATAATAAAATTAACTTTATGGGTGAGCGAATTTGGTGTGAGTAAAGAGAAACATGGTTTTAGTTAGATTGTTTTTATTTTTTTCTTATGCTGCGAAAATGAAAAATGATATAACGGTACCGGTAGGCATTCTTTAAAAGTAAAAAGTAATGAGGTATTTACAATCAAATTTATCATTGGTGTAAACTAAAAAAAAAATTGTTTGTAAACACAAATATGCCGATGATTTTAGTTAAAAATGATAGAAAATCAGGTAATAAGAATTGTATGACCTTAGCTTTCATTTGAGTGAGATCAAATAGTATGTGTTTATTAATTTTAAAACATCTGAGAATTTTTTTTTTTTTTTTTTTGAAAGCGCCAAATTTAAATTTTCGTATAGATTTTTTTTTTTTTCGAAGGAACTATTCTTAAGGTGTTTCGATAGCACCGCTTTATTATTAGTTGAAAAAAGCATGTTCTTTGGTCTTTTTATAATTTCGTTAAAATTCACGAAAAAAATAAAAACATTTTATCCTATTGTTAGCCTACGGAAAAGAAAAAAATGGCATCCATTTTTTTGCACGAAATAAACAAAGCTTCCGATTTTCTTTACTAAAACATTCAAACTAGAAAGTAATATGTATTTTTTAAAGCTAATATCAATATGATACCTATTAACAGATGTTGTGTTCGTTTTTGAAAAAATCGGAACATCTAGAAATAAACGTTTTTCGTAAATAAATGAAAACGCTTTGTTTATTTTTTGAAACTTCCCATATAACGCCATGTATTTTTATCATATTTTCAAAAATTTTTAACTCGTTAACTAGAAAGTAACTATTGCTTAAATTTTTAAGGGAGGTCCGCGGATACCTGATAAATCATCTGTGCGAGTTTGAAGAATATCTAACATCTTGAGTTTTACTATCGAAACACCTTAACAAAAGTAGATTTAGATTAGAAAAAAATGGCTGTTTGTAAAGAACTAAATCTTTTTAAATTAATTTTTTTTGCGTGAAGGTGAGCTATTTTACTGTTCACTGCATTTAATGAATAAATAGCGACTTGGATTACTCAAAATTAGACATTTAGGAACGTAGTTTTAAAATTCGTATAAAACGTAGTATTAAAAAATAAAATAGAATAAGAAATAATTTACGTTTCCGGGGGTCTAGCAAATTTTTTACTTTTAAGTGAAAATACCACTATAAAATGATTACAGTTTCTGGTATTGAGTTCTAAATAAAAGGAAGACAAATAGAAAATATGAATGCAAAAAAAAAAATTGTTTTTTAAAAGAAAATTTTCCAAAAATAAAATTCTAATGTTGACTTGGTTAGAGAATTACCCTAAAGCAGAAACTAAAAAGCTAAAAATAATTTTTAAGAATAAAAAAATCGATTTCGAATTAAAAGCCCAAAAAAGCTAAAAACAAGTTAAATAAAGTCGAACCTTCATCACTGACTATCTAATTGAACTTGTGTGTTTTTTTTCTTCATTTTCATATTTTTAAAAACTGAAATCGAGATCACATCTCGTGAATGTATGAACTTCCAATGCGATCTCGATTTCAGTTTTTAAAAATATGAAAATGAAGAAAAAAAACACACAAGTTCAATTAGATAGTCAGTGATGAAGGTTCGACTTTATTTAACTTGTTTTTAGCTTTTTTGGGCTTTTAATTCGAAATCGATTTTTTTTATTCTTAAAAAATTATTGTCCAGATTGTTTGAACGTCAGCTTGAGGTTTGCCCTTATATGGTTTTTAAAAAACTTCAAAGTCATTGCGTGACCTCAATATGATCTTAAAAAATCTGAAAAACAATTAGTGATGCCAAAAGGCATTCCACTACCAGGAGTTTTGAAACTCCCAAATTCGTCTGTTTCTCCTCACCATAAGTAATATGCCTTCGATTTTATAAAGCGCGATGCCTACGGCTTAATCAGATGCCTACTCAGATTAGCCAAATCAAAAGTCGAATCTCTTTTCGATTGAGCCAGACTAATGAGCTGCCTCCTTTGTCACTAAATATCGCTCCGTAGCTCTTCATATCTTAATCGCTTCCCCTCCATTCCAACTATTGCTATCTGCGGTGTGTTAATTAGCCGTTAAGTTAAATTAATTGAAAACCCGACGTTGCTTTTGAGCGAAGTACAACTCCTTTCAAAGTCTTGATTCACGGCTTTCTAAAACTCTTTTCATCTAGGATTACCTGGGTCTACCTTAACTCTCTTTCCTGGAAAATTAATAATCCCCGCGTTTGTTTTGGAAGTCGTTGATCAGAGATTTTCCGACCGCGTCGGAAACCAAAACCAAAGTCAATATCTTTAAACTATTATACCGCTTCATATCAATTTTCCTCGTAACGTCCTTTGTTGCTTACCCTTTTGATAGGCGAGACTCCAAGCGGTTTTTCAAATGGATCCGTCTCGGTTGCTTTAACTTTCTTGTTCAAACTTCCCTCGAAACGTCTGGGACGTAAGATCTTTCATCACCATGTCACCGATACGTCTTCTTTGATCGTCCGGTCTCATTCGAAAGAATTTCTTGGAATCCTTCCTTTTCCGAAGGGAGGGACAGTAATTGGATAATTATCCCGATAGGAGGCAGGAAGGGGTCGTACACGAAAAAGACAGGAAAATTTAAATATCTTATTTACGATGACTAGGAAGTCATCCTAACATTTGGGGAAAAAAGGCTACATCAATGAGCTGATCCACTTGGCATGCGAACGAACGTACGAATTTTCCTATAAGGCTCGGATTACACGCGCACACAGCAGGCTTTTACAGGACCTCGAGCCCTATCGCCGCATTATAAACTTTTTTTTCCATTCTGACCTCTCTTCTCAGGCATCCCGCCAGTCAGGCACCTTCTCGCATCAGCCAAAACGTTATCTTCCCATCTAATCCGAGATCTTCCCTGGGATCTGGGACTAGTCGGTCTGCCCTCCAGGACCTGCCGGATATATCTTGGCGGTGGCGCGCGAGCGACATGCCCCGCCCACTTGAGCCTTCGGGACTTATCAAACTAGTGGTTAACGGTTGCCCAGTGAGCCTACGGATCTCGTCATTTAAACGCATTCGCACCCTGCAAGTAATTGGATCCCTGGCGCGGATGGTCAGGCTCCAAATGTCACAGCCGTACGTTACTACAGGGCGGATTATGGTACTATAAATGCGGAGTTTCGCTCGATTAGGTAGAACTTTACTACTAGGAAATGGCCTAGCGCAAAAAGGCAATAGTTACCTTTCTGAATCCCGCCGCGACCTCAAAATTAGTGTCATTGTCGTTGCTGGCATAGAACCCTAAATACCGAAATTCGGTTACGTTCTTAAATCTAAGGTTTCCTACCTCCAGAGGTTCATCGTGCCGTCTCTGTCTGTCTTTCTCATTGACCATAACAATATACTCAGTTTTCTCCTCGTTTACTTCGAATCCAACCCTACGAGCAGTTATTAGCGACTCTCCGCCTAGCCTCCGAACATCGTCCCAAGTTTCTTCTAATACAGCTCGGATTGACTCATATTAAAAGGGTCCTAGTTTGCTAATCTGGATTTAGCACCTTTTGGTCTGCAGAGCGCACGTCACTTTTTTCGAGCAGTTTTCCCAGCGGAATGGCTCAGTGCAAAAGTTGATGGTGGAAAAACAGTTGGAAGCCTGACGTTCTTGCAATAGGTCGCCAGATGTGAGTGGAACAAATAAAATCGGTTTTGGTTTAATTTGGCAAAGGAAGGTGTGTCTGGAGAGAGCAGGCAAAGCGGGACACATCTCAGAACATCATCACTCGTTGATCAGAGTAATGGAATAAGGAAGAGGTCTCAATATGACGAAATATCCCGTTACCCTACAAAAATAATTAAACATTTTCGTCCAGGATTTTGAGGGAATTTGGTGAGAGAAACGATATGTTGACTGCCCGGAAGGAAAAGTCCCTTCTTTTTGGGTTATTTTAAAAAATCCTCATTTCTTTTTGCCATTTTAAAAATTCCCTACTTTATTGTTAACTGGAACAAATTCCTATCCTTATTGTGTGGTGGAAAAACTCCCTATTTTGTAAAGGTCACGGAAGAACTCTTAATTTCAGAACTCCGAAAAAAATATTTTTGACGTCACTTTTCAAGAGCTAGAACTGAAATGTGGTCTTTTTTACTAACCCTAAAAGTTCAACTTTAGGAGCAGAAAACGGGCGTAAAAACTACTACTTTATACACACGGGGAATTAAGAAGAGTTTTTACACTGTTAAAAAAAAAAAAAAAAAAAATAGGGACTTCTTTTCGAGACAGTCGATATGAAGGAGGCCCAGTGTAAATGACCCGATTACACTGTTTATGGTTTTTTTTAAAAAAAGATTCAAACAATACAACTATTGAAGAAAAATTGACCACCCAAAAGCCAGAGAAAAAAAAAAAAAACTCGTACAAAATTTTGCTTCATTAAGTCCTTTATGTTTTTTTCCCAAACATCTGAATTAAATTAAAAAATCTTTCAAGTTCGAATAAATAAAAAAAAAAAAATAATAATACAATGTTGCAGTTGTTCGTGTAAATGAGAGAACCTTAGAATCGATTATGGTTTTTATGATCTGGTTTTTTTGATTTATTATTTTTCCTTCTTTTAGTCTTTATTAGGTCTGTGGGTGATACGATTTCCAGGAATTATCAGTACTAAAAAAAAAAAAAAAAAAAAGGATAACAACGTCCAGGTTATTTTTAGTTTTTTGGAAATGGTTTCATTTCCAAAATCATTTTGGTTTGGGATTAATTTATTTGACTCTAACTTTTTTGTGATCTCCTAACACCGCACGGTAACATAGGGGGCGGTGTAAAACGAGTATCCGTTTTTTATGCCATGTTTTTTTTTATGTGTTCCATGGCAACAAAAACATTGAAAATGCGGACGCCAAATATGATGGCCACAGGTTGGTATGTAATTGTGCGGCATATTTCTGCATTTTAAAAAAATACCATATATCGTTATCAAAAAAAAAAAAAAAAAAAGGATATCAATTCAGAACGACGAAAAAAAAACAATTTTAAGTTTCGTTTTTCGGTGTTCTGAACATCAGGAATTTTAAAAAAAATTATTTTGAAAAATTCAAAACCCCGAAAGACTCCAGTTTCCGAATCTTCAAAAATATTCCATATTTTGAACCACCGATTCAACAAATGATTTCTTTTTTTTTTACCGAATTAAAGAATTATAATTCCAAATAAAACAAAAAAAAATTCAATACAATTTTTAAAAATAAAAAGGAATTAAAATAGAAATAAATGATTACGATGATAATAATAATAATAGTTTAAATACGATGAGCCTCGTTTCGAACAGAGGAAATGAAAGAAAAAAAAAACCGATAAAAAAAATTTCTTCTCGTAAAGTGAATAAAAATTAAATTAAATTAAATAAATTAAATTGATCCGGTGCTTTGCTTTTTATTAAGTCAAAGTCAAAAAATGTAAAGAGACGACGGAAAATCAATGATCCCAAATAACCAATATGCAATACCAACGAGGCGAAATGAAAACACATAAAACCAAAAGAGAGAAAATCATAAAAAAAAAGAAGGTAAAAAAAAAGCAGAATTTGATTGATTTTCTTTCTTTTATTTGAACTGTCAATTCTGATTATATTTTTTTTTTGGAACAGCTCCGATTTTGAGCAAATTTTATTCACTAAATTTATTAATTGATTTTTTTTTTCAACTTTTTTCATTATTTTTTTTATTTGAAGAATAAAATTCATTAATGCTAATTTTAACTACTATTATATTATTATATGTATACTGTATATATATAATAACTGTTTTTTATTTTTTCTTGTGTCTGTTATAGAATACTCGGAAGGATTTTTTTTTTTTTTTTTAATAAAGCTCCTGTCACGTTAAATTCTGCATATTCGAAAAAAAAACGAAAGCGTATTATTTGTTAATTTCCCGTCACTTCCGGTTTGATATACGTCAGTCTTTAAATTCATGAGTGACAAATATTGTCTTCAGAGGCGGAAAGTGGATTCTCCTGTAAGTTATTTTGTATATTTTTTATTTATTTATTTTCTTTTTTTACGAGGAAAAAAAAATCGTTCCGAATTTTTATTTTTTATAAAGCGGAATAATTTCTAGGAAACTGTTAAATTGAAAAACGTTTGAAATCGATGCTTGAATATATTAAAACGCGTTTAAAAAGATGCCTGGATTTTATTTTCCGGGAAATTTTTTAATAAAATTCTATTTAAATACATGTAATCAATTTTGTGTTTCGTGGGGGTTCAGAACTAAAAATATGAAAAAAATATGGGAAAAGATTTTTCCGGCAAAGCAGTGATCCGTGATTTTTTTACGGAGTAAAACTGAATATTGAGGTAATCTAAGAACGATATTTTTAGTAACTCGTTTCATCGCATGGTAGTATCCGATTGGTTAAAACGAATAAGATTTCTAAATTATTTAATAAATTAGTCTGCCTGAATATATGCCAAAATTAATTTCAAGTAAAACGTAGAAATAACGTTCAAACGTGTTGATTAGTGGCTCAAAGCATTATTTTGCGGTCGAATGGAAATTTTTAGTTCAAACTAAATCCGCTAGGGGGTGTCGACCGACTGCTATCCTGTTCAAATGGCGGATGGCTTCAGATTGGTTGTGGAATATTCCCTTCTTGCCTTAGCGTTATTTATTAACCAATCCAAAGTGGATAGCAGACGACAGCCTCCTAGCGGTACGGTATTTAACATATGGACGTGGATTAGAAATGGCCCAGTTGTCGCGTCTTTTCTAATTCAGGCTCTCTATCTATAGCGACCCTAGAAATGCATAGGAGGGGCCAAAAAATAATTTTAGGTATCCTCAAAGCTTCTCAGCCTTATCCCAGACCATTCAGGGCAAGTTTCAACACGTTTTAAATAAATAAAAGGCTGGAAGGAACTTTAAAAAACTTTAAATTTCGGTTATGGTAATGATTTTGGGTTTGAGTTTAAGTAAAAATTTTACTTAAACTGAAACCTATATTTTTATATATAAATTTTACTGTAAAAATTATATATAAAATATGTATAATTTATGTAAAATTTACATATAAATTATATATAAAATATATACAATTTTTACATAAATTATACTCCTAAATTATAACCTATCCTCTTACCCGTTATATCAGCATTAGAATAAAGTATAAAAGTGTTAATTATACGCCAGAGGCGTTAACTAACCCTTCTAAACTGGTATCGACCGTAAAATTAACGACTTAAATCAATATTGAAGTCGAACCAACCTCCAATGAAGTTAACTCACGTAAATTTTTCCACCAGGGATTGCATGTTTTGCAATCAAAATTTACCATTCCAGTAAATCTTTTAGTTTATCGTTAAGGACATACAGTGAACCTGGAGGAATAATTTTGCGACTTAACCTTTCATTACTCTTACTGTCAGTTTTCGACTGCTCACCAACAGCCAATAAGGGTTAAATATTCAAGAGTAAGCGGGAAAATGGATCAGAGTCCATCGTTTTTGTTTAAACTATATTTTATGTTTAGCTTTTGTCAACGCAAAGCATTTAAAACAAAAACATGGACTCTTGATCCATTTTCCCGCTCTTCAATGTCAATAAAAATTTAATAGAAAAACGGGATCGGATACAAAATTAGCGTCAATACGATTAACATTAAACTAAAGAAACGATTACCAGTAGTTAAATAATACCGAATGAATCAACCAGTACGCCATCGCAGAAACGCCTTTTTTTTACGTAATATACTAAGCAACTGATTAAAAAACTATGACAGGAGCTAGTATATTGCGTTACTGAGGGTGAAATGGGTAGCTTTTAAGTTCAGGTTTCTATGTGAATACAACTTTGCCTTCCGAAAAAACGATCTGAACTCAAAAATACGTCTGGTGATTTCACTATAAAATGATCGTGAAAAGAATTAGCCTTAGAGGCAACCCTTAGATTTCAGTTACATAACCGTTATTCAACTTAACATTCATAAGATTCACCAACAAAATATTCGAATAAGCACCTCCGAACCTTATTATTTACTTACTTCTAATATTTTTTTAGAATTTTATTACGTTGGAGGCTTCAAAAAAAAAAAAAAAAAAAAAAAAAAAAAGGTACTAACCTGATACGAAAATAAAATTACATTCCACGGCCCGAATTACTGGATAAATTTCGACACGAAAGATTTTCTTCAACATACAATATTTTTCGGGATACGAGCTCTTCATTTCTTCTAATTATTACGGTACCTCCGTTTCTTCTAATTATTTCTGTTTCTTCTAATTAACACCCGAGCTTCGTAATAATTTTTATCAAATCTGTAACAAACGAAACAGAAAAAAAAATATTGAGACTAAGCTACATTTTATCCAAATTATTCCGCTTTTCCTTTTTTTTGTACATATCCGTAACGCTTTACACTGAACTTTTTACTTTAAAAAATTTTAGGGACACCCAATACATTCATTCTTACACAACTTTGTATTACACATCCTTTTTTTTTTTTAAATATATATATTTTTTTGTTTTTGTGGTACAACTCAAAAAAAAAAAATCGATTAAGTCAACATGAATAAAATTTCATAGTAAACATTTTTTTTTTCCTATCAAGATTATATACTAATTTTTTTCATTCTTTAAAATTGTTTTTAGCATTTTAATATTTATTTATTTATTTATTATATATTTTAGGCCTCGCTTAAGTGTATTTTTTTTTTGCCAAGGTAATTAGTTTTATACAATTTGTTTTTTAAAAAAAAACCTAATCTTATATAAATTCAATTACCTTGGGAATTTTTTTTACCGCCGTCCGTTGCATCGAATCCGATTTTTTTTTTCGTCGATGCAAAACACGATAGGTAAAAAAAACTGTTAAAACATAATTTACAAAAACATATCCTCCGTGTATATATCCTTTTTTTTTAAAATTTAAAGCGTGTATGTGTGCTACATCGAATACAACGAGACCCGGTGATTATAAAATTTTAGAAACCGAATTTTTTTTTGAATAAAACTGCTTTTTACGAGATTTACCTAACAAAAAAAAAACAAGATTAATATAATAATAAAAAACCGAAGGCAGGAGCTATGAAATAGTGGAATACTGTCAGAAAATTAATTAAGTACTTGAAATAATAAAAATCTGCCTTCGGGTTTTTCCGATAACGTAATAATAAGAATAATAAAATCCCCGAAACCTAAAAAAAATAGTGCAAGGAAAAAAAAATTACATAAGTGCAGTATGGAAGTCCTCATCGAAGTGGCAGGCAGAGGTGAAGCAGCCGACGTTCCCTCGATTTTTTCTCGAAACCAGGTTCGTCTTCCTCTTCCTCTTCGTACTCGGACTCCGGGCGGGAGATCTCCTCCTGTCACACGCAATCCTCTAAAGACATGAGTAACGGATTCACGTATTCGAAACCTTCGAACTCGGATTGATCGATTTTTTCTATCACACGCCTGAAAAGAAAAGAGAGAAAGGAAAACGTTAATTATTGAATGTAAATTCCTATATCAACTTAGAGTACTACAGGAGAGGATTGTCATAAGCTTAACATAGAAGTAAACATTATAAGATGAGGGGGGGGGGGGAATTTTGACGTTAAATTTATTTATTTTTTTTTTTTCCATTTTAAAATTGTACGGGACCGGATTTTTCATAAGCTTAAAATAGAACCAAAGCTGTAAGTTGAGAAGAAAAAATTGTTGACGTTTACAAATTTTTTTACATGTAAATTCCTATGTCAACTTAGAATGTGGCAGGAGAGGATTTTGCATAAGCTTAACGTAGAAGTAGGAATTCTAAGATGAGGGCGGAAAAAATTTGAAGCTCTCAATATTACGAATTATTCACTAAGGAAAAAAAGTCTGCTTTTTGATACGTTTAAAAAAAGAAAAAGTAACTTCTAAAACTAATATCTGGAAAAACTACAGCAAACGCTGATTAAATATATACGATGTATATAAAACGAACGTGAAAACGGTTCAGTTTTAATAATTCATTGCATCGAAAGGAAAAAAAAGGCTTCGTACATCAAAGGACACGGCTAATAGGATTTTCAATGAAAAAAAAAAAAAAAAAAAACACGGAAAAAGGAACGAAAAAAAATGTCTAATGCGGATTTTCTATTCGATGTTTATCTGCTATCTGCAATACCAAACCACCCCTGTATTTTTTTCTGGAGGAATAAAATAAAAAAATAAAAATCCACAAAAACGATCGCCAGCATCAGCATCACAGCATTATAATTAATTCACATTGTGGACTCCGATCGGGGGACCTGAGTCTTAAAATAAATAAACAAATGGAAAAGTTTTCCTCAAGATTAATTTTTTTTTCCCTCTTTTGTAACTGATTCAGCAGGAAATTGAATCATTTTCGAAAAGGGATCATCCCACTTGCCGGAAAGCAGCATTTCAAGGAAGGTAATCCCAGATTTCGCGTACCAGGAAAACTTGGGAGCTAATTATATCAAAAAAGGAGGAGCTGCAAATGATATTTCAAGTATATAAGACGATTAGAAGCAGAAAGTGGGAGGCTGTCAATCAGGGATTTTCCTCAAAGCGCGAACTGTTATCTGGTATTGCTAGAATCCGGATAATGTTCGCTAACGATCATTAGTATGCTCCTAATCAAAGGTTATGAAAATTTCAGCATCGGCGGCTGTTGAGTTCTGACAAAGACCGTTAAAATTCCTCAAATTTACCCCCGCATCTTCTGGCAATCACTTTTCATTTTCAGTCGCTACCTCAGCTAGCAACCGACAAAATTTTTGCTCCTTAAGAAAACCACGGCTTGAATCCAGACAAGTACGATCCAGAAAACCGACGAGGGTACTTCTAACAGTCAAACAAAACACGTAATTCCTTGCCTTTCCACGAAGAAAGTCGAAAAAAAAAAAAAAAAAAAAAAAAAGTATAATGACCATTACCGAATCACTCTCCCCCTGTAGAACTCTTCAAGAAGCTGCTGCAGCTGTTGACGAAGTCCTCTTGCCTTGTTTTTTTTCAACAACACAGCAAATATTATATTTTGAAATCGTATAACCTTAAAAACGCGGGGGCAATATACGAGCAACGACAAGCCTCGTTTAAAAAAAACTTAAAAGCTCGTTTTACCCATCCGTCCTGTTTTAAGATGACACCGCTTTTGTCCGCGGTCATTAAGGACGAATTTCAAATCCCGAATTTCTTTCACACAAAAAGCTAATTCGTCATGATAATTACAAGACGAGGAGGGAGAGATAAAATAACAAGCATAAACGTGTGGTGAAAATACAAAGGAAATTACGCGAGGCTTTTTGTAATTTGGGTTTTCACCGTAAAAATCTAAGCCTTCTTCTCTAAGCCTTTCACCGCTTATTGTCCAGAGGGAAAACCTAAAATGCTTTCAATTTGAACGCATTTCTCTCTTTAAAAAATGAATTGAGAGAAATGAGGTATTCCACGCCGGATCGGCCACCGAAACCATAATTTTGCACTCGGTTATAAAAATAATTCCTATTGTTATTGCAGCAAATGTTTCTGATTAGAAAAACATTTCGTAAGTCGAAATTGAATAAAAATTCGAAATCTGCGACCTTAAAAACAATGGAAAGGAGTATAATGTTGATTTTTTTTTGGGAGTCGGGGAGAAACCCCCTAGGTGCTCGTTTTGGAAAATGAGTTAGAATTCGACACATATGACTCCTAATGGCAAAAACAACATCTCTTGTGGGAAATTAAAAATTGCATTATCAATTTAGCAGAGGAGACAGGAAGTCCCTTGATGACGAGGGGGTGGAAAGGGGGTCCAAGGAATGCTGATGTCATAACATATCCTAGATAAAATCAGAAAAGCCAATTCAGTAAAACCTTGGGAGGGCGTGGCCATAATCCAAGTACAGATTTTGGTGTTTAAATTACAAACCCTTATGTTCAGCATGTGTCAAGGTTTCCTATGAACCCCCCCCCCCTTCCCTGCATAAACAGCATCCCTCGGTAAAATAACAAAAAATCGAAACATTTTAGTAAATTTCTTCTTAAGATAATAATTATAAAATTTTTAATATTGCAATTTCGAAATTCGAGAAAAAGGAGGGCTATTGCAAATGATGACTAAATACATATGGGGGTAAGTCATAAAAAATGACGATTGCTGATTGGGGGGAGGGGGGGTGAATGTTGGAAACTGCGAATTATGATGATGTAGTGTTTGATCTTATGTCCCATTAGATCAGGAAGAAGGGGCGGACCATAAATTACGAAAGCATGTTCGGGGGGGAGGGGGGGGGGTCCAAAATTTGCGATCTTACCCATAAGCCAAGTAATTGGAGAAGGAGGTGGGGGGTAAAAAGACCATCTTAAATGCTTACTTAATTTATGGACAATCGAACAATACAGTTTGAATAGTATTAGTTTATTAGTTGATGGCCAGGAAAATTCCAATACCAGACCCCGCACCCCCCCCCCCCCCCCGATAAAATGACGACCATTATAGTCTATTCCAATGTTTTGGAATCACAGATTTTGAATATTTTCTTCACATTTGACTTGGATTGAAAAACTGAACGAAACTATTGCGGGACCTCAAGCCCCGCTCCCAGAAAAAAAATATCCTCAAAGACCCCCCAGTAAAAACAAAAGTATCAATCGACATTTATACTCGTTTACAATATTTTCGAGGTCGCAGATTTCGAATTTTTCCTCATATACGCGCTAATAAGTGCCTGGTCAAGTCGAGTCGAACTTTTTTCTGAATTTTTGATGTCAAACGCTTAATACAATTTTTTTTTAATCCATAAGTATTAAGGAAAAAAACGTTGCGTCATTTTGAGGACTTTTCCGGCCACCAGTGGCGTAATCGCAATTTCCACCCAACAAAATAAACTGAAATCCAAAGCTTTCGAAACCGAAATTCAATTCTTTTTTCCAAAATTTTCCTACAATATTTGTTCCATAAGAAAGGCCTTAACTTAACAATTCATTTTTAAGATCACCGATTTGACATGGAATGACTCCTAATCTTAAATTAGGCTGTTTTTCTCCTAAAAAAAAAAAAAAAAAAAAAAAGATAATACACATCTTTATACGTATTTTTTTTTTCCTTCTTTCGGTCTTTTAATATCCCTAAATATATTTTATTGAGTCGTAAAATTATGAAAGCGACGCCGGATTCCGTTCTTTGTTTACTGGAGAAACTCTCAAAATAATAGTAATTAAAAGAGTTTGCCTCGTAAAAAATTTTGGTGCGATCTCATTATCTTTTCTCAAGGCGACTCGGGAAGGGAAAAAAAAGTGCACGTGGACCTGAGAATTTTTTTTTTTTCTCCTCCGTTTCCGGATAAACTCTCGATGGCATTATCAAAGGATTTCCTTTTCCTATTTTTTTTTTTTACCCGAAGAAGAGATTAAATTATTTAACGAGGTTTTATTTTCTTGTTTTCTTTTTCCTTTTCAGGTTTTTCGCAAAATCGAGAAAAAAAAAGTTTTTTTTTTCCCCCAAAAGGAAAAGCAAAATACAAGATAAAATGTGGCGATTATTTCATTACAAGGAATAAAATTTTCCAAATGGATGAATCACTTAAAAGTAATTATAATAATAAACAATAATAATTAATAAATCTCGGGTTTTCTTCAAAGGCAAAAGGGGAACAACAAGAAAACAAGCAATGGCGAATTAGTTCTGAGACGGTGAGAAGGTAACAGAAAGGGAGGAGGGGTCGGGGGAGATTGCTTAAAATTAGCATAATTTAATCTGGAAGTTTGTTAAAGTGATTTTACTCGGAGAAATGCAACAAACGGTTTAAATTGTGTTCTTTCAACTATGAGCTCCTGCGATGATACACCGACCAGAACGGAATTTAACGAAACGTTATAAATCCTTGTTGTCGAAATGATAAAAGGACGTGTAAATAAAGCGTTTTGTTTGGCGCCATTTTTAATTTGATAAACGAGGAGTCGGGGAGGGGTGAAAACGAGAGATTTAGTCACCGGGGACCGATTTCAAAGGGTTGGGAATTACGGAATGAATCAAAAAAAATAAAAATTATTGCCTGGGAAATGTTGCTTTAGTGCAATGCGACGCCGAAAAAATTCTTACGGATCGGATTTAATGTTATATAATTCAGACTAGCTTTACGTTGAAAATTTAACAAAATTTCGCCTGTGGTATTAATCATTAGAACTAATGCTTCAATCTCTGACTCCGGGATTTCGGGGAATTTTCAGGAAAAATCGGAAAAACTCGCCCCCCTCCCCAAATCTAACTTTTTATTATTTCGGGCGTAGCTTGAATCATTTGAGATCCAAGTGCTAGGGTTTGAAGGCAAAGCTAAAAAACTAGGCACTAAGGAAAAATAAAGAAAAAAAGAGAGAAATCATTCCAGTCGGAAAAGCACTAAGGCCCCAAATTAAATTCTAAGACCACCATAATAAGAAAAAAAAGAGCGGGAGGAAAAGTAATTATTTCGCTTGACCAAGAGAACCCACGCAAAGAATTAATGACTCGTGAAAATAATTTATTATCACCAAAATTTTGAATGACAAAAAAAAAAAAAAAAAAAAAAAAAAAAAAGGAAAAAAATGCGAAGATTGAACTGATAACATTTCCCGTTAAAAAAAAACTCTGTGAAAATTAAAAACGACGAAATTAAGTTCAATTTTTTTTATTGTTTTATACGCGGAAAAAGATAATATTGAAAACCTTAGGCTACTCAATTTCCCGGGATCGAATGTCGTTTTCCCCAGAGATGAAAATCATGTTTTCTCGGAATTCCCTGTTGGGGGTTAACAAATTCGTCGCGACGCTTTTCCCCCCTATGATTTAAAAAAAAAAAAAAAAAAAAAAAGAGATTTTTTTAAAGCCTTTTCGGTGCGTTAACGTAACCTTTTTTTTATCATGTTTTCCGCGTTACACGCCCGGATGATTTTCCCATAGCAACTCATATCGCCTCCGTAAGATATTTCCCAGTGAATCGATAAGCTATGTGTCGCGATTGTGTAACTCTTTCATTTCAATCGATTAAAAAAATAAATAACATAGCCCAACAAACAGTACTACTATTATAAAGTACTGCGTAAATATTGAATGCAGCAGGTTTTAAGATTGAAAAAAATATTATGCAACATTTCAAAAATTAAAAAAAAAAAATCAGTTAAATATTTCCGCAAAAATGTTACAAGTCAAATGTTTCTACAATATCTCCGTATCTTTACCAGATGTAAAGTACTAGCTTAAGTTGGTGCAAAAAAAATCCGTGATCTCAGACTTCGTGGTTCCTTGATTTTGATTTTAAAAAAAAATTTTCGAGGTCGCGGAAATCGTTCTAAGGTTTTTGCAGGCAATTTCTTTATTTTTTTTAGGGTAAGGGTGGTGGTTACGAAACACATTTTATTTTATTCTCTGTCAATTTCAAAGATACATTCGTGAAAATTTAGTGAGGACCTAATTTTGTAATGGTCTTTAAGGGCTAGTAAGCGTTTTTTGATAAATAGTAGTTTTCATATCAGGTGCGTCGGTAACGTTTGAACGTCGAGACTGGAGCTTCACTTCGTTCTGGTCGTATCCGGTGGACCCTCACTTCGTTCGGGTCGTAACCAGTCTCGACGAGCAAGCTACAGACGCACCTAAGTATTTTTCATCACGAATCAAAGAAAAAGCTAAAAATCGCGATTTTTAAAAACTCACTAGGGAGGAAAATTTCACTTTCCGCCTATGAGTAATGAAAAAAATTTTTTCAGCCATTTTGAATCATTCTGGAGCCTGGATCAAAAACTGCCCTTGTTATAGCTTACCCCTGTAGATAAAAATTTGAAAAAATGATAAAATTAAAATGAAGCAGCTTTTCGCCTCAACAAAATTTTTTGGTGTTCGCATATACCGATCATAGGATTTTAGTAAAAGCCTATATTTAGCTTACGGAAGATGCAGATAATTCGCGCAACTTCTAAAAAAATTTTTTATGCTGCTTCTTCACTATGTCTCAAAATTTATTTTCAAAAATTTTCGGAAGTACTGTGCTTTAATTACTCAAACATGGATTACGAATAAACAAACTTCATTCTTAAAGCTTGGTTCAGAAATCCATAGAATAAAGCACAGTACTTCTGGAAAATTTGAAAATTAATTTTAATGCTGCTTCTCCATTATGGCTCAAAATTAATTTTCTAGAATTAATTTTCAAAATTTCCGGAAGTACTGTGCTTTAGTTATTCTATGAATTTTCGACCATGGATTAAGAATACAAAAAATGCAGTGTAGTAAAAATGGCCGACTCCATTTTTAAATCTTGGGTTAGAAATCCATAGAATAACAAAAGCACAGTACTTCCGGAAATTTTGAAAATTAATTCTAGAAAATTAATTATGAGCCATAATGGAGAAGTGGCATAAGCCAAAATGGAGAAATTAAATTATTATTTTTTTTTAAATTTTAAAAATTTTTTTAAAAAATTGAACAGTTTAATAATAGGCTATAACGAAATAAAATTTAAAACTTTAAAAATTTTAAAATCTAAAAAATTTTGATTTTTGAAAAATATTTTTGAAACCGCGAAATCTGAGAAATCGATTTTTTTTTTTTGGAGCATCCTAGCTTTGACTAAAAGTAAATGTAGAGTAATTAGTACTCTCTACCAAATTACCCCCCCCCCCCCCCGCCCCCCCACACCTGCTACATTTTTTTTTCAAGTCAATATACTTTTCCCAAACTTTTTTACACACAATCAATCATAGGGGGTAAACCGGAGGAAAAACAAATAGTTTTATTTTTGGAAAGTGTCACCGAGAATCACATGTTTCGGTCCCTTTGAGAATTTATTCGTTACCTCTTAGGTCAAAATTCATTCCCGGGGAAAAAAAAAAGGATGATGAGTCGGGGAGTCTGCAAGGGAGCGGTATATAAAATTGACAGCTGTCGTTTCCTTGGACGGCTTTGTTTTTTTATTCTCTTTAACGAAAAGCGGTCAATAGTCCATGCGCGATTCTTTTTTCTTTTTTTTTAAGAGAAAAAAGAGAAAAGGCCAATGAATAGGGAATATCGTTGCGGGTTTTGATTCAATCTTTCTGGGGAGTAAATCTTTGAGGGAAAACGATGCCCTTAACAATAGAGATCTCATGGACCATTCTTCTTTTCTTCTCGAGCGAATTCAAATGTCCTCGTTTTTCTCAACTTGTTTTTTGTCAACTTTGGAATTTTCCGGAGTTTCAATCTCTACTATTTTACTTTTATTTATTCCCTCTATCTCTCTCTCTCTCTTCTTTTCTTTTCTTTTCTTTTCCTTTTTTTTTTCCTTCCTTGTATATTCATCTCTTTCATGCACTTGATTAAATTCTAACCTTAATTTTCCTGGCTTAAGGATATTTCTTTTTCATCTTTTAATCCTTCTCGATTTTTTTTTCCTTCGCTTTTTTCCCCTTTCCCCCTTTTTGTATGTCGCGGTGTTACGTAACGAGGGTCGTTTTTTTGATTTTTTTTCCCTCTTGATTTTTTTTTTCTTTTCCGGAAAATGCAGGCAAATAGTAGGTGCGGATTTTTTTTTTTTTTTTTTTTTTTTCAAAGTGCCCGTCATCCTAATTGTTTGACATGAGGTCGAGTGGGACTGTCGTTTGCAGATGTTCCCGGAAAATATTTTTTTATTTTTTGCTAACGACTTTTTGTAACCGAAATGTATAGAAAAACGTTTCCCACCTGAAAATGATTATTTCTCAGGATGTTTTATGGGAGAGTTCCAAGAAAAACGCCAAAAGCAAAAGCATAGAGGTTGGTTAAAAAAAAAAAATTTTTTTAATATAATTTTTGTATAGAGTTCAATAGCCATGAGGAAGATTGGAAAAGTTTAGGCGATTTGAAAAAAAAAGTGTTTTTGAAGTTTTTTTTACAAAGATTTCCAGTTTGAATAACGTTAATTCATCAGTACGGCACTTGGACATTTCGGTCAGGGTAAAGAATCTGGGTGGAACTGTCTTTTGCGGATGTTCCCGGAAAATAATTTTTTAGCTTTTTAAATTTTTTGCTAACGACTTTTTGCAATCTCTGTAAAATACTATAATATTTTAGACAATTAATTATATAATTTATATTAAGGTGCAAATTCACCATGGAATGTTGGACCTACATGTTGGTAGAACAAGTTGGACAAACATTTTGTACCAACTTGTTGTACCAACATGTGCGACAAACTAACAAATCGACTATTGCAGAATGTACTCCTACGCAAAATCAGTGAGGAATGTTGGTCCAACAGGTTGGTACAACATGTTGGTTTAACTAGTTGTACCAACATGTTGGTCCATCATTCCGTAGTGAATTTGCACCCTTAAAATTTTTATTAAAATTTTATAACATATTTTGATAAGGTGCAAATTCACTATAAAATGTTGAACCAACATGTTGGAACAACAAGTTGGACAAACATGCGATACCAACTTGTTGGAATGTTGGACCAACATGTTGTACCAACTTGTTGGACTAACATTCCACACTAATTTCGGCGTAGGAGTAAATTCTGAAACAGTCGATTCGTTCGCTTGTCAAACATATTGGTCCAACAAGTTGGTACAACATGTTTCTCCAACTTGTTGTACCAACTTGTTCTACCAACTTCCACACTAATTTTAGCATTGGAGTAAATTCTGCAATAGTCGATTCGTTCGCTTGTCAAACATGTTGGTACAACAAGTTCGTCCAACATTCCAAAAAGTTGGTATAACATGTTTGTCCAACTTGTTGTACCAATATGTTGACCCAACATTCCATAGTAAATTTGCACCCATAGGGTGCAAATTCACTATGGAATGTTTGATGTAAGGGTGCAAATTCACTATGCAATGTTGGTCCAACTTGTTGGGCCAACATGTTGTACCAACTTGCTGGGCCAACATGTTGTACCAACTTGCTGGACCAACATGTTGTACCAACTTGCTGGACCAACATGTTGTACCAACATGTTTGACAAAGGGTGCAAATTCACTATGGAATGTTGGATCAACATGTTGGTACAACAAGTTGAAGAAACATGTTATACTAACTAGTTGGAATGTTGGACGAACTTGTACCAACATGTTTGACAAGCGAACGAATCGATTATTGCAGAATTCACTCCTACGCAAAAAAATTAGTGTGGAATATTGGTCCAATAAGTTGTGACAACAAGTTGGTATAACATGTTCGTACAACTTGTTGTGCCAATATGTTGATCCAACATTCCATAGTGAATTTGCACCCTTTGTCAAACATGTTGGTACAACATGTTGGCCCAACAAGTTGGACCAACCATAGTGAATTTGCACCCTTATACGTTTTTTTTTTTTTTTGCGAATTAAAAAAAAATTTAAGTAATGTATTCTCAGCAGATAAACTAGAAGCTCAGCAATTGATTACATGATCTAGTACCACCCCTCGTAAGCTTAACTATTTGCGTTGAGAACCTCCACCACCATAGTGGCCACTGGACAAAGCAAAATTTCAGATTTTTGTGAGAGAAAAAAGAAAAAAAAAATCGTCGGCTTCACAAAGAAAGCGACAGGAAATATTTCCTCAAGGCATAAATCATAGGAATCTTTTTAACATGACTAACGCAATTCCCGAACAATGACATCATTTTCCAACGAATCTGCAAAATTTTGCCAAATACGAATTATCTTTGCACGTTGTTGGACAGCACGTTTGTAAAAAAAGGAAAAAAAAAAAATAGTAACACTAAGTCTTTAACTCGAAGATTTAGCGTTGGTTCTTTTGCCAAGAAATGACCACGTCACCGAACGTAATTGCGAACAATGTTATCTCACTTGATTTAATGCCCTCTCACGTCAAGGAAACTGCATTCCCCATTTAACTTCTTATTTCGATCCCGGGGGGAATCGAGAAAAGGTTGCCCCGTTCAATCACGCTTTGGAAAATCCCAGTCGACAACCGTCACTCACTCTTTTCTCTCCCTCTCTCTCTCTCTCGAATGCGGTAACGACCTAGATCAAATCCCTCCACTGAAAACAGTACGTAATCCAGTAAAACGCACTTGACAGTTTCTCGGAATATTTGAATTAATTCCTCTTGTTAATAATTCAAAATAATGAGATGGGAAAAGGCGGGAGAGAAGGAGGGTGAGAGACGAGCGGAGAGAGAGAGAGAAAAAAAAAAAAAAACGATTTTTAAAAAAGCAAAACAGAGGAGGTGAATTCCAAAAAAAAAAAAAAAAAAAAAAATGAATGGTGTGCAATCGAACGAAAACACGTCAAAACACGGTATCCTCGTTATAAAACACCGATTTTATAGTAATTGCGCGCATGAATAGAAACAGAGCATTTTTCCCTATATCAATAAATATCGTAGGAAATGGTAAATATGATTTACATGTGCTTTTTCCCTCTTGGCTCCCGTTCCTCTTCTCTTTTTCTTTAAACCGAACGTCGATAACACTATTTCATAATCGGGAGGAAGAGAAAAGAGATTACCTTAAGACCTTTAGCCTCAAAACTCTCATGTTAATTCCTACCAGTCAATCAATTCCTGGTAACGTCTTAAAATCCCTAAGGAATCGAATCGACGATGACATCCCCTTTTCACCCACCTCTCCTCTTCTGCTTTCATTCAGTCAAAAAACGAAATCATTTTTTTTTACGTAGGACTATGTCTTGGGGCTCGGTCCTGGAGAAATCTGTCTGTCCGGGTGTTGGTCTGTTCGCACCAAAAATTATTTAATTATTTTAATATTAAAATTTTAACTTCAAAAATTTTAAACAATATTTTAACAATTTTTTTTAACTTTGGGCCTTTTTTAATAGTAAAATTAGACGACATGAACGAAAGCAAGAACTTAGAAAATTTCTTGTATTTGATTTAATTTTTTTTTTTAATTTTTGGCTGTTTTTTTGAAGTAAAATTTACAAGAAATTTTCTAAAAAATTTACAAAAAATTTAAAGTTAAAATTTTATTTTAAAATTAGACGACGTGATCGAAAGCATGGACATAGAAAATTTCTTATAAATTTTCAAGAAGCTTGGAGTTGTTAAAGCAAGAACTTGAAAATTTCTTGAAATTTTATCTAACTTTTTTAAAATTCTCACCGTTATTTTTAAATATCTTATTTTTAAATATTAAAATTAGACTACATGAACAAAAACAAGAACTTAGAAATTAACTTTGAAGACTTTAATTAAAATTTTGACTAATTTTTTTAATCTTTGGACCTTTTTTTACCAAAAATTTTAAGTTTTTTTCGTGCCAGGAAAAAAATTATATTTTCATCAAAAAATTCGAATTTTTTGACCAAAAACGAGCAAAAAAAAAAAATGCATCAAAATTTTTTAATCGTTTCATTGTTTAAATTTATCAATATTAGGACAATACCTCAAAGACGTAGTCCTACACAGGGATATGCCCCTATATCCCAGTCTGATTTTTCTCCCTCGATACCTAAATTTCGAAAGTTATACAAAACCAATGGTTATCTGCATAAAGAGATAGGTAAGGTCATCAGATTTATCTGATTTGCCCCCTACGATATTATACACATTAGGACTCACGCTTTGCTCTTTTTCCACTTATAAAGGCTAATCCCTAACCTTCAATTGTTTGTAATTTCGTGCAATTTTATGATGGACGATAAATGGAAAAACGGATGTTGACTTTGGAAATTACCACTCATCTTGTATGTTTTTTTTTCTTTATGTAAGTTCTGGCGCTTTTCTTTTTTTAATGATCTTTGGCTCGTGCGATACCGTTTTTGGATTTATTTTTTTCTTTATTTAGGAAAGGTTATGAAAGGAGATATCTTATAAGTAGCCTGATCGTTTTCTGATGTTTATTACCTTGTTTAGATGTTTATTTTAGAGACCACAATCCCAAACAATTTTTTTTGTGCCGGGATTTAAAAAAAAAAAATGAAATTACGTTTCCCATTCGAGTGGGTGTCTTCTGGATGTAAGGGTGATTCGAAAATCAACTTTTTTGGAATTTCAAAAATCCTATATCGGTAACAATTTTTTATTAGGTAGAGCATCAATCCTGAATTTTTTCAGATATTTAGAACGGCACTGCGAAATGTCAATTAGGCCTTAAAATTTCCAAAAAGTCCACATAGAGGCTAAAAATAAAAAAGATAATTTTTTCATATAAAAGACCATTGATTCCTATCGGAAATTTTGCGTAGATTACGAATTCTAAGTTGGGAATGGGTTTGGTGCACGTTTTTGAGCCACACCACAAGCCTAGGGTATATCAAATTCACCGTAATGCAGAGGTCCGAAGCCGATGCCGATGCCAGCCGCGTCCGGCTAAAAACTCAGGTCGGTGTAAGTGCAAGATAATTTATTTTAAGCTTGGTGCCAGGGCCAATTTTGTAATTATGACGGATAGCAATGCTGAACATAATTGAGAATGGCCACAAGCTTCCATCATATTAAGCGGCCGTGAGTATCAACCGGCACGGTTACAATTTTTTTTAAAGTTAAAAACATATTTTGCACCAAGTTTAAAACATATTATCTAGCACTGGCACCAGCATCGGCACCGACATAAGTTTTTAGCCAGGCGAGGCTGTCATCGGCATCAGCGCCTGCACCGGCATCAGCTTTGGACCCCTGGGCATAGTACAAAGGAGAAAAAACTGAAGTTGAAGACCGAATTAAAATTTCGTATCCGTTTAAATATTTCATTATTGAATCCATCGGAAAACTCTCCAAGCTGGAAAATTAAATTCAATTCTACGTCCGGCTGTATCTGATACGTATTGCACTTTTTTTTTTAAATAATGAAAATGGATCATCACATGATTTATATCTTCCCTCGGCAGTAAGCACATATGCCGCGCACCATGTTTGTCTAAATTTAATTTTCTCCGTCATCATATTACCGTTATAAATCATTCGGTCTTTCCAGTCGATGATTGATTCATTTTTTCACAATTCTATCGATAAATAAACACACCCCCTCCTCCCCCTCTCCTTTTTCCACTTTCCCCAGGAATTAAACAACCGAAAGTTCTTCAAACTTTTTTTTTTTTGTTATTTTTCTCAAGCCTGTAATTTTAAAATGTCATTAATTTTATCTTATATTACTTGTTATTTTCCTTAAAAAAAAAAGTCTCTTATTTCTTTTAAATAAATAAAAAAAAAGGAAAAAGTTTCTTTTGTTGGGAAATTTTCAGCGATGATGATCGTAAAACGCGAAAATCCTTTCCGTTTTGTTTTCCCTTCCGAGAAAAAGGCTGAATGACAGGGTAATCAAGAGACGGTCCCCGAAGAACTCACTCTAATCCGGATGTAAAGAATTCATTTCCCTTATACGAGGGGAGTTCGAAAGTGACGTTCGAAACAAGACATCGAAAGTGTATAATACAGAAAGGGAGAGAAATACCCCCCCCTCGTCTCTCCCTTACAAGCCTCCCTTTTTAAATACCCAATCCAAAAAGCACTTTTCCCGAGAAGCAAAATCAAAATAAAACGTCTATAAACTTTGTCTACGTCATGGGAGAGACGTAAAACTTTTTTTTTTTTTTTTTTTAAACACAACAAGTCGTGTACGCGAAAACGACAGCAAACTTGCTTCTTTCTCTCTTCGTTCGTTTAAGAAACGGGGCGTCAACATGATTTAATAATGAGTGAAACTAAGCAGGTGAAACTTTTGCGGTGAAAGAGAGGTATGTCGCAGCTTTCTTTTTTTTTTTTTTTTTTATCCCGACGGAAGTTTCCAGAATCGAAAATTCGAGCCGAGAGGAGAAGGAGCAGGGGGGATAAAAATTCAAACGGGTCCATTCATGCCATTGTGCACTTTTTCACGAAGGATATAACGCTTTTTTTTAAAAGTCTCCCGACTCGGGGAAGATGGATTACGTCGGACTTCCCATTTGAATATTCACTCTCCTTTGCATCAATCTTATTTTAGCCACCTTTTTTTCACTCTTCCACTTTCTTTCCGTCATACACGGTCTTGCTTTAGAAAACGAAATCCTCTAGAGCATTGATGCAAAACATGAACGGGAGCGCCTTGGAAATTTGATCAAGAAAAAATCGCTGCCAACGAAAAAAAAAAAAAAAAAAAAAAACTCTTGGGAATTTTTAATTGGTTAATTTGGAAAAAAAATTATAATCTCGTTATTAACGTTGCCCCCTTTTTTTTTTTTTTTTTTTTTTTGAAAAGCAGTAAATCCTGTTTTAATTATTTCCAATAAAAAAAAAGATAAAATCATTAATAAGCTTCTTCAAATTCTCGTTGTTTTAAAAATATTGTTTTTTCGTCGAATTAACAAAAGGAAAAAACGTAAGAGGAAAAATGATGCGGAAAGAAAGAGGTCGGGGAAAGGTAAGGTAAGGGTAGGGTAGGGAGAAGGGAAAAAATCCTAACCCTTTAATAATCATCCGAATCGAGAAGTTCTTCGAATGATTTCCTCAAGGCCAAAATCATTAATTTTTAAAGGATTTATGTTAAACATTTTGCCTTGGAAATTCCGGAAAATTCGTGAAAATTTCCCCTCGATATTGTATATTCTATTATTTCGGGAGTAACGTTAACCAACAACCCGTGCTACGTGTTTAAACCTATAAAAAATGCGCCTAGAGAATTTTAATATAGGCAACCCGCACCACATGTAATGTAGTTCAAAATAAGGCATAAAATTTGTTCACTCCTGTAAAAAGATTAAGAAAAAAATGTTTTACGTAGACTTCAAACTTGATGTCAAAATGATGCGATACCCAACAGGAAAATCAATATTCTGCTAAATATCAATTTATTCAAATTCAAGATGGCGAAGTTAATAAGGCGACTTTTATCCGCACTTGCTAAGTTTACCGGTGTTGGTAAAAATCAATATTTAGGGGTTTTCGAGGTCGCTTATTTGGAATCCATCAGCGATTTTGTTTTTAAATCTAGTTTTTTTAAGTCGTTATGAGCGGTGTTTTGCCCTACTAGGTCTGGCGTGAAAAAACGAAAAGGACGCCGACGGATTAGAAATCAGCGACCTAAAAAACCCCTATACTAATTTTCACGAACATCGGTAAACTTCAGCGAGTGCGGATAAAAGTCGCCATATTAACTTCGCCATCTTGAATTTGAAGGAACTGATATCAGATGCGTATTCAGCTACCCCGAAAACCCCCAGATATACAGTTTTATGAAAATAAACGCAAATTTCGAAATTTCATCCGCCACGTTGGATCCGCCATTTTGAATTTTTCAATATGGGCAAGTGATTTTAAACTACGCAGAAAATTTAAGTGTTTGACCCCCAGATTCTTTTCACAGCTTTTACTTAAGTTTGAGATCCGCTTTTCTTTTCACTAGCGACCACAGTGCAGCTTTTAAAATTCTAATTAAAAACCTTCCATCAAAACATAATTACCATAAATTGATCCACTAACAAAATAATCTCAAAAGCTTCGATTGTAATAAGAAAAAAGATAAGAACGTTCCTTTTTTTTCCTCCCTCAAGGGAGGAGGAAAAGAAAAAAAATATAAGAAAAAAGCCGGGATTGAAATTTGAAAAAAAAAAAAAAGATCGAAAGTCAAGAGCACTGGATTATAATAAGAGAGAAGATGAAAAAAAAAAAAAAACGAATTGTGTTTTAAAATGTAATCTAAAAAAAACGTGTAACTCGGGAAGAGGATAAATTTATAGTAATCGTAAATCTTGATGAAATACGTGAGTCCTGGACATTGATACAACAGAGGAGAGACTATTATTTTTTCATGCAAAAAAAAAAAAAAAAAAAAAAAAGCTGGAGGAAAAGAAAAAAGAAAAAGCACTCCGTGTACTAAATACCCAAAACTAACAAGGGTCAGACGTGTAAGCAATCTTCGGGGGGAGGTAACCTTTTAAAATGGGGTTAAGGCCCCCCGAAAAGCAAAAAGTCTCGGTTTCTAAAAACGTGGGGAGGTTTACCGTAGAAAACAAGGTTCGCTTTTCCGAAAGGAAAGCTAAGGGGAGGGCAAAGGTCATGAATCATGGTTTCCATCCTTCCAGGTGGCTTCACGTTGCTAAGGAATATTTTAAATTACTTTCGCTCTCAATTCTATATTTCATTCCGGGCTTGAGGTTCCTCCTCTTCTTCTACAAGTCCTTTTCCAAGAAAACAATCCGATGACATGATCGTTTTCCCCGAACGGGAAATCATTACTCTCGTTTCCTTGGCCATCCGTCACCCGGTGAAAAACAGACGGGAGGAAGGAAAGGCCCAGATCTGGAGAAGTAGGACGATCTTGCCTTTCACGATCAAAGCGGGGCAAGCAGCGTAGGGTTTAGGGGGGAGGGGCTGAAAACCGCACCCTTTAAAACCAGAAGAATTCCACCACCGTCGACTGACCCAGAATCCGACCTTGTAATTATTCATAAGCTGATAAAGAATATGATATAGAGAACTACACGAGAGAGTATATTATTCGGATCGTAAATTTAACGCCCCGGTTTCACTACGATGTTGTCTGCTTCCCGAGGGGTATTTAACGGCATGTTTTAACTTTTTAATGAATCTGGCGTTCGCTGTGTGTTATCTTCATCAAGATATTTTCTTTATTATCGCCCCCGTCATCGTCTCTTTGTTGCCTTTTACACGGGGAGGAGGAAGTCGATCTTCTCCCTTTTTTTCATCCCCTTTCCTTTTCGGATGCGAGTCAAGTACACATTTTCTAATTAAAATTTTCGAAGAAAAATGGAAAATTAGGTCACGGATAGAGGCTTAGTACTCCGCCAATCTGAATTTTCCAAGTCTGCTGCAAGCAGCGAAAGAAAAAAAAAACTTGCTTTGACGTTTAAAAATTATCAAATTAAAAATAATTAACAGGGTAATGCACCTAAAGAAGCGAATAAAATAAATGAATCCAATAAATTAACAGTTAACGTATGCAATTAAAATTGCGGTGCAAAGACGCATTAAAGAATTTTTTTTTTTTACAAAAACAAAGAATCGACTCGGAGTTATGCATTTTTTTTTTTAAGAACGTGCATTTTTGTCTAGTTTTTCATTTTGTCTCCTTTTTTTTTAAAAAGTTAATCAAATTTCATCATCAAAAGTTAATCAAAAGTCAATCATTTTTACGCTGTTAGCCTCTAAATATATATAAATAAATAAATAAATAAATAAATAACAAATAAAAGTAACAAAAGAAAATTTTATTCATTTTTCTGCTAAAGAAAAATCTAAAGGATTTAACGCTTTGGCCGAAGGGCAGAAACCAACAAAGAGAATAATCAAGTTTCTTTTTTCTTTAAAAAAAAAAGATATTTTAAAAAACAATAAATAAATTTGCGAGCAAGAAAGAAAAAACGAATCTTAAATTTTTTCTTTTTTTGGAATAAAATTGAAAGCAAAAATTGTAAAAGTTTATTATCAAAAAAAAAAAAAAAAAAAAAAAAAAATGTTAAAAAAGAAAAATGATTTTATTGAAGTTAATCAAAATCCTGGGGAAACACGAATCAAGGAATCGTGGAACTAAGTGCAGAACCAAATTCAAAGGCAAAAATAAAGAAAACAAGAACCTAAAATGAACAAAAAGTAAAGACCTGTAAAACCGTGGAACGAATAAATCCAACCAAATAACAAGAAAGGAGCCAAAGCAGGTTATTTGGTTTCCTGGTTCCTTATTCAGCCAATAAAGGTCAATAATATACACGAGTCCCCATGAAATTAATAAAGGAATCAAGGACCAGACATCAAGAAACCAAAAAGTACAAGTATAAGAGAACCAAAGAAAAGCCAAAGTAAAAAACCAAGAAACCAAAAAAAAAAAAAAAAATAAATAAATAAATAAAATTGGAACTAAGAACCAAAATTTGCCAGACAATGGAATCTGAACAACCAAAGCACTTACCATAAGCAAAAAAAAAAAAAAAAAGGCAAGGAAAGAACTAAGAAACCAAGAAATTAATGAAGAAGCCAAGTCACGAAACTAACGAAGCGCTGAACACCGGAATAAAGACAAAAAATGAACCAGTTTAAATTACTTAAAAACCAAGAAATCAAAAAACCAAGAACCGAAAATCGTTCTCAACAAAAATTCAACAAGAGCATTTACGAAACAGGAAGAGACAAAGAATATTAAAAAAAAAAAAAAACAATCTAGAAAAGAACCAAGAAATCAAAGAACCACGGCACCGAAAAAAAAAGGTGAAAGAAATAAAGTCCGAATCATGAACCAGAAATAGTTTTTAGCTGAAATTTTTCAAAAAAGAAGGACTTTGGTTCTTTCAAAATTACAGAACTTGGTTCTTTCAGCCTTCGTTGCTTCGGTTTTTGGTCCATTGGCACCTTATTTGGTTTCTTGGTTCGTTTATTGATTGTTTCTTAATTTTCTCTACAAGTTGTAGTTTAGTGGAATTTTCGGTTCTTGGTTTTTCGGTCTAACCTCTTGACTCAAGAACCAAGAAATCAAAGAACCATGAAACCGAAAAATCATGCAATCAAAAAAAAGGTGAAAGAAATGAAGTCCGAATCATGAACCAGAAATAGTTTTCAGCTGAAATTTATCAAAAAGAAAAAACTTGGTTCTTTCTGTCTTAATTCTTTCGCTTTTTGGTTCTATGGCACCCTATTTGATTTATTTGCTCGTTCTTGATAGTTTCTTAATTTTCTCTACGAGTTGCAGTTAACAGCGATGTTCGGTTCTTGGTTTTTGGGTTTCTTTGTCTCATCTCTTGATTCAAGAAACCATTTCAAGATAACAAAAAATCTGGAAACATTTACCTCCCCGGATTTCTTCCAAAGATCTGCACCGGATTCTCTCTCAAACAAAAAAGTAAAGAATTTTACCCTCCTCGGGACCGTAATACCGCCATTTCTAATTCGTAACAAACAATCCAGCGTCTTTTTTTATTATTCAAAAACCCGAACACAGCAGTCAACACTTCCGCCCCCCCCCCCCCCTTCCCACGTCACAACGAAATCCGAATTCTAAAACCATATTTCTACTCCCATCGGAAAAATAAATGTCAAATACCGTAAATCATAGAGGAACGAAGAAGAGGCCATTTAATTTCCTTCAGGTCGAATAATGTCGGGTGGATCGTAAAGCAATCAGATTTGGCAGGGCGCCACCTTTCAAAAGTCGAAGAAGGAACAGAAAGGATGGGGGAGAGAAAAAAAATATCTTAATAATTATTTAAAAGACGTCACTTTGTAATTTTAATAAGACAAATTAAATTCAACAAATTTTCGGTTATCGTTTCGGATTTTTTTTTTTTTTCTGTCGCAAAGAAGGAGGTGGAGAAAGGAAGAACGGGGAGGAGGAATATAACTTGTTTCCTGTTTTATTTGTAACGAACGAATAATTTATGTTTATTTTTGTTGGTAAAATTTGATATCCCGGATTCGGTGGAAAAAAAAAAAAGAATCGGTGATTTCGGAGGTACCTAATCGTTTTTATAAATATTTCTTCGTGCGGACTGTTAAATTTATTAAAAAAGCCTAAAAAAAAGAACGAGGCACGTGCCGACTTTGCCTAAATGCGGTAATTCGACACAGTCAAACATTCGACTCCGCTCCCTTTGATTTTGTGGGTCGCATGTTTAATCCGGTACTAGTTTTTTTTTTTTTTTTTTTGTCTTGCATTTAACAACTCGCAACCCGTCGGGGAGACGCCATTTCGGAAAAGAATGACAAAATATATAAATCATTTTAACTTGGGAGACCCGAAGGGAAGGACAACCTTTAAAGTTCTTAATGTCCTTCATAAAAACCCGTCATGACAAATCTAGCTATATCCGGTTCCTAATAACGCCGGGGCTAAAAGCTTTCCTTACATATACTTTTTTTTTATTCGTCCCCTTTCCCCCGAAAAAAAAATAATAAGAAGACATACCATTAGCTATATTATAGTTTTATTTTCGTTTAATGGACAAATATAAATGGGGGATGAATTAATGAAGACTCCTATCTCGGCGTCTGTCCTGACAAAACCAGAGTAAACAAAGATATTTTTCAAAAAGTCGTTATATTAGAGCATCCCGCTAATACCCAGAAGAGCCCGATAAATTTCCTTTCCGATGCTATTTAACCCAGATAATATCGGACTACGAGTTTTCGGTCTCCTTAAACCTTTCTTCATTGTTTCCCGGAAAATTCTTTTTAGGCACGTGTTATTATCCTGACAATTTCAAAGACGAATGTTTCTCTCCTTTTATATATCGATGACACCCCGTTTTTTTCTTATTCCCAGAGAAAAATATATATAAAAAAAAAGCTCAAAGGAAAAGAGGCCTTTTATACTGTATTTTTCTTCCTTCCGGTTTCGTAAAAAAATAAAACAAACGAGGATATACAGGCTAACAAAACGAGCGAGAAGAGAGTGAATTCTCAGAGAAAAAAAAAAAAAAAAAAACATCGAAAAGAAATGTTAAAAATCGTGCCAAACTACCATCCCCTTCACCTTCGTCTCCCCTTCCCGTCTTCCCTTCTTCTTATCCCACATATCCTTACATATTTCATATCGCATTATTGACATTATCTGTCTCCATCTCCCTTCCGGTTTTATCATATTGGAAAAAATTGAAGGCTAAACTTTAAGCGATGAGGCAGAAAAAAAAATTCAAATTCGAAGAAAATGGAAGGGGGGAGAAAAAAATTCGGGAATCCTAAGTTTGGACCGATAAATATATATTTTTTTATTTTCTTTGAATTTTAAATTCCGGTTCATAAATCAAGGAAAATTTAATGCCTTGAGATGTCTAAGCCAAAACTGGGAAACCCCCAAAATCGGATCCAAAACTCTACCCAGAAAATTCGATCGGGAGGAAAAAACAAAGATTTCAGGAAAGAATCAAAAATTGATAAATTTTTGAGTCGTAAAAAAAGAAAATCCGCGATTGGGACACCTGCCTTTCAATTTCCTTGCCGGTCATTCCTTTTTTTTCTCTTATTTCTGCTCCAGTCATCTCCTATACACTTAGCCCTAAAATTCAGCAACTACCACCACGTTCCCAACATCGCATCCCGTCTCATAACTCCAACTTCGAATTTAACATCGCCTTAAAATATATTTCAAAACTGTAAAAACCAGAACCGAGTCCATTTCAGTTTTCGGACAAGTACATCAAAAATTTCAACGCTAAAAAAAGACCCTATAATCGAGTCAAATTGCCAAACGCCAAGTTCTTCGTCCTCGACCTTGATAATGACCTTGTTCGATGAAACCAACGAATCATCCAAAATGAAGTTGCCTTATTTCCTTAAATTACCTATCAGACACCCAAATTAAAAAATAAATCAGAGTTCGATAAATGGTAATCTATTAAAAAAAAAACAGTAAACGCGTTTCGAGGAAGCGTAACCTGCCAACCTAAGAAAAAAGTCTCCGAGATTCGTGCATATAATGATTATCTCCTAAAAAAAACCTTCTTTCGAAAAATTGCGGCCAAGTTTTTGGCGAAATTTTCATCGGCATGGAAAACTAAAATGCTCCCACACTCATGTGTGGGAGCATTGAAGTGAGGCAATGGGGATTTTAAGGTACAAAAAAACGTCTCAGAGAAATGCCTTATACAGTATTGCGTCAATATGCCGTCATTAAAATGTTCTAGACGACTACTTTTCCTTAGTAAGTCCTGGAGATGACTTACGTTGCGCTAAATGTTGTACGTTACAGGATGCATGGAAGAGAATCGATGTTTTTTGACGTCTTAAAAATATCTCGTCCAGATCCTTTAAAAGATTTTTTAGAAATGAAATTCTGAAATTTTTCAGATGTACAAGATCGACTTTTCTTGACTATATTTCAATACGTCTTTAGGACGTTAACTTGTGCGTAAGATATTCCTAAGCCTTGAAAATCTCACCCTAGGCTGCTACTGTAACCCTTGGCCGCCCATGGGACCATATGTGACCGAATAAGTTCAATTTGAAATTTTAGCCCAAAAAAGTTCCTAGGTTTAGCTTACGAGAGAATAATCCCCGAGTATTTATATACCCTAAAAATATGAATTAGTTAAAAATTTACATGTACTTTTTTCAAACAAAAGTTCGTTGTTATATTATTTAAGGCACTTGACCCCACTTTTTAGGATTTAGTTCTAAAACTGACGGATATCCTCATCAGTTTAGCCCTATATAGTAATACTAATTATATGGTTTTCTTTCTTTATCATTTGATTAAGAAGGGCTGAAGGCTTAAATGGCGTCATATTATATACATGCCTTAAGAGTGCCAAAGGGTTAATAAGAAAAGCCCAAAACCCTCTATGTCCATTCCATTAATTTTTTACAAGAAAAGTTCATTTTCCATTAGATAAACATTAGCGGCCAAAAAGTTTCTTTAACAGCGTCGCTGGCTTCCTTTTATCTTTTGCTAAAAGAATTTTTTATCTTTGCTTTAGAACAAAAGATGGGGCGCCCCTGATGGGCTTCCAAGTCTCCGACTTGGAAGCGAATGATCGAGGAGTCGGTCTGGGTTCAAGTCTAGAATATCGCTCTGATATTTTCACTGCCGTTCACCGCTGAATACAACAAGTATGCGAGCGAATAACAGACCTAAGTCCCCACACAGTTCGGATTCTGTGTCTTAATAAAGGAGGTCCCGCTCAGTGCAACCAAAAGCCAGCAAGAGTAAAGCTACAGTCAAACTGGCCATCTGACACATGTTTAAGGCTTAGGAAATAGCCTCACATTGTACATCCTCACTTCTATATCGTACAATGTAAGGAAGTCGGGTATTAGCTTCAGCTGTGGTAGTCACATACTACGCCCATGATGATGATGATGAATGCTTAAATGGCTCCAGAGTCGTCAACTGCTCCAACAACAACTATCAACTAAAAGTAGTTTAAGTGATATAGTGGTCAGCTGGAGTATGGGCCTGTAAGGGCTAAAAGAAACGGAATAGGTCAGATATAATCAAAAAATGTTCACTCAAATAGGCCCTAAACTGAAACAGCATAAAAATTCAATCATGATGATTTAGAACAAAAGATGAGCTTTCAGAGTCAAAGGGTTAAATGGATTATGAGTTATTGTTACCAACCTGCACGCGCTAGACTTATTTTAGAGAATAAGCCAACGATGACTTCAAAGCAAAAACTAGCATCTGGAAGACACTTCATGAACACTTTCTTTACAATAAGCCTTTTAGATGAGGAAATAGCAGTTTTGCCTCAGTTTTGCCAAATGATTTCCTCTTACAACATTTTCCTAAGAGGAGCGAAAGTGGCTAACGATGAGAAGAAAATGACTGGAAAGAAGACAAAAGGTTTTTCCTAAAGCAGCACTGACGCAGCACTAACGTTGCATCTAGTCTCATATGAGAGCCTGAAATACCCACTGGGGATTCATAAGTCTTATACGGACTGCGTCCCTTTGGTCATCTATGTCACCTATGCTGTTGGTCACGCACGTCCTGAATTTGTTGGTCACGCAAGTTTTGAATTTGACAGTAAGCGAGGCCTCTTTCGCTTACAAGGGATTCAATTTTCAAAACGGCGCCTCTCCATTACTTGACTTGTCTGGCAAGCACCTCCGTGCATCCTGATACGAGGCAAATGAGCTTGAATGATGACACTCCCCAAAAAAAGAAGAAACGCAAAATAAGGTAGAACGGATAATAAGGCAGAATAAGAAAAACGAAAATTAATTTACCGAGATCAGATTTTGTTATACGGTGTGCCTTGTTTTATCAAGATATATTATTACAATTAGTTTTAATATCATGGTAAAAGCCCCCAAATGCAAATTACCGGTTAGATGAGAAGGTACCCGGAGGTACAGTCTGTCACAGACTGCATTCGAAAATGATTTCATCACTTACTTGTTTTCTAACATGTTTGTTTTGCTATTAGCATATTCATGTTGTGTGTGCATATAAAAATGTCCCATTCCAGCTTGAACCTGGCACCTCTTTTTTTTTGCTCCGTCTGCAAAAGGTCACATTTCATAAGAAAGCCAGAGAGAGAGAGAGAGAGAGAGAGGCAGAAAAAAAAATCGAAGAAACAATCGGCTTTCATGTGGGAAGAAAAAAAAAAAAAAAAAAAAAAGATGATGAGGAGATTTGAGATAGAGAAGATTGAACTCGAGGGACATCGTCCGACTTCGACCTTGTTGATTCGTGTGTGTAACACGAAATTGCAGTAGAGAGAGAGAGAGAGGAAAAAAATGCATCGTACACGATCTTATGATTCATGCTGAACTCCCTCTCCTCCTCACCGGTTTGGCCGATCCGTCGTCGCCGTTGTTGTTATTGTTGTTGTTGTTTGTTGATGTTGTTCCATTGCACCGCTACGTCGAGTGCGTGCTTTTTAACGGTCATTCACTTCTTTTTTCCGTGATGAACATAACGCAGTTTAAGTCTCCTCTCTCTCTCCCTCTACTCGGTCCGATTTCGATTCTACCACCAATACATTTCCCCTACCAAAATAGAAAAAGGAGAAAAAAAAAAAAAATGCAGAGTCGATTCCTTCCTGACCGAACGAATTGATGGTAAAGTTCCTTGACCTTGTATCAAGGACGAAGGCGCCAGCCGTCTTCGAGCCACAACCTACTCTCTGATCATCTTTCCCATTCTTGTTGCCATTGCGAAATATCAAGTAACCATTACCTCTTATTAACAGGTTTCCGTACCTTGAGGTTTTTACACGCTTTATTCTCGTATCAGGAATAAATTGATGATCAAAATTTTGTTTTAAGGCAATTTTTGCGAAGATTTCTGTATTATATTGGATCATCTTAAGGCATGTTATAATTATCTTTTACGAGGCTGTAATCAAAGTGTAGTTTTTTTTCTTTTTTTTTTTTCTCTTCGTTTATACTTGCATATCCGGGTATCTCATGAATAAGAAGAAATGCTGGACCTCCTGCATTTCTTGACTGTTATTTTTTTTTTATAAATATGAACTTTTTTTTTTTTAATGGATTTCTTGAACGGCCTTGGGTGAATTGTCAAGTTCGAGAAATTCAGCCATTATGGATTGCATATGCCAGGTGGAATCTAAAGAATTTTGGCTCAGGTTTTCGTGCTGTTTCATCATTCAGTATTTTTTTTTTAAAACCTTTTTCAGACGGTTATCTTAAATATACGATTGTGGAAAATTTTCGGAAAATCTTCAAAAACTTACTGAGGAGTTTCCCAAACCCGGTCTTAAACAAATCTTAGGCTTCACTCCTAAAGCCACAACTGAGAGTATGGGGGTTGCATAACCATTTTTCTTGAAGGGACTCTACAATAAGTTGGATAAGTTTGGTGGAAATTGAAGAATTTTGGAATAAAAAAACTGCTGATAGTGGAATGGGTGCCATATAAGGGCTAAAAATAAGACTTTTTTTTTGGCTACTATATAAATGGAACAGTAAAAAAATATGGGTAGGGCAGTTTTTTTCCCATAAAATTGGCAGTGGATTAATTTTTTTTGGGGCAGTAAATTTTTATATTTTAGAGAAGTTGCAGAGTGGCAGTAATTGATAATCGAACGAAGGGCAGTATTTTTTTATAAGTCTAATTTTTTTTAAATAAATTTTTCATAAATGGTATGTTGTTTTTTCTTAGTCGACGAGAAGAGCTTTGGTGGACTTTTTCGGGCTGTCTCTCTTCCTTTTCACGCCTATGGAAATGGTTTTAGCAGCTGGCGGTGGTTTCACATATTTAAGTCTAATCATGAGCGGATCTAGAATTTTTTTCTAGGGGGAGCTAAGAATAGGGAAAAAAATTTTCTGGGGGGGGGGGGGCTGATAATATTCAGGCCATATAATTTTCGAAATTCTAAGGGGGGCTATTCTGCTTCCTGGAGGGTGCTAGCACCCCCCAGCCCCCCCCCCTAGATCCGCCCATGAGTCTAATGCTGAGTCCAATTATATGTTTGCACAAATATTGCTTAAAGTACACAGGGCAAATGCAGGTTCCGTCCATCCAAGTTTTTAGGCTCAAAACCTTTGGCTATAAATTCCTCCATAAGAGTAATTCCTCCATTATAGGGTGTGTCGGTTTATGTTAAAAAATTTTTTTAAAAAAAAATGGCTATTAATGCCAAATTATTTATTATACTGCCGAAATTTTTTTTTTACTGCCAAAATAATTTTTCTACTGCCCAAAATTGTACCGCCAACAAAAAAACTGCAATGTTATTAAATTTACTGTCAATCTATTAAAAAAACTGCCATTTATGAAAAAGTACTGCCCCACTATTAATAAAATACTGCCCCTTTAAATAGAAGCCTTTTATTTTTGGCTCTTATCTCAAGGTCATTGCGGCACCTTAAAATGTCGTTTAAAAAATCTGAAAAAAAATAAGGGTTAACTTTATTATAATAGGCATAGATTCCCATATCAGGCGTTTTCAAATTCAAAAATTCGCGTTTTTCCACGCACTCTACTGACCACTTTTTTCGGAGTTCCCTTGGCGGGGGTTAAGAGATGAGACTAGTGTAACATGACTCAAATTCCTTACTTTTACTCTAAAAAAATGACAACCTAAAAAAACCCACAATCGTCGAAAAAAGCTCTAAACAACTTCCATTTTTTGAGGAGAAACCTTAAAAAATACAAACGAAAAAAAAAAAAAGGAGCCAACTTATATATCCCGCAATATTCTTTTTTAAGAAATTCAACATGCATTCAGACGCATTCACGGCAAACATGCTACTCTTTTCATTTAACCAGAAACAAATCAAAAACGATTTGGAAATAAAAACAACAAAAGCAATAACAAATAGGACTACAAACGTATCTGGGCTTCGGCCAAACGGGATTTAGCACTTGCTTTAGTGATTTACGGCACAAAATATACATAAATACATATTTACGATTTTTATTGAACTTTTGTTTTAAAAACAATAGCTTTATCTTGAAGCAGGGGCTTTTCCTTTCTTAAGACTAAGGGGGATGCGAGGGGGTTTCACGTCGAACCAATTTTCCATCACCTCAATGAGCTTAATGGAACGCATGCAAATTAAATAATTTTCCTTATAAGAAAAAAATAAAAAATAAAGTAAAGAAGAAATCCTCCGGTCTCAAAATCCCATCGGTGGTAATATTCAAAAAGTTACGAAAAAAAAAATTTCCCCAACGGACCAAGTTACAAATTACTTAAGTGCTGCTTTTGTTTTTTGATGTAAACAAATAAAATGAAAAATTCTCAAGCAAATTTTAATGGAAACAGCTTTTTTCCTTAAAAAAAAGTAGCCAACGATCATTTGAGGATTTTTTTTTTCTATTATTTAAAACCTCATATGCTAAAAAAAAAAAAACATTTTTTGCTTTGTATAATAAATAAAGCCTTTCTGCATGATTTCCCACAAGGATTACCCTTGCTGACGTTTCATGAGGGTAAGAAAATTTTCTCTGCTTATTCGTGACAGGTGAAAGGACCAAAAAAAAAAAAATCTGATTTTTGAAAGAAAGTTCGACGATGCCATAAAAAAACACAAGAAGATGAATAAAAGGGAGCGGATTTAAAGAAAATATTCTTCCTTTGGTTCTTTCGTTTTTTTTTTTTTTTTTCGCAAATCTAATGATGCAATATTTTAGATTCCAAGTTATTAGTAGATGGAGAGAACAATGAAGAAAAAGATACGGTCGACGCCTATAGCGTTTCTAGCGTCGCGACGGAAGGGGAGGCGACGCAAGGCCTAGACGCATAGCGATGACGTCACAAACACCCTCTCTCTCATATAAATATTGAGGAGAAGGAAGGGAGCTTCCGAATCCGTTGGATCGTAAGTAAATACACAAATTTGTAAGCAGTTTCGTTCTTTCCCCTATCTCTCTTCTTATTTTTTTTTCTTCTCCCCCCCCCCCCTTCTCCCTTTTATTTTTGATATGAAAAGGACATCTCAGCAATGCGGTGATGGAATGAAGAATGGATTCCATAAAGAAAGTCATAACCTTTATCTTTTTTTTCTTCTGTCAAAATAAAAAAATATGTGCAAGGTAATAAAAGTTGATGACGTAAATAGGTTGAAGAAGAAGGTAATAAGCATGTGCGGTAATAAAATAATATAAGGAAGTAATAAATTGTTGTATAGTTAAATTAAAAGGTAATTAAACGCGATAATAAATAATTAAAAGGTAATAAATGGATCAGGTAATAAATAATCGAGGTGATATATATTTTATATTATATATTATACTATACGTATATAATATATTATTTAATTAAATTAAGTAATAATATAATGTATATAATATTATAACGATTATATTATACTATATATAATATGTATTATATAATTATATAAAGTAATAATATAATGCAGATAATAGTATAACAATTATATTATATAATATATAATATTATACATTTTATATTATACAGAATTACCTCGATCATTATTTAGGTAATAAAAAAATTAGATTAGGTGATACATAAATATATGTATAAGGTAAGTAATAAGGTAATAGTTTCGATATTTATTGCGAAAGTAATAAATATTTGCATAATTAGCATAAGGAAGTAATAAATTGTAGTATGGTAAAGAGAAAGGGTAATTTCATGGACCTAAGAATAAATAATAGACGAAAATAAATTGCTGACAAAAAAAATTGGGGCAAGGAAAGTCGGTTAATTAATAAAAAAAAAATTATATAAGTGATACATAATATATATCTGCTACGTAATAATACGGTAATGATGTTTGCGAAATAAATATTTAAATAAGAAAATTATAAATTAGGATATAAAGTCGATTAAACGTTTTAAAAAATTTAGGTAACAAATTAATCGAGATTATATATGTGGTAACTGGTAATCAAAAGTAATAAGTAATTAAAGTAATAAATAGATTCGGTAATAAATTAACTACCAAAAAATTAGATTTTGGGTTTTCGATTTGAGATCATAAAAGCTGAGGGATAAAATAGTGCACGAGTTTAATTTTGAATTTCAAAAAGTGACTGGAAGATCGAATTCAGGACAACATATTTGACATGCATTGACCACTTGGAGGGGGGGAGGGGAATAGGGGGTGGGTGGAAGGTTCAAGTCTACACGGAAAAAAATGTTTATCGCCGATTACTAAATTTTTTGGTAAACTTGTTAAGTTGTACCTACTGATTTTTTAAGTAGTAATGGCTAAACTACGGGTAATTATCCCTGAACGGTTTCAGTTCATATACCGCATCGTAATTTTTACTAAAGTTTAGTATTGAGCACTATGGTTTTTTTTCTTCATATTTTTAATAATATCATCGATTTATTCAAGCTCAGGTTATATTTCGGACAATACGGCATGCTTTTAAAAATATTTTATTTCAATAAAAATCGGTCGTTTCCTTACTAGTATTCGTTGCGTATAAGATGTACGCAAACAATAAGTAAACAGGGGGAAAATCGTAGTAAACACAACTGAATATTAGTAAGGGTTACTAAAACTTTAGGTACGGCTCTGTGACATCTAAACGATGTAGTAATTATTACCTAAAATTAGTAACTGCAAATATAACATTTTGTTACTGTCACTAAGTTTCTCGAATTCTATAATACTTGCTTCACTTTCGCGTTCGAAAAAAAAAACGATTGTAGCGGGGAAAAAAAAGAATTAAAGTTTTGTGTTTGTGAAAAATAATGGAAGAATTATTAAAAAGTTGGGACCCTGCTGAATTAATCACGACATTTAAAGGTAAGTGAAAATTAAAAAAATAATATAAAATATTTAAGAAAAAAAAAACAAGGAGAACGGTAATGGGGGTGCATACGCACCCCATTAAACTTTCTCGCGGCTTTATTGGTGGAAAAAAGAAGTTGAAATAAAGAAAAAATGTAAAAAATCAAGTTTAGGTTTTCAAAGGGTATTAATTAAACCCGAGGTACACGATTCCCGCTGTACCCACATAAAGAATCCCAATTTTGGAAAAATAATTTCATATTCGGATTCCTCTACCCCGAAAATATTTTCAAAAATCCGGTTAGTTTTTTCATCCGAGGTCCGCGAAATCCGCTGTACCCACATAATGAATCCCAATTTCTGAAAAATAATTCCATATTCGGATTCCTCTACCCCGAAAATATTTTCAAAAATCCGGTTAGTTTTTTGATCCGAGGTCCGCGAAATCCGCTGTACCCACAAAAAAAATCCGAATTATGGATTGTTCCTGTAACTCGAGATATCGATATGACGTAATAAGTCATATCGATATATCGAAATGACTTAATCGATATATCGATATGACTTATTACGTCATTCGAGATATCGATTTTTAGGCCTAATTTACACGTAGCCTAATCCTCATAATTTGTGAACCAATCATCCGAATTCAACCAAATTTTGATGGTATGATACTTTGACCAATATCTACTACAGTACGAAAATTGATGATGATTTGTAGCCGGGTTCGAGATTTATCGTCGCAAGAAGAAAACCAAATTTTAAAGTTCAAATATTTGCCGTTTACGTAATTTTTGAAATTTTTAAAAAATAAGAAAAGACCCCCTCTTATTTTTCGACGAAAAATACGTGTGCAAAATTTCCTTTTGATCCGATGCGTAATAGCGGAGAAAAAGCTCCGGGCGTACGCGGCGTTCGCGGCGTACGAGGCGTACGAGGCGGACAACCGGGAACTCAGAATTTTATTCTAAGTATAACTATATAAGTTTCATGTAGAAACTCGCAGGATTAACGATTTTCCCTTTTCCGACCACGGCAATACTTTCTTCGCGCCCGCTTCGCGGCCACTCGAAAGTAAAAAGAAAAAAAAAGAATATAAAATAAATAAACGTTTTTTTTCCGTATAAAGAAGAAGCTATAGATCTCGAAACGCTAGTAAGTTTAACGGACGATGATATAAATGAGGTCGTGAAAAAGTTCGGTTTGAGGAAAAAGTTGAAAAGTAAAATCGAGGAATTTAAATGCGCCGGGGGCGAAGGTTCGTCACACGGGCAAAACGTTTGCGTACCAGATCAGACTGAGAAAATTTCAGAAAAGGAAAGTCCTCCATCAACTGAAACTTCTCCATCAACTTGGACTTATAAGTCCAAGTTTAAGAATTTAAGACAGTTTACGATTTACTTATTTACAATCAAACGAACAAGTTGCAACAAGCTACAAGCAGAAAATTTTTTTTTTGGTGCAGACGTTTTGGTTTCAAAGCTCGGAAAAGCTAAAAACCTTGATATAGCTTTAAAAATTTTCACTGCTAACAGCGCAGACCCCCTGAACTTAATTTATTATAACATTACGGAAATTAGAATTTATTGTGGGAGAAACAATTTACGGAATGTACGGGAAACTGCTCAAACGATTTCTTCACGTCGGTTATAACGATTTCATGCGTCCCGTGATTTTCGTTTCTCCCACGCTCAATTCTTAAATGTTAAAAAAAAAAAAAAAAAAAAAAAAAGAAAAAGCGCAAAAAAGGAATCCCGGAGTAAATATTTTCACAGCATTTAAACTTGTGCATTTTCACTAGGAAAAGTTGGAACCAAGCCCAACGGGTGACGAAAACTCTCCCGCATTACTCACGATTCAAAAGTTCGGGACTAGCCAGTCTATAACAGGGTCGATTAAACCCGGGAAAAGTCTTCCATTCATTAAAAAGGCTAACAAAAAAGAGAGGGATAAGGGAGGGGATGGAGGCAAAAAAAAAAAAAAAAAACATATCTCCGATAATATATCACAATGTCAATGAAGGGATATGTGAAGACTATATCCTTCCGCCATACTTATTGATTATATCTAGTCGTTTGTCATTCTAATACCTTCCAGGGGCGGCATCAATCTTTACTGAAAAAAAGGAATATTTTTTTCCCCCGGTAAGAATTCTTATCATAAGCTAAATATATGTGCTGCAAAAACAAAAAATATATTCAGACTTGTAACCGATGTGCCCAGCTCATGAGGGGGAGAGGTGGGGGGGGGCGGGGAATAGAAACTAAATCGGAAACTTTAAGTTTGCTAAAACGTTGGCTCTTCCGTACAAAAAATATGATACAAAAGGTTTATAAATTTTTGTAAAATAAATGCGAAAAATATATAGAAAATTCATGATTTGTCTATCATTTATACAAAACTTTGGACATGCATAATTTTTGCAAAAGTTTATGCATATTTATTTAAGCACAAAATTTGAACATGCATAATTAGAAACTTTATGCATAATTTTTTTAAGTATAAAAATCTGGATATGAATAATTTTTGCAAATTTTTTAAAACCATAAATCAGGAAAATTCGCAAATATTATGCTTATTCAATTTTTTTTTAATTTTATGCACACTTGTTTATGCATAATTGATGCATATTTATTTATGTTCACTTGACGCATAATTATATTTGAGGATGAAGAAAAAAAATTTCTGGCAAAAAAAGTTAAGTTTTTTATGCGTAATTTATGCATTTTTTACGTGTGCACAATTTTTTGCACTAATTTATACATGATTTGCCTAGTTGGGCAAATACCAATTTTTTTTTTAAATACAATGGACTTTGACTGGACAAATGGCACAATAAACTCCGAATGAACAGATTTTTCACGATTACAGATTGAAAAAAAAAAATTAATTTAACGTTTTTATGGCAAAAAAAAAAAAAAAAAAAAAAAATTATTAAGGAATTTTCTGACTGAATACACGAAAAGTTCGCTTCTGATTTTCACTGCTGACTAATAATCCTCTTCCTCTAATACCAGACCCATTGCTTTCAAACCTCCCTGCACTTTTTGCGCCTTTCACACAATAGAAAAAAAAAAAGAATGGATATTACCAACTAACTCTGATTCTCGATATTCGGGGAGGGGGGGGGGGGGGGAGGAAAACGGGTTCGAGAATTCTCGAGAGCAATCCCTAAATGGATCACGATCTTTTCAATGGTGAATCTATGCAAAATAGATTGATAAATTCAATCCCCACCTTCTTTCCTCTTTCCTTTTTTTTTTTTTTTTACAGCTTTTCTTTAAATCCGTTCTCTTCTTTTTACGACCTTCAATTCACCGAAAGAGAAGGGAAAAATCACGCTCTTTGAAACGACGACGACGACGACGACGGTGACGACGACGAAGAAAGAAATAGTAAATGATCGAAAAAAGAAAATGGAAAAGTTTTAGGTGTGATGAACGGCTCACCAGAGCAAAAAGATAATTTACAAAGTGAAGTCAAGCTGGAAATCGATTCACGGTGCGGAATTTGAAAAGAATATATAAAAGGGAAAATGATGTAAATAGTTTATTGTAATAATATTTTTTGAGAAATTTTGTTCAAGCGTTAACTTGAAAGATTCTCCGGTATAATCAGTTTTCAAAAAAAAAAAAAAATAGACGGAGACGTCAAAGTTTTTGCTTAGAAGAAAATTACAACTCTTCTTTTTTTTTCTTTAGCCTTTTAGGGTGAGAATCCTGAAAAATTTCTGGGAAATTTGTACAATATTTTTCGAAACTTTTATTTTTGGTAAATTTGGAGCAAAAAATACTATCCTCCGTCCGCAAAAACACTCGGCTTATGCCATAAAATCTTTAATGAGCGCCTATCAATTTTAACCATAGGCAACCCGCAATGCATGCACGTGATCAAAAAATATCGCATAATGTTTTTTTTTTTTTTTTTTTTTTTTTTTTTTTCCGTAAAACAATCGCAGAAAAAAGCTTTTTGTGTTTTCGATGACGAAGATATTCAGTGATTTCAGAATGATGAAAATTCCTAACAGAAAAGCAACATGGCGCCAAAAAAAAAATTTTGTAAAATAAAATTCCTTCGCCATTTCGGATTTTAAGGGTGTAATTTTATTAATAGTGAATTTGCACCCCAACGTTCTCAAACTAGGGGTAATTTGTATCGCTGATTCCAAATCTTAAGTCGAAATTCTGAAAAAACTAAAATCCAATTCGGCGGAGCCATTTTATTTTTAATCAATTTAGCAATTGTTTTTGGCGCCATATTGGATTTTCCGAGTGAAATTCCATCATTCTGACGTCAGATTTGAAATTAGCGACGTCGAAAACATATAGAAAGTTGTTTTCCCGATCATTTTTCGGGGGGAAAAAAATTTGTGGGACATTTTGTAATGCATGCATGTGTTGCGGGTTGCATATACTGAAAATAGGTAGGCGCCTAATATGAGTTTTAACGCACAGTGCGGGTCCCTAATGTGTTGTACTAGTAGGTTAACTTTAAGTTAAAAATCATGAAAAAAACAACATTTGGGAAATTTTCTTAGATTTTCCGGGACATTTTTCCAAAATTTGGTCGTTAAAGGATTAAGGGAAAAAAATGAGGCCTCCAAATTCGATGCCGTCACTAACAATTTCGCCATTGCAATGCTGATGCCGATTTTAACTTTCAAAAAAAGTTCGATGCCAATCAGCTTCGGCATCGGCCGATTCTAAGCTTCGGACCCCTGTTCCCGGACTCACGGAAATGAAAACTAGTCAAAATTTTCCATCTCTAATTCAGGACCTATCGGTGTGGCAAAAAATAAAAAAGAATAAAAATTCATTTCGGGTCATGAATTTTATTGTAGCTCGATAGTAGCCTTCCCAAAATCAATTTTTCAGTAAGAGGAAAAAAGAAAAGTCGGGATTTTTGTTTTAATTGGGACACGAAAACCATGCCGTAAAAAGGGTTTAAAAAAAAAAAAAAAAAGGGAGGAAAAACCTACAACCCCTAAACACTCTCGCTTTCTATTAATAATCTCTAAAGAACATCAAGGCTCGCAAGATCACGTACCGAGGATCTCCACGCTCACGTAATTCAAAAGTGGGAATTCTAACCACGAGATTTAAGTCTTTTTAAAGACAGCAAAAACTACAACATAAAATGAAACTTGAGGGAGAAAAAAAAAAAAGAAATAAAGGAAAGAAACTTTTTATGTAAAAAATCACGCTTGCGAATAAAAAGATAAAATAAAAAAAAAACCTGAATATTCCAATTTTTTTTTCTCTCTCCTTTTAAATTAGGTACAGATGTAAAGATGGAACAAGAAATGTTATAATATTTCACCTTTGGAAATTGAAATTCAAAACTCACGATCTAAATAATGCTATTTTCACGGAATTCGATTTGTAAATATTTATGTTCGCTCATGTTTATCTTACCCAAAATGTCCAGATGGAGTTCAAGTACCCACCCTCAAGAAATACGTGATTCGCTACGTGCGGCGAACGTGAGCAGATTCCAAAATTCCGAGTGTGATAATGTGAATATGCGAACTTTACCCTACATTTACATCTTTCTTTTCTCAACCCCCCCCCCCCCCCCTCCGAAAAAAAAATTCTGAAGTTTGAAGATTAAGGCGGAAAGATTACGGTTAGGGGGGGGGGGGAATTCCTTCCAAAACGCGGTAACGAATCAAAAAGATAAAAAAGATAAAAAAAAAAAAAAAAAAAAAAAAAAAGAAAATAAAAAAAGAAAAGAAAAGAAAGAAAAAGGACGAAACGAGGAAGGAGGAGGAAAGTTCATCGGTTTTAAAATATACGAAAAAAAAAGTTAACTGGGTCGTAAAGAAGAAAACGTCATCGCTGGCTCAGGAAATGAAAAATCTCAAATGATACAAATTGGGACAGTGAATATATATATATAAAAAAGGGAAACTTTCTATGAAATAGAAAGGCACTTGCGAGAGGAAGAGAAGGATGAAAAAAAAAAAAAAAAAAGTTCAACCAACCATAATAACCGCAGATAAAATGTTACTTTGGAAATCATTTGCATCGAATTTGTCGTTTTGCAGCAGAAGTTTTTTCAATTTTTATTTTTTCCCGGTAAATAAATTAGGTTAACCTTGCGAAGGAAAAAAAAAAAAAAAAACAACAACAGCAATTTGAAGTTATCTTTTGCCGGTGTGATTTTAGGGTTTTTTTTATCCTTTAAACTTTTTTTTTTTTTTTTTTTTTTTTTTTTTTTGCCTTTTGATTTGGAAGGATTTTGGGTGAAATTTTCTCCTCCCCGCATTTATTTCCAGGTCACAGGTTTGCTTATCTAATGACTCGATTTTGTGACTTTTTAAGCTTGCGCGATGCGTGAATCCAAAGGGAAGGAAACAGACTTTAATGGTATTAGATTTTCATAATCCTAGAAATGAAAAAGGAATGATTTTTATTAAGGGTTCCGATGGCGTCGGATGGGAAATCTGGTTTTCGTCTGTAAAATTTTATATCCACGGAGGATTGGGGTTAAATCTATTCTTACTGGGTAATCGTACTAGAAAGCTTTCGCTCCTATATTTCGCGAAAAAAAGGCTATATTTTTTACGTTTTTCCCCCAAAAATTTTATTTCTTATTATTTCAGGCGCAGAGTTAATTTACAACATCTTACGGGCCCGTGCTATGCGTTTAAACCTTTTAATTCGCCTACCGAAGTTTAGTATAGGCCAACAGCATTACATGCATGTAATATGAAATATCCCATTTGTTTATTTGCGTAAAATAATCGAGAAAAAAAATGTTTTATAGATTTCCATGTCAGAAATCCAATATGGCGCTGAAAATCAATTATTAATATTTAAATTCCGTGCGTCGGACGTGAACTAACGTATCTCCATATGATTGGAGATAGTCTGTTTCGAGTGTTTTATGAAAATCACGTGATCATGCGACTGCAAGTTTACACGCTCATGTTGCCGTAAACTTGAGGTCACGTGACACTTCCACGAAACGTCAAAACAAACTAACTCCAATTATATTACGATAGAGATACGTTAGTTCACCTCCTACGCACGGAATTGGCTCAGCCATGTTGGATTTGGATTCGTATCTGAAATCAGCGTTACATTGCACCCCTATGCGCAACAGGTAATTCTGACGAAAAATGATTCAATTTTTTAACATTGTGACTCCTTTAAGGATAAAGCTTAAGAGTTTGTTCGCTCAAAAATTTCAAAACTCAAAATCCGATTTTTGGCTACAACTTTGTTGATATTCCCAAGTTCAAAAAATAATCATGAAAAAACGGCGTTTTTAAGATCTCAGATTTTTTTTTTTTTTTTTTTCAAATAAAAAAAATTGATGATATTAAAAAAATTTTTTTTTTTGTGATTTACTTCTAGAATGGTCTATTTTTATAATACTTTGTCATCTTTGCCCAAAAGCTCGCCGTTTGGGCAGTAAAAGCTCGTGTTAAATCTTGATATACATACATATAATTTTTTTGCCTCGATTTTCTTCAAAAATTTAGAAATACACAATACAAAAAATTAGAATACAAAATTAACTTTCTTGTTTAAAAAAAAACGTGTTTTTTTGTGTTCCAAAAGTAACGCGACTTTTAAAGCCTTCATTAAAGCTTATAAAAGCTTAAGTTCAAGTATGTTTTATTACGCATTGAAAGCCTCAAGGTTCAGGTATTATCCGATCTATATAGTTTTCTAATACTCAGATTTATGGGAAAAAAATTGCCACAAGACTGAAAAAAAAGAGGTAAAATAGTCCCAAGAGTAACAGCGAATAAGCCCATGAGGATGGAAAAAAAAAATAAAAAAAATTCATTTTGGGGCAAAACACTTATGTGTGTCTTAAACTCTTGCAGTCAAATGGCCGAATTTTTTCATGCAATCATTTTGGACGGAACACTAACTTAGCCCTTATTTATATCTGACTACGCAATTAAAAGCCACTGGTGATGTAAAAAAATTATTTTCGTCGCCAATGTTTGGCTTACGGCAAGTCCCAAAAAAAATTTATGATTTTTATGTTTAGCTTATGTACGTAGGAAAAGATACTTTCATCAAAAAATTAAGAGAGTTGCAATGATTTTTAATTTCATTGGTAGCTTCACGAGCTAAGCATGGAAGAAAAGATCTTCATAAATTAAACATGAAAGGTGATATTCATCAGTAATGGACGTGTTACATTAGTTCCTACATTATTTAGCATCTATTAGCAATTTTATATATGGCTGCAAACCATTTTAGTTGCGCCTATGTTAATTATACCGAACGGAACCTAACCTGATTTCCCATAAGCTAAACATAGGAACCGCAACGGTCAATCTTTGCATGTTCACAGCCCCGATTTTATATAAAGATTAGTGCTCTCCTAAGCTAAAAATAGGAATCTCATTCATAGCCAAAATTAAAAATCTTTTTTTTTTTTTTTACTTCGGCATCTCAAAATGGCCGAAGTATTGGTTTTGTTAGCGTCGTTATTTGCCAGAATTTACATTTCATATTTAAAAAACATGAACCTAATAAAATTTTTGAAGCATTGGACCTTTTAAACCTCAACTTAATGAATTTATCTTTCGATTTAAATGCTCGTTCAGTCTTGCAAAAAATTATTTCAATGTTTTTAGAGGCGAAACAAATCGACATCCCACGCCGTACATGTCGTGTGCGGCATACCGTCTTCACGCAATGTTTTTTCACATCAAAATTTGGCTTAAAAGTTTACATTTGGGTCAAGGATGTGCAAGAAGTTTACCCCGACGAAAAAGACCCTCCCTATCCAAAGATATTTAAGTTTTTATTTTTCTCCATATACCACTACGGAACATCAGATATTTGTCCGCCATTTTGAAATTAAAAAGTAAACAAAGCCGTTAGCTAGCACCGATTTAATTCACCGTTATTGGTTATGTTATGTTATGTTCTGTTTTTGTTATGACTTAAAATAAACGATTCGCATCATATTCAGAATGTGAATGTGAATTGATTATGAATTTTCAAAAAATTGATGGCATTTTTTCAGTAAATACATTCATGTGTCAAGATTAGGTTAGGTGTGATCTGTAAGTAAGTAAATTATTTTCTCAGGGTTCAACTCCACACAAAACTTTTAATGCTCCATATAAAACCTGCTTCGCTGTAAAATCATTAATTATATTTTATTTTCAAATAGAAAATCATTCAAGTGTTAACATTTGTATGCTTACAAAAAAATCATGTTTTTACATCTAATGCCTTAAAACAATTTTTTTTTAAATCTTGTTATTTTTATTTTTAAAAATTGATTCAAATCGTTTCAGCAGGCCAAAATTTCAGTGGTTTGTTTAGAACTTAAATGCTTCCCAAAATCATTAGATTCCTTCTTTAACCAAAGTGTAAGAAGTCAAATTTTCACCATTTACCAATAACGTAAAGCTTTCAATTGTACACTTCCATGTATAGTTTCTGATCCTTACCGAAACCATTATGTTTCCAATCTTAGGCAAGAATAAAAGAAAACAAATCAGACCTTCTTTGCTTAGAAACATAAAGATTTTAAATGTATATCTGGTTCTTTATCTGTGAATCTTTACCAAATCATTAATGTTTCTTCTAAAACTGAAGTATTAAATTAAAAAAAAAAAAAAAAAAAAAAAAAAAAACAATCAGCCCTCTTTTGTTAACCAAAACAAAGCTTTTAAATCCATTCTAATGTGCGATGTCTGATGTCCTGTTGCAACCAAAATCTTAATTTCTTAGCCCTTACACAACAAAAACATATAAATCCCCATTGAATCTTCACCGCTTATCAGAATCATCACTCTCACCTCTTCGACTACTCAAAAGTTTTATTTCTTTATGGAACCTTCACCGCTTATGAGAATCATCATTCTTCACCTCTTCAACTATTCAAAAAATTAAATTCCTTATTGAACCTTTACCGCTTATCAGATTCATCACTCTCACCTCTTCGACTACTCAAAAGTTTTAATTCTGCATTGAACCTTCACCGCTTATCAGATTCATCACTCTTATCTGTTCGACTAGTCAAAAGTTTTAATTCTGCATTGAACCTTCACTGCTTATCAGAATTATCACTCTCACCTCTTCGACTACTCAAAAGTTTTATTTCTTTATTAAACCTTCACCGCTTATCAGAATTATTACTCTTACCTGTTTGACTAGTCAAAAGTTTTGATTCTCTATTGAACCTTCACTGCTTAGAATAATTATAATTATGTAAGCAAAAACAAATTTAATGCTTGGAAGAGTTATGACTTACAGGTCTTGTAATTAAAAATTCAACAGTAATTTCATTCTCTAAAGCTCAACACTCCTTTTTTTTTTTTTTTTTTTTTTTTTTTTTTTTTGCAGTTTATGTTTTACTGCAGTATATAATATTATTTTCTAAACTTAGTTTGATCATATTTGCTTGATATCTTGATTTTTCTGATTTCTGAATTCTTCAAGCAATTATTATTCTTATTATTTACTTATTTTTTATTATCATTTATTTATTTTTTTTTTTTTAACTTCCTATTTTGTTTAATGATGTCCCACCATTATTTTCAACTGATTTATTAATTGCTAAGCCATTATTAGTCATAAAGAAATTTTAAAATTATTACATTTTTCCGTTTAGAATATTTTGAGATGCCGGAGTTCTTAACCGGAGTTCTTAGCCGGCTTAAACAGAATAAACTTACTATATGTTCCCGTGCGTTTGGAAGCCCGAAGGGCGATTCTTGACTGGACTCACCCGAGTGGGATTTCCCGGACAGTGCTTACCCGGACTGGGCCTCCCCGGACTGATCCCACCCGAACTGAGCCCCTCCGACTGAGCACACCCGGACTGAGCCCCTCCGACTGAGCACACCCGGACTGTGCTTACCCGGACTTGGCCTACCGGGACTGTGCCTACCCAGACTGTGCCTACTCGGACTGTGCCCACCCGGACTAGGCCTACACGGACTGTGCTTACTAGGACTGTGATACCCGGACTGGGCCTCCCAGGACTGAGCCCACCGGGACTGTGCTTACCCGGACTAGGCCTACACGGACTGTGCTTACTCGGACTGTGATACCCGGACTAGGCCTACCTAGACTGTGCTTACCCGGACTAGGCCTACACGGACTGTGCTTACTCGGACTAGGACTACACGGACTGTGCTTACTCGGACTGTGCTTGCTCGGACTACGCCTACCCGGACTGTGCTTACCCGGACTAGGCCTACACGGACTGTGCTTACTCGGACTCTAATACCCGGACTAGGCCTACCCAGACTGTGCTTACCCGGACTAGGACTACACGGACTGTGCTTACTCGGACTGTGATACCCGGACTGTGCTTGCCCGGACTACGCCTACCCGGACTGTGCTTACCCGGACTGGGCTCACCCCGAATATGCCTACACGGACTGTGCTTACTCGGACTGTGCTTACCCGGACTAGGCGTACCCAGACTGAGCATACCCGGACTGTGCTTACCCGGAATATGCCTACACGGACTGTGCTTACTCGGACTGTGATATTCGGACTGTGCCTACCCGGACTGGGCTCACCCGGACTGTGCTTACCCGAAATATGCCTACACGGACTGGACTTACTCGGACTGTGCTTACCCGGACTAGTCGTACCCGGACTGAGCCCACCCGGACTGTGCTTACCCGGACTAGGCCTACACGGACTATGCTTACTCGGACTGTGATACCCGGACTGTGCCTACCCGGACTGGGCTCACCCGGACTGTGCTTACCCGGAATATGCTTTCACGGACTGTGCCCACCCGGACTGTGCTTACCTGGACTAGGCCTACACGGACTGTGCTTACTCGGACTGTGATACCCGGACTGGGTCTTCCTAGACTTAGCTCACCCGGACTGTGCTTACCTGGACTAGGTCTACGCGGACTGTGCTTACCCGGACTTTGTCCACCCGGCTTGGGCCCACCCGGTCTGTAGCCTACTCGGACTGGCTAATAAATATTTTGCCCTATATTTTTTTTACGATGATTTTGAGATGCCGAAGTTTTGAAGCCGTTCACGGCTTAAGAGAGGTGAAGGCGAGGCCGAAGGCCGAGCTGCGTGTGGGAGCCCGTAGGGCGACCGGTTCCGCCGAAGGCGGAACCTGCGCCGCAGGCCAAGAATGCCGAAGGCGTTCTTGTTTTTTTTTTTTTTTTGATCAGCAAGACCAGAGATAGGTCCTGGGGTATCAGTAAACAAGCGATTCGCCTACTACAGCTACCACATCCGCAAAAAATTCAAAGTCGAACTATTTCCCCGTCCAATTTTTCATAAGGTGGGATTCCTCCTCATTCCCACTCTTCGATTTCCCCTAAGCTCCAAAATACAAATTTTAAACAACAAAAACGAAGACAAACGGAAAACAAGACACGGAAGAAAATTCCCCGATAAAATCGTAATCATCAATCGGGAGGAAAACCTGGGGTTGATGTTGGTACTGCTTCCTAAAACCCGATCTCAAAAGTTTTCCCGAAACCATCAAAATGAGGTTTCTCCCTTCTTCCCTCTCGATTATAGTCAACTTTTTACTATGCTCCAATTTCAACAGAAGTTTTTGATGTGTGAGGTGAAATCCAATCAACTTCCACTTTTACTCTTCCTCCCTATTCCTTCGTATAAAAAAATAAAATAGAATAAAATAAAAATAAAGAGAGAAAAATCAACCGCTTACAAACCGGAAGCACTACAACGGGCCAAGAAGGAAAAAGAGGGGGGGGGGGGCGGGGGTGTGAGAGGTGAGGGCCGGGAATTTTCCTCCGTAACTAATATAATTCCTTCTTTGTTTTCCGCTATCGGTTTCTTGCCGTCCGATCAAAAGGATGTCTCATTTCATAACTTTATGATAATATCGAAAATATTATTTCGATACGGAGAAAAAACAAAAAAAAAACAAAAGACTATCGAAAGTATGTTAATAGCTTTTTTTATTTTTCCCAGACGTTTTCCCTTTTTTTTTTGTTTATAGGAGACCGAAGATATAAAGCAACATCGGAATCCAATATCTTCGATAGCAACGTCTGCCTCGGACATTTCCGATGGATGTATCTTTTTTTTAACTCCCTTCTCCATTCCTTATCAGTATTTATCTTTTATATCTTAAGAGTATCCCTTTCCGTCTTTTATGTGAAGAGGATGAAAGCAAAAAAAAAAAAAAACGAAATAATCAGTTTTTTCCCCTATTTTTTTTTTTCTTTCGTCCCTGTCCCTTTCTCTTTTCCCGTCGATGATGTCGTCGATCCTGCACAAATTCCAACGAATTTTCATATATCACATAAACACATTTTTGTCGCGGATCAGCCCGAAATGAGCTCTTAAATTTACATACAAAGAGCTAGACTCTTGTTATGGTTTTCAACCCCCCTCCGATTTCCCCCCGTTTTTTTCCCGACGGCTCATATTTTTTATTCCAAGATTTTATCAACGTGGAATGATTCACTAAAAACTTTTTTTGAAAGATGGAAATAACTTTGTTTGATTTCTCCCCCCTGAAAGTTGTTGCTGGCAATTTTATAGTACCAATTTTTATTCCTTACCAAAAAAAAAAAAAAAACTTAGCAACCTGAAATTTGATAATAAGTGAAACATGCTATTAATTTACAGCAATGAAGTATCTCCTCGTTAACAAGCAACTCCCAGCCTTTAAAATAAAACTGCAAACTTTCCGTCCTACTCCTGATAATAAAAGGTTATTACATTTAAAATTTTTCAATATGCCGATTTAAATACAATTTTGAAATAAAAATATATTCAATATTAAAAATACTGAACAATTTGTATTTTTATTTCATAAACTGACAGTTTTCTTATAATAAAATACTCTTAAAACATTCAAAAAACATTTTTCTCATAAGAACTTGCAGCCTAGCATACCTTTTATGACATGAACCATAAATGATTCATATCACTACAAACTAAATAACACAAAGCTGTTTGAATGAAATCTTAAAAGCTCATTAGAATCATCAGAATCACTGGATCCATTTCAATTCTCAAATCGCAAACTATCCATCTAATACCATTATCTTCTCAAGTAAAATGTTTTTCAATTTTAAAGAAAATAAAAACCTAGTTTTACCTTTACTTAAAATTAATTAAACGGAAATATTTTAATTTTCCAGTATTAGATACTCCAGTATTTAACGTGTTACATTAAAATAACATTCAACTTCCTAAAACAATTTCAGTTTCAGATTTTAATAAAATCAGTTTAACACTTTGACTGATAACGATGAAACATTTGTTCCTCAAACGCAATTTATTCCTCAGAATACCTCAACAAAATCAGGGAAATTAACTTTCACCCAATATTGCACATAAATCTTTTTTCTACAAAAGAATCTGCTTGAATTGGTACTGAATACTCATCTTGTAACAAAAATGACAGACAGCAAGTAAGCATTTATGGCTTAAAAAATTGTGATTCCATCATGTAGGCCTACCCATCATTTACATATTCGATAAGAGCTGGATCAGGAAATTCAAGCATAACAGAACCACTGAATCCATTTTAGCGAATAATTTCTATAGTATTATTATCTTTTCGAGAAAAGGTTTTTCAATTTTGAAGAAAATAAAAATCTAACCTTACCTTGATTCGACATATTTGATGCCACGAATCAGAGGCCCCATGATTTGATTCGAACGCGTTTTACGTTTAATTACATTCTTAAATATGAATACGTTACATATTTACTACCCGGAAAAACAAAAGCGGCATTAATAAATCCCGAAACAAAATTAACGACATAAACGTTGACAATAACCGAACCGAACCGGATAATCTCAAATTACTACCGAATTCAAAATGGCGGAACCGGAGAAGTGGATGAAGACGGCAATGATGCAAGCATCAGCGCATTCTGGTGGACTAATTCCTAACTATACTTCCCATGAATCCATTTTAAATACGAATTATACTTCTACGATCCGGCAAACTTTTTCCCCATTTCTTTTTTTTTTTAAATCAAGAGTTTAAAATGAATTTTAAAAATTTTTAATGGACTCATCAACATCCATAAGTCCAGCAGCCGACAAAACTCGTCGTTCTGCAGCAGAATAATAATTTTCATTGTTTATATTTTTTAAATGGCTTCCAAAATATTTAACCTAAAATATTTACATAAAATTCATTCCAATATTTTTCAAATTTCTTCAGTATTAATCGAACCTGTCAAAACACGTAAATCTACAGTCAAATTCGGTCCCGCAGCCGCCGCTTTCGTCACGGTAATAATTCTCTATTTTCATAAAAACTCCAAGTCATTTATACCGGTTGTCCAGGCGCAAGATGGAGGGAGCTTACGGAAACGATTTAATTTCATCGCGGACGTCGTGGACAAAGTCGCGGACGCCGTCGTCTACATCGAAGCCAGAAACCTCAGGTTTTTCAGCATCATGCCGTCCAACGGGTCGGGTTTCATCGTCCACGAAGACGGCCTGATTTTGACCAACGCCCACGTCGTTTTGAACAAATTGAACAGTCAAGTCCAGGTCAAGTTAACCGACGGAAGGTCGTTTCCCGGGGTGGTGGAGGACGTGGACGTGGCCTCCGATCTGGCGACGATCAGGGTAAATGCCAAAAAGTTGCCGGTGATGAAATTGGGTTCGTCTAGCGATCTTCGACCGGGGGAATTTGTCGTGGCCATCGGGAGCCCTCTCGCTTTGTCCAACACCATCACGACGGGGGTGGTAAGCGCCCCGCATCGCCACAGCTCGGAATTAGGGATGAGAAGCAAACAAATGGACTACGTTCAAACGGACGCCTCCATCACTTTCGGAAATTCCGGAGGGCCGCTGGTCAATCTCGACGGAGAAGCCATCGCCATCAATTGCATGAAAATAACGGGAGGGATCTCTTTCGCCATACCCATCGACTACGCCAAGGAATTTTTAAAGCGAAGTCAAGAAAGGCGAAAAATGCAAAGGGCTCACGTGAGCAAACCGAAGTACACGGGGGTCACTATTTTCACCCTCACCCCCGAAATTATCAGGGATATGCAATTATTCGGAGACTACTAAACACCGCAAGAAGTGACGCGAGGGGTGCTGGTCGGAAAAGTCGTTTTGGGTTCCCCGGCTCACGTGGCTGGATTAAAGCCGGGGGACATCGTAACTCATATTAATTCAAAAGAGATCGACGGGATCGAAAATATTTTTCAGGCTTTCGAAACGGGGGAACCTCTTAAAATTACAGTCATCAGAGGGGGGTCTTATCTGGAAGTGGTCGTCATTCCAGAAGAATACGAAACGTAATTTTTTTTTGGCTGAGATAAATTTTTTGTTCCAGAATTAATTTAAATTTATTTATTTTTATTTTTTTTTTAAATAGACGCCATTTTTTTAATTTACGACAATTGAATATTTCAAGGGGCGAAATGCTGGACAATGTTGTAAAAAAATTAGTAAAACTCTTCCCGAAAAGTTTGTTCCCTCTTTTATCGGTCTGAGCTACAGGTTCAAAATTGGGGATAATAATAACACCAAAAGGCACCAATTCCAGTATCAAGCATTTTCAAATTCGAAAATTTTTTTTTCCCCTCGCGATACCGCTCACGGCCTGTAATCATTTGGGTATAAGTGAAACTCGAATGTATACGACGAAAAAAAAATTTTTCAAATTAAATCAAACCAATAAAGTTTTTCCAGGAAAAATAAATCATCCAGAAAAAATGAAAAATAATTACTTTCCCCTAAAAAACCTGAAGAGTTTTACTCCAGGAAAAAAGAAGATTTAACTGAAAATTTTTCCGGTTGTCACAATTCATTTTCCGAAAATCTTTTGAAAACTTCAACCTTCGCATTTTCATGTACCTTCGTATTTTATTTTTTTTTTCTCCTTGAAGCCTGTACACCTTCTTCTCCCTCCCCCCCCCCCCCCATGGTTTCACTTTCCCATTTTACGGATGTTCGTATAACGTCGTAGTAACCGAAACGCTTTTTGCTTAAAACGAAGGCAATTTCAACTTTTAATTATCCCGTTCTTTACGTTTTGCTTCGGTTTTCATTATTGTCGGGTAATTGTTTTCTTAACATATTACTTCATTTTGACTCGTGCTTCCTCTTTTCTTTGATACCCCGGCGTCTGCTTAAATAAACACAAAACCCCCCGAAAAAGCGACTTGAGGTTTCCCGGAAATTTATATTTAAAGAAGAGGGGGGGTGGGGGGGAAGGGCGTCAAGATATTATTTAAAAAAAAGAGAAAGAAAAAGAAAATGCCTAGTGACAAAAATAATTGAGGTTAAGAAGTATGAAGCGTAAGTTATCCGATTTTCATTAAAATTTCTCGGTTGGAAAAGCAAAAGAACTTTTTTTCTTCTTCTTTCCTTTTTCCTTTTTAGAAGAAAAAGTTCTTTCTTTCTCAAAAGAAAAGTTTTTCTTTTTTTTCTTCTCTTAACCAGGAAACTACCTGCGACTTCATTGTCGTTTAGAAGCTTCACTGACACTCCCAGTTTTTCCTAAGGGGAGGGGAGGGGGGGGGGATTTATTTATTCCTTAAGTCAGCAAATAATTGTTAAACCGGTTTAAATATTAATGGGAAGAACCGAGAAGTATTTTGATGCCGACTGGTTAAAGAACGGGGAGAACGGAAGGAGTTTCCTTTCCCTGACCCCCCCATTCCTCCCTTCTCCTTTTCTCTGGGAAAGCGCTCCTCATTGGATTTAATTGTTTTTTTCCTCGAAATTTCCCGAGTTGATTGAGGCGTGAATTTGTAATCAATCTCATCAATTCTTCCTTCCTTCCTTCACCCTTCATGATTATTCATTTTTTTCTTCTCTCTTTTCGAAAGGGGTAATTGTAAAAAAAAAGAAGATTCGTTAACTTGGGGGGAAAAAGTTAAAAAGGAATTTTCCGTACCTAAAAGAAATTAAAGAAAAAAAAAAGCGAAACGTTAAGCTAACTGTGAATCGGAAAAATTCAAAAGATTTACCGCAATACCGCAGCAGTTTTGGGGGACCACGTCCCCCAAAATCAAACGATTAACTTTTTCTCTGCCTGTAGGTGCTAGTGAGAGACTAGACTATTCAAAAAATTACCAGTCTTTTTTGAGGCGGTAAAATGTAATTTTAATTCAGTTTTGCTCAACAGGAGGACATGCCGAAATCTTATGTCACTAAATTAGGTGTTACAAAATCTGGTTTGGTGGTAAAAGGGGCAAAAAAAAATTTTTTTTTTTTTAAAAATTTGGCTCTAAAATATATCAGGAACAAATTTTTTGATTTCTTATTTTTAAGATTCCAGAAGCTTAATTGATATCTAAATTTTAGTGATGCGCACAAGATATTGTACAAGACTCGACTGAAATTTCGTTTCTGGATGTGTATTACCTTGAATATTGCAAAACCGAGCGAGTCTTGTTTTGAGTCTTGTACAATATTTCTTGTTTTAAAACAATATTTCTTGGACAATACAAGACTTACTTATTTGGAGATGCTTAATGTCATATGCCCAGAAACAAAATTTGAGCCTAAGTCTTGTTTAAAAGTCTTGTCGAGACAGTCTTGGTCTTGTGCGAATCACTACTAAATTTTGAAATTACTTTCTTATTTAAAAAAAAAAAAAAGAAAAATGGGTTGAAGTAAAAAAAAAAATTTAGTACAAAAATTTGGTGGGCCGTGATTTTTAACCTGTGAATGATAAGAAAAAAAATAATCCGAAAAAGCTGACAAAAAAAAAAAAAAAAAAAAAAAGATTAAAATTTCGTGCTCACGTCTTGAATCTTTCCAAAAAACGTCCTAAGCGCATGGGGAATACGCATTACGCACATCCCCCAATGTAAATATTTTACCAATACTCAAAAATTTGTCAATGCCGGGGAAAGTTCACTTTTAACTAATCAGATCATTACTAATGGCATTGACTTTTTTTCTTATTTTGAAAAAAAAAAAACCTCTCCAATCCTGAAAAAAAAGGTGCCTAAGAAAAAGTTTTCTTATACGATCGGCGCCCACGAAACGAGGACAATGGCGGACGGATTTGTTATGTCTTTTGCAAACAAATTACCAAAACTTTTCGGCTCGTCCCATCAATTCGACCGTGGAAAACGATGCTAAGGGAGAATGAAAAATGAAAAGGAAAATATTTTCATCCCTTCCTCCTTTTTTTTTTTTTTTTTTCATTCCTTTAAAAATATCTGATTCTTTCTCCTTTCTTTTTTTACGATTGATGATTTTGGGAAAAAAGGGGACACGAGAAAACCGGAGAGAAAAGGCCCCGTAGTTAAATAAACAGGGAAAAGCATCGGTCAAGCATGAAATATCGAAAAGTCAAAAAGGCGGCGAGGTGGCAATAATTGTTCAACAACATTGGGGTTTTCCCAAGGAGAGGTAGGGGGCACATTTTCCAGTTGAAAGTACACAGGAAAATATACACGCACGGAGATGTTTGAATGAGTTTTTCTTTTTTTTTTTTTTTTTCGAAAGCGGTTAGGTCATTAGATCAAAGAAGAAGAGGGGCTTTTTGTACGTGCGAAAGCGGGGACGTCAATGACACTTGGGCGGCGTCGCATCTCTAATAAAAAAAAAAAAAAAAGAAGAGAGAAAAATGGATTCGGATTTTTCAGATTTTTTTTCTTTATAAGAATTCTCGGTAATTTCGAAAACAAAGAATAACATTTCCGAGTATCATTAACCGAGAAATCGGATTCAACTTTCTTGGAATTTGACTAAGCCTTGATCTTCAGGGGAAATAAATGATTCGAACCGGGAAAAACAACTCACTTCTTTTTTGTCTCGTGCCAAATTTAATGACAAAAAAGAGATCTTATTTATCAAAATTGAGAAACGGAAATTTGATATCTGAAATCGTTTTGTTCGTCGATTTGAGCATTGGAGTTGTCAGCTTTCCCTTGCTATCGTCAAATATCTCCGAAACTGCTACGCTTTTCCAAATCCAAAAAATTAAGCAATCTGCCCCTTAACGCCGAGACTAAAATAAGACCCTCAAAATCCCCGTCTGACGTTAATCCCTCTCCGTCCAGACTACGCAAACAGCGTCTATCCCTTTCTTCTCGCCCCCCCCCCCACCTCCGTCTCTGCTTTCTGTTTGAATAATAGAGATAAAAATCAACCGGTTTTCTAACCCGCTCAAGAACAAAACCCGAACATAGGAATCCTTCGACTTCTAATTACATAAAAAGGGACAAAAAAACTTTTTTCCCTTTTTCCCCTCAAATTGTCGATGGAAATGACATCCAGTGGAGAATTTAGACGATAAAAATTATCAAGAGGACAAAATGCGGAAATGTTGGATTAAACGGGGGAAAACATGTATAAGTTACCAGTGAATCCCGAAAATCATACTCTAAATTTTTATTGAATTTGAAAAAAAAAATCAATTTTTCGGAAATTTTCCGGTTGTTCCAAAATAGGACTTGCTTAAATTTTTTTCGAAAAGTGACCGATAGTGCCTTTTGTTCTTTTTTAAAAATTTTTATGCATATTTTTTGGTCCAGCAGAAAATGTAAGCAGGTTCCGGAACGATTTTCCGACTTTTCCAAGCTTTGAAAATTTTCCGATTGGAATAAATGATACCTGACATGTTTAGCAGTTGTGAAAAACAAAAATTTTAATTTTCCAACAAACCTAAAAAACTGCTTTAGAGGCAGGGGGGGGTGTAATTCTCTCAGTTGGGGTTATCGGTATATGGATCACAAAGAGGGAACCGGGGAGATGTTCAGTAAAAGAATACACCAGAGGCACTCGAAGAGTGGACTTGAACCACCGACCTTCCGATTTCATGACGGAACATTCGAACAAAAATTTTGTTCGAATGAAAAATATTTCAGAAAAACGAATTCATCTGAAATTTTTTTTATTAAAATAAATTTTCACAGAAGAATCCTCTTATGTGAGTGGGGGGGAGAGCTTTTTTACTTAAACATGACTAATTCTGAATCATCTGATTATCTTCTTTTCTTGGCTGTAAGGCTAAATATCAAATTTTTTATTCATATTCTTTGCCTTAGTAGAAAATGGAAGTTGGTTCCGGAAACTTTTCCCGATTTTTCCGGGATTTGAAAACTTCTTCAACCAAACCTGGTCGGCTAGTTGGTACTTGTCTTAATACAACCTTTTTTCCAAAGCCCGACAATTCTCGCATCAAATCCTTCAAACGTTGAAAGAATGAAAATTCGATTCAATATTTTCCGAAAAATTTAATTTTCCGACTTGGTCGGAAAAATCCGCCGGAAAAAACTAGAAATTTTTTACCGGTTTCAGAAAACTCGGAAAACCGTTCTAGTGTTATTCTAGCTCTTCTGTAAATAAAATATAAGCTCTGCTAAAGCCACAACTCAATGTTGCTTTCCTTCGAAATTTTCAGAAAATTGAATATTGAAACTTTGAAGGGAAAAGTTGGCGAACCGGTCCTTGAAAACTCAAACATTACTTTTAGTATTTTCTTTTTCGTCCAAGAAAAAGGAAAGCTTTTTCGGCTCCATTCGGAAAACTTGGAAAAGTGTTCCAGAATTTTCTTACCTCTACTACTTTAATTGTACGGTCGGTACCACTTGAATTCGCTAATTCAAACCACATCTTCTCCTAAGCTAATTATCTGGACCATTTCAAAACATTTTCTAACTTATATTTCCTAAACTTTCAAATTTTGAAAATTGCCCGCAACATATACATCCAAAAAAAAAAGAAAAGTATTGGAGCCTTTCGGGCGCGAGGGGGTTTAAGGGCGGGTGTTGTACATCTTCATAAAGAATCTTAAACTTTTAACTAACTCATAAACTAACTTAAGAAGTAGTTTATCTAACAAGAAAAGTTACGAAGCTAACTTTCCACACCAGCGGGAAGTTATTACATCGATTTGTAAAATGATATGAGGGAGTTCTTATTTTTTTTTCTCTTTTTAAATTGTAAAATATGTGAAAAAAAAAAAAAAACTTACTGGTCATCCGGCGTTAAATGAACTGGTTCGTCTGTAAACTCCGGTGGGAAATTGGCGAGATCACGTTCCGATTCTAACCGTGGTTTATATGGCGGTGCAACTTGCTTCTGTTCAAGCTGATTTTCAGAAAAAAGAAAAAACAACAAACATGCTCTATGAAAAACTACGTAACGAACAAATGGAAAAATTAAAATACAAAAAAAAAAAAAAAAAATAAAAATTATTTTCGTCGAGTTTTCCAGAAATCCCTTTTAAATTATATATCAGAAAACCCGACGATTAAGTAAATAAAAAAAAAACATGCTCTGTTCAACGATCCAAATTAAAATCAAACAAATTTTCATTGCTAAATAAACAAGAAATCATCTACCTAGAAACAGAAAAATAAATATCATTAAACATCTCAGATGAAGAGACGTCATCTTTGCGTAGGACACAGATTTCAAAGTTTTTCCCGGCATATCCCGGCAGCTGGAGAGCAATTTTCCGTATTCATCGTTCTATTTACACAATGTTTATAAATTTTTTTTAAAATCGACTCTAAAACACGTAAGGAATGATGATTAACTAGTTGTAACGGTCCTCAATTTTAAGAAAATACATGGCAAAAAATAAAACTTGATTTTTGGGCCGAAGTATTGCAATTCTTTTTAAGAGCCCCTTCTGCCCTTTAAATTTTTTTATTTTCAGCTTCCTGAGTAATTTTCTTAGATAGAGAACCGTTTCATCTAATCACAAAAGCGCAGTCCAAAACAACAGCCAACTAATCATGATTTCAAAAGAAAAAAACAAAATTAAAAAAAAAATAAAAAATAAAAAACGGCCAATGAATTCTGACGACAAGTAAACCGAAACTTACGCATCGTCAGGAGTGAGCTCAACGGGCTCTAACGTAAATTGAGGATCGAAATTATCAACATCAAATTCATCTTCTAATACTGGACAATATGGAGGTTCGACCATCCTTTGGGCCAACTGAAAAAAAAAACATGCCCATCAACGTTTCCAATTTTTTTTATTTTTTTTTTATAAAAATTTTTAAAAAAAAACAGGAAATGTTCTTTCTCGTTGTTTACCTAAAATTAAAAAAAGGAGCATTAATGCAAACAAACCCTAAAAAAAAAGATTAGCCTATGACAACATTAGGTTTAATCCCGCGAGGATAAAGCTTGTATCTTTGTAACTAACTGTTTTTAATTAAAATCCAATTTTAGACTACCTGAGTCTGTTTCTAAAAAAAAAAAAAATTACGAAGAAAAGAACATTAATTTTTGCTTTTTTTTTCCCGAAGAACCAAAATCGAATCCTTTGATATTTCAATAAAAAAATTTTCGAAATAATTTTTTAAAAAATCAAAAAATATTTTTTAGTTCCTGAATTTCTGTTTTTTCAAATGTAGATTTCCCATCTATAAGACAAAAAATGGGCTAAACATTCATTGCTTCCGGAAGGAACAATGCCTAATTTATTACTATTACTTAATGACTATCACCGGTAATTACTATTATTTATTACTATTAACAATCAAAAAAAGATAATAATTTTGATATTTTGTTGGCGAAGGTCGAGATCAAATATTCGCTTCAAAATTTTTTTTCAGGTTTTTTCACTCTTACTGATTTGTAAAAATGATTTTCAGACAAAATAAAATTGTCGGCTTCTTGGTCTATGTGCCGTCAGGTGGCTAAAGGATAGACTTGTATTTTTTCTTCATTAATTTTTGATAGTACTTTTTTTGCTTTTCAGTGAGACAAAAATTCATTTGTGAAGTCAGGAAATATTTTAATTTAAATTCATAAATAATTCGTTAATATAGCTATAAGTACAAAAATGACTGTCTGCTCCAATCAGTAAAAAAAATTAAATTATAGTACAATCAACTTCTTATTTTAACGTAACTCATTACAATGTAAAACCATAGTACGCAAAAATGCCAAAAACGTCTATATAAAACCAAGGATATTTTGAATAATTTGATTAAATTTTTTTGATTTTATGAAGGAAAACAGGGTTTTTACACCAATATTTACAGAATTTATTTTATATATTTTTTAAAAAATTACAGCTTGTCTCCACTTGTGATTTAAATAGAGGATCGAATTAAAGAATCGTTCATTTAAATGAAGCACCGGAAGTACTGTACCGTTCCAAATTCAAAAATTAGTTCAAAATGGAGAACTCTGGGGTTTTGTTTATGTTTTTGTAAATTAATTTTAGTAAATTATAACGACCCAGTGAAAAAAGAGCTAAGTATGTAAGTACTTAATAACTGAGAAACTATTTGAAGAAGAGATTATGGCTCATGCAAAAAGTTTTAGATCTTCCGAACGAAAAGGGAACATACAGTACTTCCGGTGCTTGATTTAAATATACGATTGCTTTAATTCGATCATCCATTTAAGTAACTAATGGAGACAAGACATTAGCTTTAAAAGAGGACGTATTGACTTTGGTTTTGCTGACGTACTGACGGTTTGAGAACAATTCAAACGGCAAATAAAAGATTAGATAAAACCCATCCATAGTATTCCGATTATTACTTTGCTGAAATTTTTAATATGTCAGTGGTGTCTTTCTAACGGTGCGGAAAAGATTTTTACAGCGATGGCTGTAGCATGCTGCATATACAAACTGTCAACCTAAGAAACCACTTTTTTGACTGATTCGAATAAAAAGAATATATTTTTAAAAGTCCCTAAAGTAGTTAATGCGTATGCTGGCCTCTCCTTCTAGCAAACTATTTCCTCGGACAAAGGAAAATTCAGAAAAAATTGTATCGAACTGAGGATTTGAGCCCCGAATCTTTGGGACCTCTCTACCTGCTGAGCTAACCCGATTTGACACGATGAAATTTTTTCTCAATTTTCCTTCGTCCTGACATTCTTACATCCAGTCTATTTTTTGACGATTTTGATTTCTGCTATTTATCCCAGCAAGCAGACTCTTATATAGGTGATAATTACAATTGACTGTATGTCTTTCAGAATATAACCGCCATTTTTTGGGCTCTAATAAATATTTTTAATTTCTATTTATTTCTAGTCCAAGTTTCATTTTATAAAAAAATTTTAAAAAAATTTATTTTTTAAACGATCGGATTCGGGATCTTAGCCTATATGAATGGTAAGGCTTCCCGATCCTCCTAAAAAATTTTCTGACTTTACTAAAATGATTTTTTCTCATTGCATGTCACTGACACCTGATTTGCGAATTAACAAAGATCTTTCAAAAGCCTAGTTCATTAAGAATTCTACTTGTGGCGTTGTACATGTAAACAGTACGGAAAACCCCAACTCGAAATATACGATAAAACGGTTTTAACGATTCTTAATAAAACCCAAGCTAACAATTTCATAAAAATGACAGAAAATAAATATAAATATTGGATGCGCCATATCGATTTCGCTAAATTAAGGCGCAATCGATTTCATGCACAAATTTTTACAGAAAAGAGAAAATGGCTTAATTCGCTTCAACTAGCTCGTATTTTGCGGTATTTTGAATTCATAAAACGAAAAATTACTTTCAATAAAAAAACCAAACACATTTTATAAACGTTGCAGAAGTTTGAAAAATTATCATAATCATTTAATTTGCTCTTTATCCAACTAAAATTGCTTAATTTTTCTTAGAAACTAAAATAATTAATCATCAAATTTGGCAACAAAAATATTATCGTGTTTACCACGAATGAAAGACTGAAGTCAAGAAGGGAGCAAGCGACTTTTTCTTAGAAACTGAGATTGTCGTCGTTTTATTTATTAATCACTGCCCCGCATATGTCAAAAACATTTTTAACCGCTGCAAATGTAATGAGCTTCGCATTTCCTTTCAAAGTCGAAAAGAGCAAATCCACACGCTTTGTTTTCTTTAATTTTTGCATTAAAATGGTCTAAATTCAAGAAAATAATCAAAGTCTTTTCCAAAATTCCCTTTTTTTTAAAAAAAAAGTTATAAAAGCACACAGGCTTTTTTAACTTTGTTGACTATTCGACCATCCCAAAATCAGCGAAAATAAACTTCGTGATTTCTTGACATTACCCCGTTAAATTCTTCGTATTTGTTCCAAATAACAGAACTTCCTCAAAATGCCAGGGACATTTTCATTGTTTATAAACATTACTTCGTATTATTAATCTTTTTGCGGTGGATCGCTTATTTATTTATTTTAATTTTAATTTTTCTATCTGGCAAGTTCAACTTTAATCTTTGTCAATATTTAATTTAATAAGCCTAATAAAGAAAGTGAGGGGACCTTTGCATCTGATCCAACGAGCAGATGCTCCAAAAAAGTTTTGGATCATATGCAAGGGTATGAAATTGCACTTGCTCCAAATTGCATGTGCTCCAAAAATTTTTGGAGCATATGCAAGAACTATGTGTTTTTTATATTGCATTTGCTCCAAAAGTTTTGGAACAAGTGCTAAGTTTAAAAAGGTTGACTTGCATTTGCTCCAAAAAAAAAAAAAAAAAAAAAAAAAAAAATTGCTTCTACCCGTTGTTTTCAATAGACTTATTCAGTTATTTGTTGGAGAAAGAAATATTTTCTAAATAAAATCAGTAATATCATCTAATTTAAAATCAGTAATATTCAGTTTCGAAATTATTCGAAGTATTCAAGTTCGAAATTATTCTGGGTGTCTACTGAATACTGGGTCTCTACATTTTTGAAATTCAAGGTTTTTTTTAAGGCTTTCAAGACTCATTTTTAGAAAAAAAAAGGTTTCTTTTATTTTTTAAAGGACACGCTTTACTTTAGAAAAGTAGGACTAAGGTAAAAACTAACAGTTTTTTTTAGATAAGGCAAAATAGAACGTTTTTTAAATTTAAAAAAAATTCCAAAATAAGTCTAATAAAAAAAGGCGACCAAAAAAAAAAAAAAAAAAAAAAAAACATTAATAGTTGAGAAAATTGGCTTCCAGAAAAACTGTATAAGTTCTAAATTTAAGGATGTTTACCAAAGATTATGATTAAAATTCAAGATTTTTCAAGGTTTTCGAGGTTTTAAAGGTTCAGTTTCAAATTCAAAAAAAAATTCAAGGCTAATTCAAGGTTTTAAAGGTTTTCAAGGTCGGTAGACATCCTGTCATTAAAATTTGAACTGGTTTTCAGTTTTAAAAATAACCTATGTGGAAATTGCGTAGAAGCAATTGGTTTTTTTTCTTTGGAGCACATGCATATCAACCTTTTTAACCTTAGCACTTGCTCCAAAACTTCTGGAGCAAATGCAATATAAAAAACACATAGTTCTTGCATATGCTCCAAAAATTTTTGGAGCATATGCAATTTGGAGCAAGTGCAATTTCATACCCTTGCATATGATCCAAAATTTTTTTGGAGCATCTGCTCGTTGCAGCAAATGCCATAGACCCAAAGTGAGTTTCAAAGTTTAAAAAAAAAATAAAGAAAAATCTTGTCAACTCGTTAAATTTTTAAAATGCACGCACCTTTTTATGCTTTTATCCACTTCTGATCGGTTACAGTTAACAACGATAACGCCAACAATTTTTAAAATTTAAAAAATTTTCCAAACGTTTACACATTTTAAAGATTTCGACTACTGATTTCTTGCAAAATTTATTGCTACAATTTTCCGAATTGTACAATTGCATTTTATCGGAAAATGCTTATGAATTAAAGGATTCGATTTGATTTTAAGTGTTTTCTAAAACGATCAATCTTAATTTAAACAAGAAAACAAAATTGCTGTAAAATGGATGCTTTTAATTTCGAGTTGTGAAATTCCGCACTTGGTGTTTATCCATTTAAACGGACAAACACACCCAAATCCATTTACTCAAAAATACTGCTAAAATTAATTTAACAAACCTGGTTCTTTTTTTAGACTAAAATTTTATAACTATTGAAGTTTATAACAGCTGAAAAAAAATCTCAAAAAAATTTACTTTTACTCTTCTGTTAAAAGAAACATTCTTGAGAAAAATTTTTTAAGCAAAAAATTCCAAAAAAAATAAATTTGTTTTCTCCATAAATTATTTTTAAAACCATCCATTTTACTTTTACAGTTCTTATTAACTTAAAAATTAAGGGGAAAAAAAATTAATTACCGGTTCCCAGTCGATACTTTTGAAGAACGGATGATTAACAATATCGTAAAAACCAGTTTCGCGATGGCACCCCAGTCGATCGGCCGGGTTTTTATTGAGGAAGCCCTTGAGCACGGAAGCGGCTTTGACCGATAGGGACCGCGGAATTCGAATCGTTTTTTCGAGGATAACTTGGAATAAATAGTCTTCTGTATTTTGATCTGGAATGTCTGAGGCTCCGGCAATATCGAACGGACTCCGACCGGCTAACATTTCGTACAGGAGAACGCCTAACGCCCACCAATCCACGCTGAAAAAAAAAAATTTAAAAAACAAATTTTAATGCAAAATATTTCTTTTTTTTTTTTTTTTATGATGAAATTCATACCTAAAACCGTAATCTTCACCGCGAAGAATTTCTGGAGCGATATAATTAGGCGTACCGCAAAACGTGGACGTGGTGTCACCAGGCCTAATCCCTTCTTTACACATCCCATAATCTGTGAGCTTGATGTGACCTTCGTGATCCAGCAATACGTTATCTAATTTTAAGTCTCTGTAGATAATTCCTGGAAAATGAGGAATTAAAGGATTAATTTAAAAATAAAAAAAAATAAGAGGTTAAGTCGTTCGAACGAAAACCCCTTCGTAAATCGCAAATATTATGATAAAGGGTTTTCGATCGGGAGGAGCTAAATAATTCAACCATTCATTAAAACTTAAACCCATATTAAAGGCGTGTTTCCTCTGCAACTTTTTTTTTTGTGCTCCCTTGTAATTCTCGAGCATATGAACATTATCAAAGGGGAAACATTAATTTTTTATACTTTCGTTCTATAAATTTAAAATAGGAGAGATAACCAACATAATGGATAGCTGAGTAATGAAGATGTTATCACAGGCTGTGAGCTTTAAGCTAGATTAAATTCTTTAAAATATTATTAATTAACTTCTTTTGCAAGCTTTGATCCACGGAGAAAAAATGTATTTCGTGAACGAAATCTAATAAAGAACTACATTTTCATTTTGAAAATAAGGTTCAAGTGTTCAGGATAAAATCATTTTAAAGCAAATTATCATAATTATTCTAAATATAATCATTAAATTATGAAATATTGAAAGACCCAATTAATTCATCGTCATTTTTTTATTTTTTGCTCGTTGTTTTATTCTGCGGTTAACTTGCTTCCGTTTTTCCGTTTAAATGAATAAATTTAAAACAAAAAATGACGATGAATTGGGTCTCTCAATTTCTTAATTTAATAATTTCCTAGACTCAATATCCCCCCCCCCCTTTAAAAATTAAAACTAAATACAATCATTTGAATTTTTGTTTAGAATCAATGAAGTTTGAGCAGTTTTTTAGGTGTCATTAGATATTAATCTAAGGCACTGATTTTAAGATATTTGAAGGCTTGACTTTAACTGTCCAATATTTTATAAGCAAAAAGGTCAGTATTTTTTCATTACATAACAGTCAGTATTTTTTTGAATAATATCTGGTCAGTAATTATAAAAGCTTAATATTTTTTTTATTAAAAAGTTACCAATTTGACAAGGTGAACAGATTCGGAAAAATGAAAATCGACTTTTATACTGATGAAATTAACAATATTTTTTTTTTTTTTTTTGACTTTTCTCAATAGGAAATTAAAAATAAAATGTTTCAGCTTACGGGCCTACTCGGCAACCCTCTACCCCCTTTTTTTCGTAGCTTCAAAAGAAGTGAGAACACTAAATATTCCTTCTTAAGGTTTTAACTACATATTGGCTATTGATTCTTGAAAATTTTGAAGAGACAATTGTGACATTTTCCAGCTACAACTCACGAAATTTCAAGTTAAAGCCGTACTTTTAAACTTTCTACAGTCAAAACAATCAAGAGCTAATTTGATCGTATAGTGATTATAAAATTAGATCAGTTTTTAAAAGTAAAGATCAGCTGTAAAAAATGCTGCGACTCATAAACTGACAATTTAATTTTATCACTGACCAAAAAATGATTTTTAACCGACCGTGAAATATGACCGTTTAATTAAAATACTGACGAAAGCAATTTAAATATTGACCAATTATCCATAAGAACTATTTTTAAAAAAATGTTTTCCAAAATGTTTTTTTAAAAATGGTTTTCAGTAAAAATCAAAAAATTAAGTAAAACTAACTAGAATTATTAAATTATTAAAGAAGTTTTAACTAATTTTGTACCCCAGAGCCAAATCTTCGAATTTGAATAAGTCAAAATCGTCCCAATATATCAATTTTCCATAAGAAAAAATTATGTGACAACTTTCAAATTCGACATTTTGTCCCCGAGGTAAAGAATTAAGCAACTAATAACTTATCAGTAACTTAACCTAAAAATTAAATTAAATTGTACAATTATAATTTAAGCGAATTAAACGGCAAAAAATATTGCTTTTCAACTAATTTTTTTAAAATTTTCTTTCTATTTTCTTTCAATCGAAATATATCTCTGCAGGCAAAATGTCCCCTAGTGAATCCCTTGCAGTTAATCTCAAGCAATTCATCCAAAATACAAAATTGCCTTACTATGCTGGCTGTTTTGATGAACCTCATCTGCTGGCTGATTCGCCGGTCTAGGAATCAGAACAGGGGTCCGAAGCCTGTAAAAATTGGTTGGAGCCGACGCCGGCATCGGCGCCGAAATATCCAAAACACTGGAGCTGGCGGCCGGCACCGGAATAGCTAAATTTTTGCCGCTGGTGCTGGTGCAGAAGCCGATTCTAACATCGGTGCCAGCACCACCATCAATTTTATCAATTTTTCTTAACTTGAAAAAAGAATTGTTACAGTAACCGCCGCTTATTGTAATGCCGGTTAACACAAACGGCCGCTTAATTGATCAAAACTCATGGCCTTTCTCAATTATATTCAGCATTGCCATCGGATCATAATTGCAAGCCGCTGGCACCATCTTCGGCACCGACCTGAGTTTTTAGAGCGCCGGCTTCGGACCCCTGCTAGGAATTTTATTTGAATGCAAAATATTCCGAGACAAACCGTCCGACTACAATTTGATTTTTCTTTTTCTTGAAAATAAAATGATCGCCCTTATTTATACCTTTATCGTGCAAGAAGTTAAGAGCAAGACTAATTTCAGCTGCGTAAAACCTCGCATGCTCTTCCGGTAATCTCCTTTGACGCTGCATATGGAACATTAAATCACCTCCACGGACGAATTCTATCACAAAAAACAAACGGCTAGGCGTTTGGAAACAGGAATGTAGCCCGACTAAGAAAGGATGATTTGAAGCAGTCTCGAAAACATGCTTTTCAGTCTGAACCCAATCGATATCCTGCAATTGAAAAAAGAAAATGTGAGTAAATAAAAATCAAAAACGATTAATAATCCGGCGAATCGCGTATCACCTTCACATACGTATATACATATAAACTAAAATTTCATACCAACAGGATCAAGCTCCGGCAAAAGGAAATAACATTTATGTAAACATTTTCTGGAGTTGTAAATAAAACGTATTTTATGATTGACGTTAAAGCTTTTGTGCCCGTTTCAAACGTATCTCAAAAAGGGCTTTTCTATGTATAAAACTGAACTTTTTTTTTCGGGAAATAAAACTTTTCCTGTCACATTTCAAACAGAAAAAAAAAAAAAAGGGAAAAGGGGGAGAGGGGGGGAATTTCTGCACTGACTGCGTTCCATCTGAAGCAGAACTATTTTGTTTTTTCTTCTCATCAAGAGAAATTACGTTCCCTCGGGCTTATCGAATTTTTTTCCGGTTCAAAAAGCTTTTTTGTTTTTTGACCTGTTTAAATCGGTTAAAATTATCGTTTGAAATAATTTTCCATATTTTTTTTTTTCTGTCGTAAAGAGCGGACTGGACATCAGTTAGGTACGAGATATTTTGCTTTTGCTCGGAGTGAGACACTCATGGGTTCGAATTTAGGTTTTGTGGGCCCAATTCAGAGACTAAAAATTTAAAGGGGCCGAAAATGATTAATCCTTAAAAGACGGGCAGTACTGACTGTGAAATTTATAATTCGATTATTTTAGACTCCAGAAAGTTTGAAAGTCGACATAAATATTAGGGTGGTTCTTATTTTGCGGTTCTTATTTTGGATATTTGGAGATGTCACTCTCCAACTTTTTTTATCTGCATGAGATAAATTTACCTGAATTTTTTCAAATTTTTTAATCGACGGAAAAGCGTGCCTAATCGAGCTTTTAATTCCGAAAAATCCCATAAAAACCAAAAAATTGATTATTTTTTTTTTTGGTAAAAAAAACCCTTGTTTTCTATTGGGAATCTGAAAACAGTTTTTTTATATCTGGTCCGGTTTATGAGACAGAAGCCAAAAAGCAATGAAAACTGTGGACTTTGTGCGTTTTGCCACTTCCGTCGATTCTTTCGTCTTATTTTGGCCTCTTGCTTTAAAACCCGACCAGATACAAAAAAACTGTTTTCAGATTTGAAATCTACGAAAAAAGTTTCGATAGGAAACGAGGGTTTTTTTTACAAAAAAAAAATTATCAATTTTTTGGTTTTTATGGGATTTTTCCGAACTAAAAGCTCGATGAGGCATGCTTTTCCGTAGAGTAAAAAAATTGAAAAAATTCAGGGAAACTTATTATCTCATGCAAATAAAAAAAGTTGGAGAGTGGCACCTCCAAAAATCCAAACTTCGCAAAATAAGAACCACCTTAATATCCCCTTTTAACCTTTGGTTTTGAATCTGGAGTAATAATTCTAAGCCAATTAAAATCCAACATGAAGGGCAGTCCTACCGAGTGTTATAATTTGAATATGGACGCTATATTGGATTTCCTGACAGCAATTTCGTCACTCTGATTTTTAAAAAAAATTGGAACCTGCGAGGTCGAAAACCCTTGAAAACATTTTTTCCGATTATTTTTACGGATGAAAACAAATTGAATGCGATATTTTGCATTACATGCATGCAGCGCGGATTGACTATCCTAAAATTCGGAAGGCGTCTTTAATAGGTTTTCGTTTTCTAAATTTAAAATGTTGCCATCAAGTTCTAGACCTAAATACTCTTTGCCCGGTCCGCCCTGGGCTTTTACTTACTTCGTCGTCTGTCACCAAGGCTTTCTTTATAACTTTCATTGCGTAAATCCTTCTGGTTTTTTTGAGCTCGACCATGAGAACTTTAGCGTAACTTCCTCTCCCTATCACCCGGATTAATTCGAAGTCGTTAAGCGAATACTGTCTTTGAGATCCTGGCTCTCGGATTTGCTCTTCATCTGAAAAAAAAATTAAAAATTGAGATTAATAATTCCCGGAAGTTTATGTTATTTTCGAAAAGGTCAACAGAGTCGGTTGCCTTAAACAAAAGATATCCTTTCCGGCTTGCAACCAAAGGAAACAAGGACATTTCTCTTTTGCCCCAATGAGGGGAAATAAAAATCTCAAAAGCGAAATGACCTTTTCAAAAGAAAAAAAAAAAAAAAATACAAAGAAACCGTACTAAAGTTCTCCTAAGCTTAAATAAATAAAATCCTGGGGAGTATTTAACAACTTGAAATAAAAAAAACTACCCTTTTCATTTGAACAAGATCTAAATCCAGCGATCCATATTTTTTTTTCCACGACATATGATTTTTGATATATGACGTAAAGCATGCACTTTATATTAGTCGTAAAAATGTTTTACATTTACATTATCGTATGGCCTCTTTCAAAGGACACGACTCGAGCGTGGCTTTAAAGGCAATAATTCCGAATGATTAAGCGGGAGCCATTCATTTATTCTCCACACATAGTGGGTGGAAATTTTCTCCAGCAACAAAAACTGCTTTCGAGTTAGTTTAAAAACATCAGACAGCCAAACTATTTTCACCGCGTTGAAAAAAAAAAGATTCTTTTTCGGAATTGAATTTTTTTTAGAAGATTTTTTTTATTTTTAGAAATTTGCAAAATGCTTTAAAAAAAAAAAAAAAAAATTCAGTTACCAAATTTCGCGTGCCACCACATTCGAATGCATAAATAAATTTCAATATCGTTGAGCTTGTGTGACGTCACTGTAAGGCAACACTCAAGATCTAATAAAAACGCTATTCCGAGAAAACACTGAAGCATAGGAAGAAAAGTATCTTTCTCCAGTAATTTTGCTGTAGTATTAAGTCATACGTTCAAGGATCAATCCCATGCCATCCTACATGTATTAGTTATTCATACACTGCTCTGTCTCCATTGGACAATTAATTGGAGGGTACCATTAATTGTCCAGTGGAGACAATTAACAAGGTGTCTACTGAAAATCATTTTTGAAATTCAAGGTTTTTTCAAGGTTTTCAAGCCTCGATTTTAGAAAAAATAAAGGTTTTTTTTAAAGGACATACTCTACTTTAGAAAGGTTGGACTAAAGTAAAAAGTAACAGCTAAGCAAAAAATAACGTTTTTTAAATTTAAAAAAGAAATTCCAGAATGGGTCTGGTTTTAATACGATGAAAAAGGCGACGGAAACAAAAAAGAAATAGTTGAGAAAATTGGCTTCCAGAAAAACTGTAAAAGTTCTAAATTCAAGGGTGAATTTTATTGAAAATTATGTTTGAAATTCAATGTTTTTCAAGGTTTTAAAGGTTTTCGAGGTTGGTAGACACCCTGATTAATTGTCCAATTGGAGGGTACAATTAATTGTACCACCGAAAGTGCTGTATATTTTTGGACATTTTTCTTCTGCTTTTTTTTTTTCGTTTTCATTATTTTTAGTGCTGGAAAAATAATCAGAACAGTAAAAAAAAAGTGGTAGCAGAAGGAAATAGTCCAAAAATATACAGCACTTCCGGTGGTACAATTAATTGTACTCTTCGATTAATAGACAACAGACACATTTTGTACTGAACATATTTTTTAAACAAACCTAGCACATAAAAATAGTAAATGCGATTTTTGCTGTCATGCGATGTTTAATTACCGAATAAAAAAGAATAAAAATTTTGGCTGTTTGAATTGGCGCCGAAACGACCGTGACGTCACAGTTCACGATTTAGGTATGCTCCTAGGTGAGCTATCGGCGGCATGCCGCGGCATGCCCTTCGGAGCAAGAAGAGTTGTCGTACGAACAAATCCGAGTTAACCTTTGAGGACGAGCAGGTGCACTCGTGGTTTCGTTTTTTAAATAACCGCGCGCTTAAAAGTGAACAATGACGTCACACCAATGAGAAACGTTTTGGAGTGGGGTCACGTGACAAAAAGTTTTTACAACTTTATAATTTTTTTTCTTAATTTCTAAGAAATTTCCTACAGTAAAAATTGCCATTAGATGACCAGAAAACTTTGAACTTTTATTATTCACCATAATTAGGAATCATGTCTGTTGTCTATTGGCCAGTGGAGACAGGCCATTGAAATATTATTATAATATTTAAATAGGCAGTATTTATTTTTCAAAGGCAGTATCCCTTAATTGTTAGGCAAACGGAACCGAATCTTTTAGAAAACTTTAATTAAAAAACCGAACCCAAACCCAAACTTATTTAAAATTTAAAGAGTTCAAAACCGAACCAAAATCGAATCCGAACAGTTTATAAAAAAAAAAAAAAAACCGGACCGAAACCGAAACCGATGCGAACAGAAGTCGCGTTATGCTTACAAAAAATTAAAAAAAATATAGCTCTGTCGCCATGGGGGCCAGGGGGGCAGTACTCCCCTGGCACTCTTATTTCACCCCCTTTCTGGATTTAGAAATTTTAATAAAGCCCTTATGAAGGAAAAAAGCCTAAGCATGGCCGCAACCCTTTAGCATGGCCGCTTGCCCCCCCCCCCCCCCCGACTTGCAATAATGGCTACGGGGCAGAAAAAAAACAGAACGAAAAGAACCTTTTTGAAAATTTAAATTAAAAAACCGAAATCAAAATTGGAAAAGGGTTCAAAACCAAACCAAAACCGAACCCAAATCAGGGAAATAAAAAACCCAAACCAAAATCGAATTTGAACCATTTATAAAAAAAATACGAAACCAAGCCGAAACCGGGTTATGTTTACAAAAAAAAAATCGAATCGAATTGAACTAAAACAGTTTTTAATTTTCCAACAAGCCTAAAACTGCTTTCTTTTTATTTAAAAAAAATCCGGTTTCCTACTAAACACACCAGAACCGAAACCGGGTTTTTTTAAAAATAAAAACAGAGTCGAAACTGTTTTTTTTTTTAAACCAAAAAACCAAACCGTGCCGGGTATTTGCTAGCAAAAAAAACAGTTATTAAATGGAAAACGCAATCGAAACAGGAAAAGATTTTAACAAAAAACTGAACGAAACCAAACCAAAACAGGCTTTTTTGTTTAAAAACATCTAACCGAAACCGAACTCGAACCCAGTAAATTGCAGAAACCGAACCGAACCTGAAACCGGTTTTGTGCTAAAACGAAAAAGAAAACCGAACCGAGCCGTATTCAAAAAATTTCGAATCGGTATCCAAACCGATAAAATTTTTTAACTTAAAATAAAACCAAACCGAACCGAACCGAAGCGTTTTGATTTTTGGAGCGGTTTGCCATTCCTGATTGTTTTGCAGATTTTCGATTAATGTTTGGTAAAATAAGGTTGGCTGTTTGGCAAAAAAATCTACAGGCTTTCACCTGAAGTCAGACAAATTCAAAAACTTTTGTCTTCTCCCCCCCCCCAATAGATTTTTCCACTTCCAAAAAAACATGCAAAAATTCTAAAAAGAAAGTCTAACAGCGTTACAACATCAACTCACTCTTACTAGGATCTTCTACGGCTACAGACTCCGAGGATAATTCCAACTGCGGTTCGTGATAGTCCTTTAATTCAGAGGTTGGGGTGCTGATAGTCGGAGTTTCCCCGTTGGTATCATCCCTTACCACCGGTTCGACGTGTTCGTTCCCGCAGGGTTTCTGTACCAATTTGTGACATTTCTTGTGCACCAAAAGCTTGCACTGTATGCATTTGAAGCCTTGTCTTCCTAACCCCCAGATACGATCTTTGCAGAAGGCACAAAACGCTCGCTGAAAAAAAAATAAATAAAAATAAAAATAAAAAAAGGAAAAAGGAAAAATTAATTAAAACCTTTCAAACATTTTTTCACTTTTTCATTTTCTTAAAAAAAAAAGAAAGTTTATCGATAGCACAGTGACAAACCAAGTCAGCACAAACTTCGTTAACCCCGGAGTTTTCTTCTTTACCCCTCCCAAAGTCCCTTCAAACAATGGCAACAGCTTTATCAGACAAGCACAGATATTTCCTTGACTTTTTCAAAGCCCGAAACGACAACTAAGACAGACTCCCAAGTCTTTTGACGGGATTTACGTGGCGGCCATTGAAAAATTGAAGAGACTTAATTTCGACTTACTCTATTGAATCTCTTGGCTTGAAAAATATGCCCGTTGACTCTGTATAGTTTCCTCCACCTCCTGGCTCCTCTTCTGTAAATGCTTCCTGTTCAACAAGAAAAAGAAAATAAATTATGTAGATTTTTAAAAGCTTTATGGCTGAGGACTAAAATGGGTGGCGTTTAACCAATTTCCAACTCCGACTTCTATTAAACTTTTAAGCAGCTTTCCCCAACGTTCTTTTATGCATTCTTCTTTTTTTTTTTTACTTTTTTTTTGTAAAAAGAACAATCGTTCTTTTTGTATGACCAAAAAAAAAAAAAGGTTAAAAAAAAGATATTAAAAAAAAGAAAAGCTTTTAATTTTTCTTTAAAAAAAATATTCGCGAAAAGTGACGGTTTTAATTAATTTAATTAATTAAACAGCTGAGCTCTTAAAGGGATGTAGGATAATGACAAGAAAACAAAATCTGATAAAAAAGATAAAATCTTAAAGAGGGTCGGGAAAGATGTTTTTAACAACCGGACAAAATGAGGAGTTTCAGAAAGAGCAATTTTTGAATTAACATTTACGGCTGCTTTAGAAAAATTATACCGATTTTTTTTCCCCCTTAAGGATTAGAAGTCGGATTCGTGACGGGCAATTAGCGCCTCAAACGGTGCATTTTGTTTGGGAAAATAATCGAAAAGACTGCTTTCTGTCCCAAATAGGCCGGGATATTATGCAGGACACTAGGACAGGATAGTCCAAAAAAATGAACATTCTGAATGATCATGTCTATTAGGATGTCCCTTATTTTCAAAGTTCGGAAGAATCCCGTGAAAGAAAAATGCAGTCTGAAAGACCGATATTTCGATCTAAGACACCAATATTACGGTCTAGGAGATAAAAGGTTTTGTCTAAACGACACAGGTCTGGGAAACATTTGGCATCATTTTCCCAAGTTTTAGTCTGAGGGACCGTTTTGTTGACCGTATCCAAGCCCGTTGTCATCGTTCATTAGGGTGTCCCTTATTTTGGCAATTTTCAAATTTTAAATCGCTTACCCCCAAAAACGGTTTCGTTTGGTGAACTGATAAACCCGATTTTTTTTTTTAAATTTTTTACTTGACGGGGAAAGTTTTGAGTTAAAAGCCAAAATATGGCAAAAAAAACATGGTAAAGTGAAAAAAATACAGAGTCCTCAGTTTCACTCGTATTTTGGTCTTTAGCTCAAAAACCGGACCAGATATAAAAAAACGGACTTCAGATCCGTGATCTACGGAAAATTTTCGATAAGAGACCACATTTTTTCGAAAAAAAAATCGTCGATTTTTTTTTTCCTCTTATGGCCATTTTTGGAATTTTAAGGTCCCGTCGGCACGCTTCCCCGTCGAGTAAAAAATTAAAAAAAAAAAATGCGACACCAAGGAGAGCCATTCTTGGGGGTAAGCGATTTAAAATCGAAAGTTGCCAAAATAAGGGACACCCTAATGAACATGAACAATAGGATGTCCCGTATCTTGAGAATTTTCTAATTTAAATAAGTTGTCGCCCGGAATCGGTTTTCTTTGTGGCCCAATTTTTTCCAGATTTTTTACTCCACAGAAAACCCCCCTGACTTGCGCTTCAAGGTCGGAAATTTCCCATTAAGGGTGAAAAAATCGATTAATTTTTTTTTAAACTGAAAAAAACAGTGCGTAGATCATAAATCTGAACTCCCATTTTTTTTATCTGGTCCGGTTTCAGATCTAGAGCCGAAAAATGAACAAAAAATCCGCGTAAAATGGCAAAACATGATAAGTCCTGATTTTCCGACTTTGAAGCACAAGTCGGGAAGGTTTCCCGTCGAGTAAAAATTGTGAAAAAAAATGAGGGTTTATATATGCCACAAAGAGAACCGATTCTGGGGGTGCACTTATTCAAATTCGAAAAATCGAAAAGTAAGGGACACCCTAAAATCCATGGATTTCTTAACGTTATTTTTAATGTATGGTCTAGAGGGTACTTTAACGTTTTTTCACACAGGAAGAAAGTGACCTGAAAAAAAATGCTAATGACCAAAAAAAAAAAAAAAAATGATAAAGTTGGATATTTTTTCCTTGAAGGCAAAACGCAAAAAAGGTTCTCTTAGATCATTCTGTTTTTAAGGATTGGTTAATCCCTTCTTCACCAAATTCTAATAAAAAGATTTTAAAAATCCATTTTTTTTTTTTTTTCAACAAAAGCTTGCTACTTTTTTGAAAATGAATTTATACCACTCGGTGAACTTTTAAAATGAAAGCCATGAACTCAGGTATCAATTGTCACAACCATTCAGATTTTTATTTTTTTTGTATTTTTTTCCTGATTCAGCCACTGAACCACTGGCGGATCCAAGCGAGAGGTGATGGGGCGCTCCCCGAACTGAAACTTTTTACACTATTTTTAAAAAAAATAATTTTACACTACCTAGAATTCGAAACTTTGGGACATTTTAGGCTTACACCTCCCCCTCCCCCCCTTCCGAAAAAATTCCTGGATCCGGCAGTGCATTGAACCCTACAGGGGTATATATACCTCTAATTAGATAGTGAACGGGTTAATGGCCATTAAGCTAATCGGCAAATATGACAAAATTTGTGCCATTTTTTCCTCGATCGGTAAAGGTTAAATAAAAAAAAATTGGTTCTGGGGCACGAACCCCATGGTAACCCGTCAGCAGCCTTGAATATCAAAGTTCAAAAGTTCCGATGGAGGCGTGTTTATTTAAAAATGCGTGAAGTGTCGCTTGAGGAATTTTCAAAGCGTCGGAAAAGGTGAATCAAGGTCAACTAAGAACCACCATCGTTCCTCTTCATTTTCCCTTTTATTACACTCCGTCCAATCAATAAAAAATATTTAAAAAAATTATAAATCAGCAATATACAAAATTCTAAAAATCGATTTTCGATAAACGAATTTTAATTTCAGCAGAGGGATATTAATTGGTTTGATTTTGATTTATTTAAAATTCGTTTCCTAATTTCCAAAAAATAAAATAGCTTTGTCTCCCCGTAGGAAGTTCAACGGAGGGGTTATAAGCTTATTAATCCGACACTAGAATTAATTAGTTTACAAAGTCCGAGTATTTTAATTTCTCAAAATCGAATTTTACGATGTTTTAAAAGCTCCTCGTTTTAAGGTTTCAAAACGCACGTTTTAGTATTGACAATTTAGGGTGTCCCTTATTTCGAGAACTTTGGAATGCGAAAATGCGTGCCCCCAGATCGGTGCTCTTTTATGAATATATGACTCCTGAAAATTTTCAAATGTTTTATTCGATGGAAAAGCTTCCCGAACTGAGCTTAAAGTTCTGAAAATTACCATAGAGACAAAAAAATCAGTCTTTTTTTTTTTGTTTTTGCGAAAAAAAACATTTACCGTATGAGGGAGTTACTTTGTACTCGAGCGGGTAACTTTGGACACTTTGATTTTCCCTTAAATTCTTGAAAATAGAACAAGGAAAAGCCCAAACAACGATTGCATTTCATAAAGTGAAGCTTCTTGAATATTATTTTAGTAAAATGGTCCTTTCAATTAGCTTCGTTATAAAAATATTCGATTTTCAAAATAATGCGAGACGGGAAAAAACTTCAAAGTTCGGAATACTAAGGTCCCTCCAACGGTATCTGAAAGCCGTATTCAGGTTCAAACACGTTCGGCACTTGCCCAACATCATCCTTTAACTACCCAAAAAATTTCTTTCAAATGTATTTTCCCGAGAGCAGAAAAACAAGAATTAACAAAAAAATGTTTGTAAACACTCCATAAACGCCATGTTAAGGTTCTAGTTCCTTTACATAACCCGCCGGTCAGCCGGGCGGTGAAAATTTTTTAACAATAAAAAAAAGTTTAATATTTTTTTTTTTGATTCGGTATTTTACACATAAAAATGAGATCGGATCGCACCGAAACCGTGCCAAAACGCTTTGTTATGTTTAAAAGGTAAAGATTCGTTATTGAAAACGTATGAAAAAGGCTTTACTGTGTCTAAATTTGATAATTTTTTTTAATGTTTTCGAAATAAAAAAATAAAACGCCATTTTTCTTTTTGTTGTTGAAATAGTTCGTGGTTCCACCGCTAGAGCGCTGCACTAGACTCTCGGAAATAAACATTTTTTTTTCTGCGAAAACAATTAAATATTATCAAATATAAGAACTATTAACTGTTGTTCATGCATTTAATATCATGGAAATTTATCTCTGAACATAACGAAACGTTTTAGGTACGGTTTCGGTGCAGTTAGACCCCGTTTTCATGTATAAAATATTGGATTAAAAAAATTTTTTTAATCCAATATTTTATCGTTAAAATGTGTACACCGCCCGGCTAACCGGCCGGTTATGTAAACGAACTAGAACCTTTAATCAGCCATTTTATTCATCCAAACACATTTTATTTTGGTTTCAAAGAATTCATTTTTCTGGATAATTTTCTCTTCTTAAAATTATTTAACGGCATAAAAATGGTTTATTTATTAACGGTAATATGTTTTGAGAATATTTTTTCGCCCTTTTGTTGTTTTAATTACGGAGTTACGGATGCGAAACAAAAATGTCCAAAGTTACCCCACTTTCAGATCGTCGAGGGCGTTCGGAAAATTGAGTCATAGATTGACTTAGAAGAAGTATAACCATTACAAGAGGGTATCATTTGAAAGCTGAAAGATCTCCCTTTATGTTTGTGAAGACAGATTGAAAATCGCATCAGTATTTTACAAATAATAACAAAAAAAAGTGAAAAAGTGTACAAAGTAAGCCCTCGGTACGGTATTCCTTTTCGGAAATGCTGCTTAGATCACGAATCTGAAGTCAGTTATTTTTATCTGCCACGCTTTTGACCTTCCCCCCCCCCCCCCCCCCCCGTTTTTGGGAGTCAAAATATTTGCAAAACAGAGGACTTGAAAGGTTTTGCAATTTTAAGACATTTCATTGCCATATTTTGACCCTTAGCTCAAAAAATTTTCGATAAAAACAGTACCATCATTTTTTTTTTCACACACACACACAAAAAAAAAACAACAAAAAAAACGGATTTTTTTTGTTATTATGGGAATTTTCCAAAAGCTCAATTTCACACGCTTTTCTGTCGAGTAAAAAAATTGAAAAGATTCAGGGGCAATATCTGCACAAGACAGCACCGATCTGGGGGGTACGCATTTTCTTTGAAAGATCGCAAAACACGGGACACCCTAACCAATATTTTTACTGCCCTTTCCCGACCGACAGACCTTTTCTAAATTTCTCAATTTTTATTCCATTCCTCCTCGAACTTATGATGTTTCCCATCCACCATTGGCGCCCAAAACCAGGGCAACCCCCACCCCCTTATTTTCCTCGGTTTGAAATTCGCTTTAAATAATCCGGCGCCGATGATTTTAAGTCGTACATAATCGATTTATTAAAGTGGACGATATAGCGGCTAGTATATTAAAAGGGCAAGGCGAGCTAGGAATTCCGGCGCCTTAAAAATCCGAAGATTTCCAAGAAAACCGTCCCGGGAAAAGGAAAAAAAAAAGAAAGAAAGAAAACGAGCTCTTACAATTTCCCCATCCCCCGGTTTCTTTATTATTTTGACGTAATCTCACCTTAGTAACCTCATTTTCCGAAAACCGAGAAGTTGGAGTTTGTCTTTTACTCATTCACAGTTTGTAAAATGTCTCTTTATAAAGAAAACTTGTACTAGGCAAAGAAACCCCTTCCCGGTATACATAGAAGAAAATAATGGTAAAGTTGAAATGAGATTAACCAAGTTGTGAGGGAACACGGATTATAGGAAATCAATAGTTATAATAAATGTTAAAATGGTGAACTCTCTTTCTCCTTTCTCTCCTTCGACGCGTCTTTATTAGCAAAGAATTTCATCCCATTGTTTTTCAACCGCGTTTTAGCTTTCCACGGTCTTTCAGACTGTTTCAACAAGTGAATTGATTTTTAAGAAAGGAAAAAGAAAAGAAACGAAATACTTACTATCTTCCCCTGGACATGGCATTCCCGGCGCTGGAGGAACATTTGGAAATACTGCAACAAAAGAAAAAAAAAATTAATTAATTTATAATAATTTTGGTTATGGCAATAAGGGAAGTCTAAAAAACCAGGAGAGGGGACAATCTTAAATACGGAAGCCCTGAAGGGTCAATCAAGTATCCACGTTTTTTTTTATTGTTGGTTTCGGAACAAATACTGTCTGTTCTGGAACTGGCAATTTTGGTTCATTGCTTGTTCCAGACAATCAATAAAAAAATTGTCTGTTCCAAAACAAACAATTTTTTTTTCCTGTATTTATTTGCAAAAAACATATTGTAAGGCCCCCCGAAAGCAAATTATTGCGTGTTGGGGCAGCCCTTTTTTTTTTTTTTTTTTTTTTTTTAATAAGTTACAAAAGAAAATCAGTAATTAATTTACTTATTAAACATTGTGTGTTCCGAACTAACACTTTTTTTTATTGATTGTCTGTTCCAGAATGACAATATTTTTTATTGATTGTTTGTTCCGGCACTGACAATTTTAAATTCACTGTCTGTTCCGGAACAAACATTGTCTGTTCTGCAACTGGCACGTTTTGGTTCACTGTTTGTTCCAGACAATCAATAAAAAAATTGTCTGTTCCGGAACAACCATTTTAGTTATTAAACATTGTCTGTTCCGGAATGACAATTATTTTGATTGATTGTCAGTCCCGGAACTGACAATTTTAAATTCACTGTCTGTTCCGGAACAAAGATTGCCTGTTCTGGAACTGGCACATTTTGGTTCATTGCTTGTTCCGGACAATCAAAAAAAAAAAACTGTCAGTTCCGGGACAGACGATTTTAAATTCACTGTCTGTTCCGGAACAAAGATTGCCTGTTCTGGAACTGGCACATTTTGGTTCATTGCTTGTTCCGGACAATCAAAAAAAAACTGTCAGTTCCGGGACAGACGATTTTAAATTCACTGCCTGTTCCGGAAGAAGCAGTGTTTGTTCTGGAACTGACAGCACTTAATAATTAAATTGTTTGTTCCGGAACAAGCAATTCACTTAATTAACGCTGTTTGTTCCGGAACGGAACGGAATCGTTTGTTCCGGAACAAGTAATGAACCAAAACGTGTCGGTTCCTGAACAGATAATGTTTGCTCCGGAACATTGCGGAACAATCAATAAAAAAACATAGATACTTGGCCCTCCGGGGCTTCCGCACTACGAATACATAATCCAACTTCACGGAATTAAGTTTTTAAGATTAATCCACATAATAGCCACTCGTGCCAAGCTTATATGTGATTTCCATGTATCCTTACATTTAATTTTCAAAAAAACATTAATTGCTATTTTAAAAGAAAATATTATCCTGACAGTTTTCTGAAAGAAACTGAAGAATTAAAAAAAAAATTAGGTTTATTGAGCTTTTGAAAATGCCAGACAATTAGGATATTTTTTCCCTAATCTGTTAATTTAATTTAAATTTAAAATTCAGGTCCTACCTACATCCAAAAAGGTATCATTTGCTACTCCACATATTATTATTTGCTTGAATACACCTCGAAACATTTTAACTTGTTATCCAAAGGAAGTAAGAGCAAAACTGGTCGAAAATAAAAAGTCTTCATCTGAAAGGGGTGACTGAACCTTCCTTTACAAAAATACCTGTAGGTAATGCCTTTGACCTTAAGTGACCCTCTAAGGCGGTCGTCATTTTTAGTTTTACTCCCTAAGAATGATTTTTTGGCCCTACCCCTAACGCGAAATAGAGCACACCTACCTTATTCCGATTTGGGGATAATAAAAAAAAAAAGATACTTGTAAAGCAGTTAAGTATTGTTTCCTGCCAATAATCAAATTTTGTTGCATAATTTTTTTTTTAATTCGGTATAGAGGTGAACATTCTTTTTACAGATTTTACAGAGAAAGGGTTCGTTCACTCAAACATAAATCAAAAATTTAAAATTATTCATCGATTCATTACAATTCTGGAACAGGGGAAAAAAAAAAAAAAAAAAAGATAAAGAGTTACTTTCGGAAATTTTAAAACTAGTTTTCCTAAGTGTTGATCAATGTTTAAAAAAAAAAAGAAAAGAAAAGAAAAAGAAAAAAGTCTGAGATGTCATGCGAGGAAAATGACGCCCATAGGGTTGTACGTGAGCAGATTCCGTTCTGTTGGATTTACAACTTTTTTTTTTTGCCATATAATCCATTTATTCAAGTACATCATAAGGTGAAACGGGAAAGGGAAAATCATGAAGCGAATAATCAGGTATCTAAAAAGAAAATACAAAAAAAAAGGGAATTTACAAAAAAAATCTGTGGTAAAAAGAAAAAAAGTGATTTCTGAATTATGTTCACTGAACAATTGCTGCAATGATTCCGAGGGAAAAAAAAAAGAAACTCGCTGAAGCGTCACTAATCAACTACGCGGTTAGGAAATTTCGACTCTCGAAATTTTTTCAAAATTCGTATTTTTTTCTTTTTGTAAAAAAAAAAAAAAGTCCTTTTTTTTTATTTGCAATCCTTTGACAAGTAATTTACATTTCGCAAACATTGAGCTAAATGGAAAAAAAATGAGGAAATCTATTCATCAAAGTGTATTACACGCTACTTTCCCGAAGCAATTTGAAAAAAATTCTGAGGAAAAAAAAAATTAAAGCAAGCAGCTTGTGAACTTTGAAGCGTTTTCAAAATTACAAACATTCCTATTCTTTCCAAGGTTTTTTAAAAAATTTAAAAAGTGCTAAGCAAGAAAATCTAAAAATAAATTTAGAATCAAAAGCAGGGCTGCAATTCCGATTAATGTTTATACGGAATCAGAGTCTGCTATTTCCAAAGTAATTGGAATCGAATTTGGAATCCGTGCTTTTTTTGAAGAAATAGGAATCGGAATCGTAATCAGAATCTCGTCTGAAAACAGTTCGGAATCATCGGAATCGAAAAATATATCGTGGAGCAATCGTCACGAAAACGAGAGGTCGATGAATGATCTTCTTTCGGTTACCATAAAAGAATTAGGGGGTGCTTTCGCCAAAATTCAAAAATTCGTATAATAAGGGCCACCCTATTGTACTCGTCAAAACAAATAAACCGAAAGCTGTCTTCTGCTGATGGCGACATAAAGAAACGACAAAATTTATGCCCATTTTTTTTTCAAACTTCGACAAATTCTGCATGAAACTCACTTCACAATTGGAAAATTTTACCTTTATGCACGAGAGAAAAGGCGATAGTTCCAACGTTTTTGTTTTTTACGGCAATAAATGAATATTACTTTTCCTCCGGGCTAGAATTTTACGATACGGAATAAATCAGCAATCTCTTTGGTAGTAGCACGGTTTTATGTGTCTATTACGATCCTATCCCCCCCCCTCCCCTGGACTTTCCTTCATCCCCACCTGACTACAACGCACTCGTATCCCCCGTTTGCTTCATTAAAAGACTAAATATAAATTTAATTTTCGCTCGAACCGATTTGGTCGATCGCGCGGTTAATAAATCGAATCAAAACTCGAAAAAATAAATAAATAAATAAATAAATAAATAAAAATTCTCGTTAATTCGTAATCCAAAGTCGGGAATTCCCGACCTCTTCCACTCGTTCGAACAATAATTGAATCAATAAAAAATATCGCGGAGGAAAAAAAAAAAAAAAAATCATCAGAGGGAAAAAATAAGAGGGCACACAACCGCTCCTGCAGGTTCCGGAAGAGGAAACAGAATGGAGATGTCGATGCCGAACGTTCTGCACATTCTCCAATCAACTTTTATTTCTTTTCCACTTTTTTTTTTTTTTTTGCTTTTCCTCCTCTATTTTATATTCTATGAACTTTTCAATTTCAGACTTTTTCTTCCATCATCGATAAAAAGCTTCGGGGATCTCGGAAAAAATACGGGAATCACATCTCATTTTCAAGAGGGAAAAAAAAAAAATCATCAGAGGGAAAAAATAAGAGGGCACACAACCGCTCCTGCAGGTTCCGGAAGAGGAAACAGAATGGAGATGTCGATGCCGAACGTTCTGCACATTCTCCAATCAACTTTTATTTCTTTTCCACTTTTTTTTTTTTTTTTTTTTTGCTTTTCCTCCTCTATTTTATATTCTATGAACTTTTCAATTTCAGACTTTTTCTTCCATCATCGATAAAAAGCTTCGGGGATCTCGGAAAAAATACGGGAATCACATCTCATTTTCAAGAGGGAAAAAAAAATATCAAAAAAGAATAAATACATCACAAAAACACAAACCTCTCCTCACACCTTGCCGCTGTAAGAAAAGTCGCGGGAGAACAGGAAGACATTCGTTACTGACTTGACAACTGCGACTTCCGGTTTCACTTTAAAGGAGCAACTTGTTCGCTGTAGCTCCTTTTTTTTCCCCTCCCTACCCGACGTGACGCTTTTAAATTAAATATTAAAGGAAGAAAGCCGTCTCTTTTAAAACAAAAAAAGAGAGGTTTTCCAATCGCTTTTCCAACATTTTTTTTGATGGATGTCCGTTTGAGCATTATCGAAGAATCGACTTCATTTTCGAAAAAAAAAAAAAATGATTTAGTTAAAAATTGAGCACCTGGAATGCCCGATAAATAATCGCTTTCACGTTTCCAATCAGGGATTCGCGTCCTCCGATTTTTTTTTTTTTTTTTTTTTTTTTTTTGCCCTTCCTCTACTTTTTTTCCCGAGCAAATTTCATTAGAAAGTTTCGTGAAGAGGATTTTTTTCCCCCCGACGAATATTGTTTAATAGATAATCGATATTGTGGGGTCAAATCGTGTCCAAGATTCAGAGGTCAAACTTGTTCGTTTCGCAGAAAGTTTTTCAGCGTTCGATTTCAAGCTGTTCCTGTTCGTTTAAACTTTTCTAGAGGGTCATTTCTGCGCTTCCCTATCCCCTCTGCCCCACCCTCTTGCCAACCGCTGACTTTTACCAGTGCCAGTTGTTTCATAATTGTCGTCGAGGATTTCGGCTTGACGAATCTCTCTCTACTTTTTTTTTCTTTTTTTGAAAAGCAATCAGGATAATAGGTTCTATTGTAGTTTTTTCGTCTTCTTTTTACGACCCCCCCCTCTCACTCTCCCCACCCCCCCTTCAAGAGATCTTCATCTCGATTTGTGATCGATGAGTGGAAACGTTTTCTTTTTTTTTCTTCGGATTTCACCGGTAGCTTGAAAATAATAAAATCGGGATTTCATTAGAAAAGGAAGAAGAGAATGATAAATGTCTTGCGAAAGGAGGGAGGTGATCGCTGTTGTCGATCATGGATTTTCATTGAAAAGAAACGCAATTACAGGTGGAAAGCTTTTATCTTGTGTAAAACCAATGATTTACGGTTGGGAAAATCGCTCATTCGGAATTTTTATCAAACGGCATTGAAAAGTTAAATTGACGTTGGAGATGAACGAAATCGGGGTGGGGAGCAGGGGGGGGGGGGGGTACTTTGCCGACTGAAGTATAGCCGATTTTTTTTTTTACGGACCGCAAAAAAACGTCCCAGTAGGTAGAGAGATGATTAAGAGAGCGTTATTACTGCAGTACTAAAAGTGTTTGAGGTGAATTTGTGTTGCAAAAAGTTTATAAAACCCAAATCGTGACGGCTTAAAAGTAAATCGGGTAAACTATGACCACGACGAACATGTTGTACAACATGTTACATAACCAGCACGAAAAACAGATGCATAAAATATATAAAAATCATGTATAAATTACACAAAAAACTGCAGATACATAAAAAATGCATAAATTATGCATAGAGAACTTTTTCTACTGGAATTTTTTTTTCTCATGATGCATAAATAAAGATGCATAAAATGGGGAAAAAAATTGAATAATCATCATATTTGCAAATTTTCCTGTTTTATGATTTAAAAAAATTATATGCACAAATGATGCATACTTAAGATTTCCATACCTAAAAAAATTATGCATATTCAAATTTTTGAGCTTAAAACAATATGTATAAACTTTGTAAAAAATTATGCGTGTCCAAATATTTCTATAAATAATACAAAAATAATACATTATTCACACAAAGTGTTTGCATTTATTTGGCAAAAACTTTTGTCAACTTTTGTATCACTTTTCGTACGGGAAGTTACACAATAACATAAATGGCAACTTGCGTTTTTAATATGTCATGTTAAACTTACTATCCCTAACCTAACATCATATATTTTGTTATTATATGTTAAACCTCTAATGCTATGTTATAACATAACACAGCATTAGAGTTAGTTAGAGAGAGACGTCACGTCATGTTATAAAGTAACATAATATTATATATTATATTATAATTGAGTACATGTTATTACATAATTATAATTGTATACATGTTATGCTACGTTATAACGTAAGTCGAATTATCTAGCAAAATATGTAACAAAATTATACAACAATTGTAAGCATGTTATTATACAACAATATTATACATGTATAATGCCTCTGGTGTATTCATTTACTGAACATCATCTTGGTTCCTTCTTTGATTCAAATACAGGTAAAAGTCCAACTCAGAGAATGACACTCCCTCTTCCCCCCCCCCCCCCCCCCCCCGCTTAAAGCAGTTTTCGTTTGTTAGAAATTTATAAATATTATACAACATGTTTTCGGTCCTCCAAAAAAGGAGGAGAAAATCATCCAATGGCGGTTCCATACAAACAAAGTGACCGCAGATACACGGTACATGACATGTTACAACAACTTTAATAGCATAACATGCTACCAAAACATTAAAGGAAAATCAAACAACTGCAGTGCTTAACGTAAGCTCAGTGACACGTTAAAAAAAGTATATGTTATAATACAGTGACACGTTATAACATGTTACGCAACTTATATGTTATAACATGTTCGTTCTACCACGTTTATCGTGAAATGCCACTGCAATGTCGGATATTTCCATTGACCCGAAATTTGGCAGTCCTCTCCGTCAAAAATATCAGCTAGCCGAATTTTCAAAAAAAAAAACGATTTCTACCCTCAAGAACAACAATGATTACGCTTAATTTTTAAACGAAACTCAATGCAAAAATCTGTTGACATTTTTGCCTTTGGAAGAAGAATAATAATAATGGAACAGATAGAAAGATAAGAATTGGAGGAAATTAAAATGACTACCAGAAGCTAAGGGAATGATAATTGCATAAAAGGCAAAAGTTAAAACATCTAAAATAGAGGCGTAATTAGCCCATCAAAAAAATTAGAGATTGATTCTACAGCTTTTTCTACTTAATAATAATATATCCATTACAAGTCCGGCATGCAGGACAATGTGGCATCCGGTGCCACAGTGACAGTGTGGCAGCTCAGATTAACTTGCGTGAACTTCCAGGGACCTCGAAGAACTTTCGGAATTACAACTGAAGAAAGTGCTCAGAAAATGGGAAAATTGGGAACTCGGCAGCTAGGCCAAAGCGTAGGAAACAACCTCTCAAAACATTTGAGATAGGAAAAATATATGAGCCAAATATATTCGCCCCAGGGGTGTAACATCGCGTGAGGCGGGGGGCTTTTTCTTTGCTTCCGTCCCGCCTGACTTCGGGCATGGATTTATATCGAATACTCCATTGGGAGACCTGTCCGATAAAAAATAAAATTTCGCGGTTTGATTTCCAATGAAAAATACATGAACCACTAAAATGTTAACAAAATATAAACTTTTAATTCTTAGAAAAGTTGAAAAACCACGAGGAAGTCAGATTCCGAACCCGATGCTGGTAAACCGCAGAATAATCAACAGAAATGACGAGGGTTTGAGAAGTCCAATAACATGGGCATGCTGTTGTTTCCTTCCCATGAAACAATAATAATTCAAGATTCAAAGTACAAGAAAAAAAAAACTGATCTTTTTTTTAAAAGTATGAATAAAATATATATAAAAAAAAGTCCGATACCGGAAACCGTTTCCCTCGTTTTTGTTTTCGCATTTTCTTTTCAAAAATAAGGACATGGAACGAGATTTTCTCATTTTTCTCTTAAAAATAGATTCTGATTGCCCAAGGAATTCGAAGTTTCCCAATTTAGAGGGAAGCCCCTTCTCGGGATTCGGGAAATAATCTTCTGGAGAATCCTTAATAGTTTCCGGGATTTCCCGTGGAATATTCCCAGGGATTTAAAAAAAAAAAATTGGGAAAAATCGATTCTTGTGGGAAAAATCCCTCAAGAATCGAGTCCTGGGGATGGAGTTTGATAATTATTTGAGAACTGGGAAATTATTTTTCGAGAAATTTGGAAATACGAGATTCAGTTTTTCTCGATTTTTGAAAAAAAAAAAAAAAAAAAAGAATTCTCCTGGGTTTTGAAAAATAAAAATCGACCGGCGCGGCGTCTTGGGCAAGTCTCTGAATTTCCGAATAACTACCGGAATTACCGGAATTTTCCAATAAAATTTTTTAAAAAAGGGGAAAAATCCCAAAAGAATCGGGTCCTGGGGATGGAGCTAAGTAACTATTTCAGGAATAAGAAATTATTTTTCAGGAAATTCGAAAATACAAGATTCAGTTTTTCCCGATTTTTGAATAAGAAAAAGAAAGTTTCCTGGGCTTTGGGAAATAAAAATCGACCGGCGCGACGTCTTGGGCAAGTCTCAGAATTTCCTGAGAAAGTCGGATTTTACCCATAATTTTTTTTAAAAAACGGAAAGAATTCCGAAAAATCAAAACACTCAAAATTGAGATTGAAAACATTTTTGGGATTTTGGGAATTTTTGAAATGGGGAAATCGTTTCTTGATCATCTATCTATACCAGCTACACAGCTAATTTTGAGAAAAATGACAGAACCGCTTAGTAATTTTTAAATTTATGGACAGATCCCCGTCATCTTTAGAAAATTTCATGTTAAGGAGCGTAATCGAGTTTCCATCTTGATCGCAACGCATTAACTTCAACAGAGCCAAGAACCAAAGGGAAAAAGAAAGGAAAAGCGAAAAAATATTACTGTAAATAATCACTTATTTTTAAGGCGATAAAGATTACGCGGCAAAAGACTTTAGGCAGTTTGTAAAAAGCTTTTTCCCAGTGACAGCTCTGATGGATTACTTGATAACACATAATCACCTGAGAATCCGCGACCTTCCTAGGGGTAAGGAAAAAAAAACACCTGGTTTCTTACATACGTTCAATTTTCCAACTTTTGTTCTTCTCTGCAATTTACATTTCATTCAACTTACCTGAAAAAGAAAAGAAAACATTATTTTTTTTTTATTGAGGCGGATCAGTGTATCGTAAAAGCATTCAAAATTGGTTTTCCCTTAGTCCCAGTGAATCGTATACCACCCCTAATTTGAAATTATGAAAACGAGACGATCGAAATTAATTTAGGAAAAACCCCATAATATGCGTTCTTTCATCCCCGCTTTCACTCCCGGGGCGAAAACAGCCCTATTAAATATTAAGCGAAACGCTATGAAAATATAATTAAACGTATTTTTGAAAAATTTATCGCTGTCAGCCTCGATGGTCCGCGTTACATGAATAAATTAAAATTATTTTTATGTGACTAAAACGTCGCTTTTTCGTCAAATGGAAAAAAAAAAAAAAAACTCTTTGGGTAATAAGTAGAAAATCGAGGAGGAAGGGGAAACCGTAAAAAAAATAAAACGTGATTTTAAAACATTTGTCTTTCTCCGAAATGACACACCAATCGTACAATCGTATATGGACTCCGATCTTGATTGTAGATTTCCATGTTTTTTCGATATTAAAAACGCGTAAATTAGGTCCCATATCTCAACGCGTCAGCGCACAAATCATTCAGATGTGACCGAAAAGCAAAAAAAGGACCCTGGAAAATGAAAATCGTTTGGATGACAAATCAATTTTTTTTTAACGAGCCGAAAAATGAGAATTCGATTTATTTCATTCACTTAACCTTTTTTTTTTCTTCCAAAGAAAATTTGTTGTTAAGCGATGATTTCCCAAGTAAAAAGAATTTAAACACGCAAACCCAAGAAAGGAAATGAGAATCAATTACTAGGGACTTAAACTTGTTAGGCGCGTAAATAAAGGATAGAAAAAAAAAAAAAAAAAAAAAAAAAAAGGTTTGCGGGGGTGAAGAGAAATATACACCTGGACTCGGTTTGACTTTCGGCGCGAAAAAGGTGAAAACATTCCCACGGGCAAGGAAAAAGGTTTCTAATTTTCTAGGAACGATTGCTTCAACGCTTCTAGGGCGTATGCTCCGGGCTTTTATTATAATGAATCAAAAAATTTTACGTAGTTTCTCGTTAAAATGGCAGATAATTTTCTTTGGTTCAAATTCAGCTCTGTTGAGACGCAATTTCACGCCGAACAGGTTCACTCAAAATTTTCTGCCAACATGTTCGAGTTAGATGAAATAAACAAACATTAGGGTGGACCGAAAAAAGCGAATTTTTGAATTTGAAAACGCCTGATATGGGAATCGATGCCTTTTTATGATACTGTTAACCCTAATTTTTTTCAGATTTTTCGAAGGTCATCTTGAGGTCGCGCAATGACCTTGAAGTTTTTGAAAAGCCCCTATAGCCCTATAAGGGCAAAAAGTAAGATTTTTTTTTTTTTTTTTTTGCTGAAAAAAGTATCGTTTCCTATCGGAAATTTTGCGTAGATTACGAATATAAAGTCCAAAATCATTTTGAGTCCGCGGTTTTTCGAGCTTTACGCCTATTTTCTAAACACTGAAATACTTTAGGCTGCTTTTTCTTTTAGCTTAAAAACTAGACACAAAAATGAATTTTGGACTTCATATTCGTAATCTACGCAAAATTTCCGATAGGAAGCGATACTTTTTTTTAGAAAAAAAAAAATTCTTATTTTTTCCCTTATATGGGCTTTTCCAAAACTTCAAGGTCATTGCGCGACCTCAAGATGACCTTCAAAAAATCTGAAAAAAATTAGGGTTAATAGTATTATAATAAGGCGTCGATTCCCATATCAGGCGTTTTCAAATTCTAAAATTCGCTTTTTTCGGCCCATCATAACGAACATGTTCGGTAAACACGTTCCACCCCAGGGCGCGATTTCATGCCGAACATGTTGGATGAACATCTGTTGAACCTGTTCGGAAGGGGAGAATTACCCCCTTTGGTCTTTGACAGAGTATTGCTGACTTCTGCATTCCATTCCTGTCATACCAGGAAACATTTTTACCTTCCCCCCCCCCCCAAGGCTCTAAAAATGTCGTCATAACGCTGTCTTTCATTCAAACAAAAATGTTTACAAATAGATTATTGTTTAAATGCCTCGACATATTGTATATAACCACCGGTAATTACACCTGTACATGTAGACCAGGAGACAAATCTGACACTCGACCTATCAACAAAACCGCGAGCGGTAAATTTATTATAAAATCAAGCATATCGACTTCCACAAAATATCAACAATCAAACCTCCCCGACTCGAATTTGAACGGTTGAATGAATCGAAAGAGGCATTAAACGTAATTCAAACTAATTAACCGCACATACGTCGGAAATCAAACATCCAAATATGAGATTCGTTCGCTAATTTGACAAATGTTAACAACTAATATCGTTTTCTAAGAATTATTTTGGTCCGAGGGGACATTCTTCTAGGAAAACGGCGGCTCCTGCACAAAGGAAAAATTTTTAATTAAATAACATGAATCGAAAAGCTAATAGAGACCAGGAACAGTGCAGACCAAAATATAGGGGCGGGAGCTGCAATGAGTGGAGCTTCCAGGGGACGGGGGCAAAAATGCTAAAAGACAGAAAAAAAAAAAAAAAAAATTACCCAGGAGAGGTCATCCCCCCCTCCCTGCTCCCTTGTACTTCCTAACAAGCTAAATTGTATCTCAAAGTTTATCCAAGTCGACTTTAGCTTCCTTTTCCAGAAATTTAAGACCGTGAAAAACGATCTCCAGTCAAAAAAAGAAACAAGAGCAATTTTTTGTTTTCTTTTTCATCGAAGGCAAAATCATTTTTCCTCCCAAGGAAATTATTAATGATTTCAAACCGATTTTTCTGCATAATCATCCGCTTAATGTTTTAGAACGGCATAGATTTCGGAAAAACGTTCCGAGTCAATAATTAAATTTTTAATGACGGGTAAAGGGAGAGAGAGAGATTAAATTTCTATCGAGACGAATTAAAAAAAAAAAAAAAAAAACGAGGCGTTGCTATTAATTTTTTTTTCTTTTTATGATTTTCCGGTGTGTCGGGGAGCGGGGGGACGAAAAAGGACGTGGGCTAATCTTGGATAAATCCGAACGTGTAAATTAAAAGGCGTCCGAAAAATATTTCATTTATTATATTCTCTGTGTGAAAACTGCTAAAGATCGGGAGAATTAATTAACGGGGAATGAGGGGAACGGGGGGGGGGGGGGGGGGGGTGGGAAAGAGATCCTTGGGCACGGTCTTTAAAACCTTTCAGGAAACACCATTTCACCATTTTCGTTTTTCCCCCCTTAAACGGAATTGCTTTAGGTACGGTTTATTATTCACTTTCATCGCCTTTATTTATACTTCACGAGGTCCTCCAGGAAATAAGAACGAATATGAAAAATAAAAATAAAAAGTAATAAAAATAAAAATAAATAAAAAGAAACTAGCTACTATAATATCGTTGTAGGAAGAAATAATATTCGGTTTAGTAAATTATGAAAATAAGAAATCCCGCGCTTTAATTCAAATTAAACGTTTGACCGCGCAACGTCATTTTTATTTCACCGCTTGCAAAAATCTCGGCTCGATCGATTCCGTCAACCAGGATTGCTGTTTAAAACAATTTTTAATAAAAAACAGTTTAAAACGTTTTATATTATTTTTCCAACGCTATTATTTAAAACACGCTCAAAATGTTTTAAATTCGTTTCTATTTTTATTCAAATTTTTAAAACGGTGTTTTTATTCAAATGTTTTAAAACGTTTTAAAACACCGTGTTTTAAACCAATTTGTTTTAAAACAATCATCCCTGCGATTAAGCAACCATTATGAACATGAGCGGCTCATACAATCTATGCTATGGTCCATACCATAGATTGTATAAAATGAGTCGTGCGCGACAAATTGCGGGCTCGGGCCTCTTAAATATGCATTTTAAAACGTATTTTATTCACTTAATAAAACACGGTGTTTAAAACAGTGTTTTAAAACGTTAGTGTTTTAAAACGGTGTTTTTTATTCAAATGTTTTAAAACACCGTGTTTTAAAGCAATTTGTTTTAAAACAATCATCCCTGCCGTCAACGTTTTGAACGACGACGCCATTTCTTTCGGCAGCTGACCGTTCAAGGATCATGATCCAATTGTAATTCATTTATTTAATTTTTAGACTTAAAAAACTAAATCGTTTGGATTTTAGCCTCCATATTAACCTTAAATTTTTTTGAAATTTTTTCGAGGCCGATTTCTACTGCCCCAAGAAACCTAAAGTTTCTCCAAGTCTTATCAAAGCCGAAAAAATAAGAGCCGCATTTTATTGCGAAAGAAAAAACTTGCTATCGGAAATTTTCCGATTTCAAAAATGAAGACGGTTTTACAGCAATTTAAGCTATTTTTTATTTAAGAGCAAAAAACGTCTATTATTACACTCCCTTTACCAGTTTCGGCTCGTATATAAAATATGGCTCCAATTACTGTAAACTAACTTTATTTTTTAAATTTCCGGAAAATTTCCGATAGGAAATGAACTCTTTCGCACCGAAATACTGCTCTAATTTTTTCGGCCCTTATGAGACTTTGAAAAACTTTAGGCCTTTGGGGGCAGCAGAAATCGGTCTCCAAAAAATCTGAAAAAAAATTAGGATATTTTAGGGAGTTATTTATGGATTCTAAATTTTGTCGACCAATATAATTGTCCATTGCAGTGAAAGATGATTTATCCTTTTTATTTTAAAATACACACCCAACCTCCGTATCAATATTTTCCATATAAAAAAAAAAGGAAAATGAGATAACTTTTTTTTTTTTGTCGGAAGAAAAATAGATTGAAGGAAAAAAGTGAATAAAATAGAAAACTTCCGAGTTAAAAGAGAAAGGAAAATGAAATTCTTCCTGAACGTTATTAATATAGCTTTTACTCTTGCGAGTTGGAATTAAACTTCAGGTAAAGTGTGCAATAAGGTCATATAAGCTTTCTGTTATTTCTGTGCATATTCCGTATTGGTTTACATGCACTCAGAAAAAAAAATGGGTAAATGTGAAAAAAAAAATGTCTTGTGACATTTTCTTAAAAATCATGCGAAAACAATAAAAATATCTTGTCAAGAGAAAACCTGTTCGTTGTCATGAAGCATTTTTCTTTTGTTATGGAACGTTTCGGTTTTGTTGCAAGTCAAAATTTGTTCAAAACATTTCCTTGTTTTTAAGTGTGGACTACAATATGCATTATTTCTTACAATTTTGCATGAAGGTGTGCAATTTTTTTTTTTTTTTTGGGGGGATTGAATAACTTTCCGGTAATAATGATATTTTCGTACTTTTCAAATCACTCAAAATCTAAAATCGTTTTTTGGATGCCGATTCCGGCTCCGATTGCCATTACTTCAAAAAGTCCGGAAGATTTCAAATTCCAATATTTTTAAAAAGTTGTAGGAGATTTCGGTTCCGATTTCGATTTTAGGGAAGTGCAAGGAGGGGGGCGCCTTGGTAGAAATGAATCTTGGAGAATCAGTGGTTCAGATTTGGATCAAGATCGATTTACCAAGAATGAATTATCAATCTTGGATCGTGATTGTTTTCGGCTTAATTTCCGATTTAGCATATGGAAGAGATGAAACCATGCTTTCTTATATTGGATCAAGATTGATCCAAATTCGTAATCCAAGACATTTTTTTTTTTCGAGTTATGGCTGAGTTTTGACGGATTTTCATATCTTGGGCCAATAATGGGTGACTCTGAAAATCCAATTCTGTAACTCAGTGCAGAACAACACCAAGTCCATTCAAGGATTACAACTTCTTATTTCAAACCTGACTATACAAAGCATACAAGCGTTGCCAACTCAAATTAATGTCTTCTGCTTTGTTAAGGAAATAAACTTGGTAGCAGAAGGAATAGAATCAGTTCTGCCAACCGTTGAGCCTGTATACCTTTTGTAAAGTCAGGTTTGAAATAAGAAGTTGCAATCCTTGAATGGACTTGGTGTTGTTCTGCACTGAGGTACAGAATTGGTGATTTCAAAATCTTGTAATTGCATTTTCATTACTCATAGGCGGAAAGTGAAATTTCCCTCCCTAGTGAGTTTTTAAAAATCGCGATTTTTAGCTTTTTCTTTTATTCGTGTAATGAAATAAACTTTTCAGGTGCGTCGGTAGCTTGCACGTCGAGACTGGTTACGACGTTCAAACGATACCGACGCACTTGATATGAAGACTACTATTTCACATCAAAACTAAGCTTGAATGATCAGAAAATATTGAAGAGTCGAAATGAAATAGTAGATTTCCAGGCTGGACCGGAAAAGTGAGATTTTTTACGAGGCCGTTGTCGATCCGAGCCGAAGGCGAGGATCGGCAAGAGGGCCGAGTGAAAAATCGAAATTTTTCGGTCCAGCCTTGGAAATGTAGTTTTCAGGGCGAGAATAACGAAATTTGTTTTGTTTACATGATCTCGAAAGTATACTTTTCGGGTCTAGCCCTGAAAATTGTATTTTTCATTCCAAGTGTTTTGAAAGTCTCCAGTTTGACTTTGTTTTCTGCTCCGGAAGTAGAACATTTCGCGGTTCTTCAACTGACCTCGAAAGTAAACATTTCAGGGCTAGCGCCTGAAAAGACATTACTTTCGAGATCACTTAACAGAAAATGGCGTCTGTCGACTGTCTCGCAGCAAAAAAAAAAAAAAAAAAAACAGCTGGAACCAATCATTTCACTTGAAATGAAAACTATTTTTCTCTGCTGCGAATCGAACGCTCGATATCTCGAAGTCTCGACCGCAAATTCGGTCTCGACCTCGAAATTTCTCGCTTTCGATTCTTGCCGAGAAAAATACTATTTATTTAAAAAAGAAAAAAAAAATTATTGCAGTGTGAACGAACGGATCTTGCCCCCGACCCTGGGTAAATTTCAGGCAGTGTAATTTCTTGAATAAAGTTCGATGACAGTTTTTCTTTTCAATTTTTATAAAAAAACCATCCGAAATTTCATTGCATTTACCCAAAGCGATTAAACACTTGTGACGAGATATTTTTTATTTTGAAAAAATCGGACGCACTAAGTTTGGAGATAGTTTAAGATCCAAAAATGCTTTCCGTGAGTGACTAAAATTATAAATTAAATTATAAGTTAAATTATAGGAAAAAAATACAATGCTGATCAATCAAGACTCGAGCAAGATAGATAAAAGTAACGAAACAATCTGTTTCGGACACGGATATCCAGTACTGATCCAAGACTAAATCTTGATATACAAAGACTGATCTAGCTTGATCCAATAGAACATTTCTACCAGGGCGGATCACATATCTTTTCTGCTGCTACTTAACAAATAGATATATTAAAAAAAAACAATCATTTATTCCACTTGGCAGGAAAAGAATGGCCGGTTTCATATTTTATAAAAATAAAATCACTTACCCACGGTATTTATTCTTATCTTATAAGGAAAAGTTTTCATTTAATACAAGTACCGTCGTTTGAGGCTTTACCCGACGATTTTTTTTCCGATTTCTTGAAGAAAGAAGTTGAAAAATTTCTTGAAGAAGGGTAGCCCTTATTTTACGAATTTTTGAATTTCGGCGAACGCACCCCCAAGTTCTTTTATACTAAGCAAAAGAAAATTGCCTGAAATTTTTCAGATTTTTTTGGACGTCATTCGACCGTCTCCGCGGGGGTTCCAGAAAAAATCCAAAATTTTATTTTTATGTAAAAAAAAGGGGGGTTCCTATCCCGATTCGTATGCAGATCACGAAAATATAGTTAAAAGTTATATGCCTCATACGATTTTGATGATAGAGGCCAAAAGAAGTAAAAAAATTAGCAAAATATGCTGCAGCCACAATTTTGTGCGGAATTCTTCAAATTTTTGTCCTCTAGAACAAAAATCGTTTGCCGTAAAATAAATTCTAATTTCATATTCGTAATCAACATAAAAAAAAATTCGAATAAAAAAATAATAATTTTTACAAAAATTAAATTTTTGGTTTTCCGGTCTTTACGGAAATTTCTAAATTGCTAATCGACGTCCAAAAAATCTGAAAAAATTCAGTGAACCTTCTTTCAATTACTATAAAAGAACTAGGGTGTGCGTTTTCCGAAATTCACAAATTTGTAAAATAAGGGCCCATCGTGCATGTTCTGCCTAAAAAAACATTTCTCCGTCAGCTATTTCAGTATGCGCTTCATTTTCCGAAATGTGCCAAAAATTTCAGATTTCATGCATTAGCACCCATAACGACGGTATAGACTATTAACCATGACCCTGGCATGTAAATCAATGAGATTAAAGGGTTACTCCCTTTATCGTAATTTGACTTGCCGCTTCCATTCTCAATTCGCGCCAACATTTAGTGGCTGAGCCTAGTTGGATTTTCCCGCGCTTTGTGATTCGTGTTGCAATTTAAGTCCCTCATTGAGAGAGAGTTCGTCGAGTGCGGGTCGGTAGCTTAATGGTAGAGCACCCGTCCGGCAAACGGTAGATGTGGGTTCGATTCCCATTCGGCTCAAGTACCCGACGAAATTTTTTCTCTCAATGTTGTTTGTTTGTCCATAAAAGTTAAGGACTTTAGAGATTTCGGCTTTTATAATATATAAAAGGCGATAGTTTTCCTCTTAAAATTTCGGGTTACTCCCTTTATCGTAATTTGACTTGCCGCTTCCATTCTCAATTCGCGCCAACATTTAGTGGCTGAGCCTAGTTGGATTTTCCCGCGCTTTGTGATTCGTGTTGCAATTTAAGTCCCTCATTGAGAGAGAGTTCGTCGAGTGCGGGTCGGTAGCTTAATGGTAGAGCACCCGTCCGCAAACGGTAGATGTGGGTTCGATTCCCATTCGGCTCAAGTACCCGACGAAATTTTTTCTCTCAATGTTTTTTTGTTTGTCCATAAAAGTTAAGGACTTTAGAGATTTCGGCTTTTATAATATTATAAAAGGCGATAGTTTTCCTCTTAAAATTTCGGGTTACTCCCTTTATCGTAATTTGACTTGCCGCTTCCATTCTCAATTCGCGCCAACATTTAGTGGCTGAGCCTAGTTGGATTTCCCGCGCTTTGTGATTCGTGTTGCAATTTAAGTCCCTCATTGAGAGAGAGTTCGTCGAGTGCGGGTCGGTAGCTTAATGGTAGAGCACCCGTCCGGCAAACGGTAGATGTGGGTTCGATTCCCATTCGGCTCAAGTACCCGACGAAATTTTTTCTCTCAATGTTGTTTGTTTGTCCATAAAAGTTAAGGACTTTAGAGATTTCGGCTTTTATAATATTATAAAAGGCGATAGTTTTCCTCTTAAAATGTAAATCAATTCTGCTCACATTGGAAGTGGAATCCTTTGCAAACACAAGGAAAACCATGCCAAATAATAAATGGTAAGTCCGAAAAATCTTTCCTTGTCTTTTTCACGCATTTAAATAAATATTTCAGGGAATTCGAACCAAGCCAAAACGATCTGCAAAATCTAAGAGAATGGTTGAAGAAAATGCCTCACATAGTGCAAGACTACGGTAAGTTTTCAAAATGACCAAAGCCGTTCATTTTTTTAGAGGAAAAATTTCATTATCCTAATTTTTAGATGACAAATTCTTGGCCGCATTCGTCCGAGGCTGCAAGGGAAGTCTTCAAAAAACCAAAAGCGTTCTTGAAAATTTTAATGCTCTTGGTCTGCGATATCCGTATTTGCTCGGTGATCTGGATCCGTTATATCCCAGGCTTCAAGAGACACTAAGCGTTTCGTGAGTGAAAATGTTAAATTTCCGCTGTCCTTTCAATAATAAAGTCTAATTTTTTTTAGATACGTTTTTTCCGTACCGAAAAGATTAAATGACGGTTCAATACTCGGAATAGCAACGAGAAACTTTGGCGTAGATGATCCGTCCAAAATTCACAGTTTGGAATTAATTCGCTATTTTATCCAATGGTTTTACGTTTTCTTATGGGTGAGGGAAATTCCGCTGATGTAAAGCGTTCAATCTTTTAATAAATTTTTGCGTTTAGGAAGATGATTACGGGCCAGGCAAATTGGTTCTAATATTTGATTGCCAAGGCATAGGGATCACTAATGTCAGAGATGTGACACCAGTCGTCATACAAGACTTGATTCGGATTTTGCAAACTTCGTTGCCTGTTCGACTGAAAGGGATTCATTACGTTAACATGATACCTGCTGTCGCTACAATCGTCAATTGGGTGAAAATGTTCAGCCCTGATAAATTAAAAAGTAGAGTAAGTTTAAAAAAAAAAAAAAAAAAAAAAGAGGAACCTCAATGAGGATTTCTACTTCGAACTAAAACCGCTAGGGGGCTGTCAGCTGCTACCGTGATAAAATTGCGGATTGGTCGCTAAATCCGTGCGTCGGAGGTAAACTAACGTATCTCCATCATAAATATAATTGGAGATAGTGTGTTTCGACTGTTTGTGAAAATCATGTGACTACAAGTTTACACGCTCATGTTGGCGTCACTTATGGTCGCATGACGCTTTCACGAAATGTCGAAACAGACTATCTCCAATCATATTAACGATGGAGATACGTTAGTTCACCTCCAACGCACGGCAATATTACCTTCTCATTTTAAGTCAGTTATTAACCAATCCGAAGTCGGTCATTTTTCCATGACATCAGCCGACAGCCGCCTAGCGGATTTAGTTTGTCGTAAAAATTCTCAATATTCCCTTTCAGATACATTTTCATAAATCCATGGAAACCCTATACGAACATGTACCTAGAGAAAATTTACCAAAGGATTACGGAGGTGGCTCCCAAGAAAATATATCAAAATTATCCGGTTAGTCAGTCATAAAAAATAAGTGAATTTAGGTTAACAAATGTAAGTAATTAAAAACTTATTTTTTTATTCAGCTCAATGGAAGAGCAAAATGGAAAGCTACAGAGAAAAATTGATCCAAGAAAATTTGAAAATGAGAAGACTGGATTCTATAAGACCAAAATCAGCCGATCTGGATAACACTTATGAGACATTTACCAAATTGAACATCGACTAACACTTTCCCGACCGACGACTCTTATAAGAGCCTTTTTTTTTTTGTTTGCTAAGGTTATCGGTCCTTCTAATTTAATTTATGAATAATTATTTTGGTGTATGGACACGAGGAATTCAAAAAATTTTTTATGCTTTAATCATGATCCAACGTTTCGGTCATATATTTTTTAACCTTCATCACGGATCTAAAAATTACAAACAAGTTATTGGAATAAAATAAAAATTTTTTTTGCAAATAATAAAAGAAAATTAAATGAAACTTGGCCAGCTACTTGAATTTGAGTTGCTGATTTCAAAAATAAAGTCCAAATGGCTAAAACCAAGATTTAAGATGGCGGACGGTTTTTCCAATTTCTCTCAGTTACAATATTAAACTTGCATTATTAATTGCATCTTGCAAAATTTTTGAATTTTTCACGAAAAGGCAGAAAAAATTGTAGCGAGGAAGGTCGAATCGACGACTTTTAAATTTATTTCTCTGCTCGGAAAACAACAACCGGTTGTTCTGGGAAACAACCATCCCCTTTATGAACCCGCACTTATTGTTATTGTAAAAATATTTAGGCTTCGTTCACTATACCGTCGCTTGGGGCTTTATAAATAATAATATAATTAAATTATTCGGTTTCAAACAAAAACTATCTCTGGCTAAGCTTTTACACGCTAAATGCCGCAGTTGAATTAATCAAAAGAAAAGTCTTTCTTAGACTAGGATTATTGCTGTGTTAAAAAATTCTGTTCATTTCATAAGACAAAGGTAGCCGATAAGAAAGGTTAAAGTCAAATGGTCTAAATAGGAAAATCAAATAGGCTCAATGTACAGGCTACCGTCAATTTGGGCGATGCGTAATTTTGTTTTTTCTTCGTCTTCGAAGGAAGAAAAAAAAAAAAAGTAGAAATTAGTTTTGTTTTATTGTTTTTGAATTTCTCTGAACATGGCGAAAAAATATACAACGAGCGCCCTCACTCCATTTCAGTTTAGAAATTTGTTAGTAACTACATCGTCTCGCGTCTGTAGTATCCGGTGGCAAGAATTTCCAATAAATTACGCCAATAGAACTGCAAACTATGATGTCCGTAAAACTCGCAAAGAAATAAAAACGTTTGTTTTTGTATAATTAACGCCCTGAAAGACGGTACAGACTATCGAATATGACCTTGACACGCAGAGCGTATTTTTTGCTCTTCAATCGTCTGCAAACACAAGAAAATCATGTCGAATAATAGATGGTAAGTTCAAAATATAATTTATTTTTAATTCATTTTTTTTTTTTTTTTCAACGGGATTAAATATTTTTTTAGGGAATTCGAACCAAGTCAAAACGATCTGCAGAATCTAAGAGAATGGTTGAAGAAAATGCCTCACATAGTGCAAGATTACGGTAAGTTCTCAAAATGAACAAAGCCGTTCTCTTTTTCTTTTTTTTTTGAGACTTAAAATTTATTATCATAATTTTTAGATGACAAATTCTTAGCCGCATTCGTCCGAGGCTGCAAGGGAAGTCTTCAAAAAACCAAAAGCGTTCTTGAAAATTTCAATGCTCTTGGTCAGCGATATCCACATTTGTTAGGCGATTTGGACCCATTTCATCCTAGGTTACAAGAGCATTTAAGTGTTTCGTGAGTACCATTTAGAGAGATTTATTCACCTTATTTTGCGAAATTTCGATTTTGATTTCTGTCCCCGAGATGCATTTTTTTTTTTAAACTTTGCCCATAGATATCTGAATTTCCCAGAATTATTTACAAAATATTTTTCAATATTTAGAAATATTATTAAAATACCGTAGCAGGGGGCTACTTTTTACTCCAGGACTTTTTTGACACTTTCATTTTTTTAAAAATACCTACGTGAAAACGGCTAAGAATTTATTTCAAAAATTAAACTTATTCTAAGTTATTGATTATTTTCGAGTGTTATGTTCGAACCGAGTTCCCTAAACTTGTTTTATTATGAAAATATTGAGTTTTCAATACGAGAAAAAAAATTAAGAAATCACGCAACCTAAAATACTAAGATGCATTCTGCTGCATTCACCGGTGAAATTGAAATTAAATTGTTCTTCGCACTTGCCCTATATAGTCTCTTAAACAACCATCTTAATTTTACTCAAAAAAAAAAAAAAAAAAAAAAAATGAAAATTAATGGGGTAACTTTTTACCTATATTTCAATGGCGATGTCCTACGGGTGATAAATTCAAAATGAATTGACAACGTTTCCAAGGTTTGGATCACGTTTTTACAACGTTCTCTATTTTTTTACAAAATAAACAGCGATAGTCATTAATAGAACATCTTAAAAGGTACAAATTGTTTTATTAAGACATTTTCCGTTTACAAAAGCTAATAATTTGTCATATCCTCTTCAATTATTAACGATATTCAGGTATAAACATGATTGTAAAAAGTTACTCCGTTTATGTTATAACGACACCTTCTGTAAAATCGAGTTTTTATTAATGTTAGAACAAGTATAGAGGGTGTCGTATGAAAGCCAAAGGACCACTCTTAATATTCGTATAAACAGATTTTAATTTGGTTTTAAATTTTATATCTGTTTCGTGGAAAAACCATCAAAAAGTGTAAAAATACCTGCTACGGTATTTATTGAAACAAGAAACGATAAAAATATTTAAAAAATATTTAAAAAATATTTTTATCGTTTTTTGTTTCAATAGGTCTAAATATTTGCATAATATTTTTAAAATATTGAAAAATATTTAAACAATATTTTATAAATAATATTTCTTTGCTGAATGAAGTCATATACAGGTTTTTACTGAAGTCAAATATAAGTTTGACTGAGGTCAAATAAAGGTTCAAATTCGTTATATTTTTTTCCTCAAAAAAGTTATTTTGATGATTTGATTGTTGCTAAAATATTATAAAGTGGCCCGTAGCCTATTTCATAGCTCTCTCAACTCTCAATCATGAGATGAGACGCGTCGTGCTTCTATTCTAGTTCACAGTTACGAATTTTTCTCAGGTCAAAACTATTATTGCGCTAGTGAGAAATCCGATTGTCATCACCCCTCGGTAGGCAATGGCAAACCACCGAGCGGTAATTACACAGTAAAAAATTTTGTGTACTTTTAACTCACTTTCTGTGTAGAATATGGTCCACATACTTTTATTTGTAATTCTGACAAAATGAAAATGTATTAAAAAGTTACTAAAATTTATGTGTTATTATTTGCATACTATCGTATTTATCTATTCATAAATTTTTAATCTAGGCGTTTTCTTAAGAAAATTTTTCCCGTATTTGTGAACTGTTTTTTTCAGGCTTATACATCAAGCATTTCAAAACCAAACCAAACCAAACAAGAACAAGAACCCAGCAATTTATTGTATAATTTTTTAAAGAAGCGAATTCCGAGCCTGAATCCAATCCTGAATCCGGAATCCTTGCACAGCAAACAGAAGGATGCTAATCTGTTCGAAAAATTAATCCTTTCAATGACTTAAATCACGATTTATTTAAATTTGCCACTACTATTTTTTTTATTTGTTTTCTTTTTTTTCCGCAAAATCCTTTTTTTTTTTTTTATCGTGGAACTAGAAATAGCCCTAACACCGGCAATGTGTCAAATTAACATATTATATTTGTTAGTTTTTTGACACATTGATACTTATTAACATTGACAAAACAATGTGTAAAATAATTACATAAAATGGGATAACATACAGAGTATGTAGACCGAGTATGTTAAAAGTACACAAAATTTTTTACTGTGTACCTCGTAAATCTCTCAAATATAGCCGTTCCGAACCGTGAGCGCACGCACAGGTGTATGTGAGAGATCACCACGTTCGTAATCGAGTAAAGGACTAAGAAGAAGAAAATATAACCCGTATATAAAAACTGGTGGAACACTCGTGAACTTTAAGACTTTTTCCGCCAGTTATTGGAAATCCACCAATTTGCCACCAGAATTACACCAGCTGGTGGATAATAGGTGGAAAACTGGTGGAAATCTCGTGGCAAATTGCTGCAAAAAGTTTTATAATCCACGTGGATTTTTAGTCTGCGTTTTGCGTACACCATGAATTTAAACTCCGTTTTGTTGTATCTGCTTCAGTGCTGGAGTTAAAAGTATAATTAGAGCAAAAGTGACAAAACGCAACAAATTCTTAATTTTGCTGTTTTTCTTAATGTAGTACTGCTTTCAGATATGTTTTTCCAATGCCAAAAAAATTAGAGGACGGGACAGTATTAGTGATAGCCGTACGAAACTTTGACAAAGACGATCCGTCCAAGTTACACGTTTTAGAGTTGATTCGCTATTTAATTATCTTATATTACATTCATTTATGGGTAAAATATTCATTGTAGGAAAAATATTGCATTCCTTATTAATAAAATCTCTACTTTCAGGAAGATGATTGTGGGCCATGTAAATTCGTCGTAATATTGGATGGCAAAGGCCTGGGCATTACCAGTTACAATGAAGTGACTCCAGTCTTTGTGAGAGACTTGGCTCGAATTTTGCAAACTTCGTTGCCGGTTAGACCGAAAGGGGTTCATATCCTTAACCTGCACCCTTCTGCTGTTGCATTATTTAATTTCTTGAAAACACTCGTTCCTGATAAGTTAAAAAATAGAGTAAGTTTGAAAAAATAAAAGAAGATGAAATTTATCCATCAAACGATCTGTGGGCACGTGAATCAATTAAAGTAGAAATAATATCTCTGTCCAGATATTATCAAGCTTCATAGACTCTTTACTTTCAGATACATTTCCATAGTTCAATGGAGACTGTATACAAATATATTCCGAAAGAAAAATTGCCGATCGACTACGAAGGCAGCGAGGAAACCTTTGCAACACTATCCAGTAAGTTGTTTTCGTAAAAATACGATCGAATGATTTCATTTCTGTTAAAACCTATTTTTTTTTTTAAAATTACATCTAGGCCAGTGGTGGAACAAAGTACAGAGCTTCAGAGATAGATTAATTGAAGAAAATGTAAAAATGAGAAGATTGGATTTTAAGAGACCAAAATCAGACGATATGAATGACACTTACGAGACATTTACCAAATTGAACATTGACTAACTGAAAAATGATCAAAAAAATTCCGAAGTGATTGTAAAGGCCGAAATTTCAAACTGAAACATGTTGAAATAACATATTGAGGCAACATATTGCTCAATTTGTTACAGCGTTAGAAACAGGTTGCCAACATGTTAATCAACATGCAGAAGCAACACTGAGAAATGAAAAATAAAAATTTGCATATGTTGCGCCACATGTTGCCAACATTTTCTAAACTGCAACATGGTGAGCGATATGTTTTAGCGTGAGATTTTGGACTAAAATAGCGTTCGTAACTTCAGTACTTTTCGGTTAGAATTATGACAACCCCGAAATCTTTCTCGGAAAAAGTAGGTTTACTGCTCGGGGGCTCTCCGTCTTTAAGACACTAAAACGAGTTTCAGACAAACTCAAGGAATCCTTTGTGCAATTATACAGAGGGGCTTCGTCCCTTCAAACGCAAAACTGGGATTAAATCTGACGAGGAAATTTTTTCCTCCCGAAACAACATGCGACCTTCCTAAAATAAGCAGTTTCAAGTCGGAAATTAATTAGTTCTCTTCCTCTCATTGTTTTGAAAAAGGCGGACAAAGAAACAAACAAACACAAAAAAGACAAAAAAAAAAAAAAAAAAAGTTATTTATTATTCATAATATTAAATTTTCCTCCTTTTTTTTCTCGAAAAAACCGGCGAAAAGAATTCTTTTTCCTTTTCATAACTTGATTATAATCAATTTATTTTCGGGCAATTTAAATAATTTTTTTTCCTTCGAATTTCTTTTTTTTTTTTCAAATCCTATACCGGCGTTCCTTTTTATTTCTTTTCTTTTTTACCTAACCGCCCCTTTCTACGATTTAATTCGGTCGTAACTTTTTACGGCAGGAAAACGAGACATGTTAACTTATAAATGACAAGTCGTTAAGCGTCCGCTCGAGTGTCTTTGGTGACTATTCCGCATAAGTCACGCAACGTCGGGAAAAAAAAAAAAGCTTGGGAAAATATTACACTTGAGATACAGCTTAGACCCCGTTTATCATTTCTTGCCGCAATCCTGCAATACAGTTTTCTCGTCAAGGATCCCAATTGCTTTTTTATACTTTTCAGGGGGAAATTATATGTGAAGGAAATAAATTTTCAAGTGTTTTCATGGTAACCCATAAAAACACAGGGATTTTTTTTTTTTCGCAAGATTCGTTTACATAAAAACAAGAAAAATTTTAATTTGATATTAACTGTAATGATTCCAACAAAATTATTAGTAATTTGCCGGAATACAGAGCTTCTGGTGAGGGAAATGAGTGAGAGCTAGTGCACGTGTGTTCTCTCCAGGCCACTCGATCCTCTACCATATGGAAATTTTCAGAGATAGAACGACCTATAATACCCCCCAGCACCTCCCAAAACCTAGCAATGATTCACCCATCGGGACACATCAAGCAGAACATTTAACAAAATATTTTCTGAAAAATCATGCGAAATACAAAAGCAGAAAGAAAAAGATACCTTGTCAAGGCCGCAATTTCAAGATAAAACATGTTCCAACATTTTCTATGCTGCAAAATTTTTCTAACGAACGTTGCAACATGTTCAACAACATGTTTCATCGTGACACTGGGACTCGAGTAAAAACAATAACCTTTCCGTTGTTGTCACATAGCATCATTGTTTCTCTTACAATACATTACTGATTTGTCGCAAGACAGAACTTGTTCAAAACATTGCCATTTCTCTTTCTACGGAAGCGCTAAAGGGTATCTATGTTTTTCTTTATTGTTTGTCCCGGAACTGACACGTTTTGGTTCATTGTTTGATCCGGAACTGACACGTTTTGGTTCGTTCCTTGTTCCAGAAAAAACAACGTATGATAAGTAAATTGCCTGTTCCGGAAGAAGCCATGTTTGTTCTGGAACTGACAGCTTTCAGATTAAATTCAGCAATTAAATTGGTTGTTCCGGAAGGGTGCAAATTCACTATGAAATGTTGGAACAACATGTCGTACCAACTTGTTGTACCAACTTTCCACACTAATTTTGGCGTAGGGGTAAATTCTACAATAGTCGATTCGTTCGCTTGTCAAACTTGTTGTACCAACATGTTGGTCCAACATTCCATAGTGAATTTGCACCCCTAGTGCAAATAGGAGGGTGCAAATAGGGTGCAAATAGGAGTAAGTTCACCAATAGTTGTTTCGTTCGCTTGTCAACCATGTTGGTACAACAATATCGTCCAAGTTGTTGCACCAACTCGTTGGTGAAGAATTGAATTTCAGCGTAGGAGTAAATTCTGCAATAGTTAAATTCGTTCGTTTTTTAAACATGTTGGTACATGTTCGTCCAACTTGTCGTACCAACATGTTGGTACAACATTCCGTAGTCACTTTACAATGTTGTACCAACATGTTGATCAAACATTTTATAGTGAATTTGCACCCGAATACCGGATAATTTTTGATTCATTGTTTGTTCCGGAATAGACAATGTTTAGGACAAGTTTGCTTAGGACAAGAAATGTTATATTGCTTGTTCGGAAACAAGAAATCGTGTCAGTTCCGGAACAAACAATAAAAAAAAACATAGATAGTTTACCCTTCAGGGCTTTCGTATTTTTCACTCTTTTATTACGGCTTTGCTTTACGGAAAATGATCCCAGTAAATTTCCCTTCCCCAACAATTTTTTGTTTCTTTTCCCGGCATAATTATGATTTGCCAATTCCCTTTCATTAATTTTGCCAAATTTGAACGGTATTTATGCGACCATTTTAGGGGTTTGTTCCACTCTCTTCTTATTAAAAATATTTTTGAAAGCGTTCATAAAATCCTATTCTTTTTCGCGTGGGGAAAAAAGAAAGATGTAATATCACAAAATTCGATAAGAATCGGAATATGTCATCCGTTTTTTACGTGTCTAGATTCCGTTTCTCCAAGAGAAAAAAAAAAAAAAAAAAGCAGAAGAAGAAAAATGAAATTTTGTTGAATGTGTTTGCTATTCTCGCATCCTTATAAATATTTGAATAGTAACTAAACGAATTTCTGGTTATTTCACCGAGAAACGTTTTTCTTTTTCTCTTTTTTGTTCCCTTTCTTCTTCCTCCTTCTTCCTTATTCGGGCTTATTCTTATTTGAATGTTCTTCAATATAAATCAAATGTCGCGTGATGAGTTTGCAATATTCAAACTAAAAACCCAACCGATCGTTTTATTTTCTTTTTTTTTTTTTTTTTTTATTATTATTTTTTCGCAATAGTAACGACAAAATCTCACGACAAGCCCCATGTGGGTCGGGTCGTTCGCGACCTCGCGGCTTGATCTTTTCGAGTAGGTACACATGTCACGAATCATCGATTTTTTTTTTCTCCTTCCCGACGAAAGGAAACTAAAGAAAAACCGCAAACCCTCTTTTTTTTATCTGTGCTGTCGCTTTCGGATCTCTAATAAAAACAAAAAGTAGGTTATTTCTCTTTTTAACGATAGTTTTATGACTTCCGCCAACTTTGGCTCCTTATTATTTCCAAACTGGGAATTTTTTTTTCCCTGCCGTCTCCCCTTTTGCTGTTTTTTATGTTTTCTTTTTCCCACGCTTTTAAGACATTTTCGTTGTTCCTTCGGTTTAATTTTCTTAAGGAGGGAGGGGGGGAAATTTTCTGGAAGTAAAAGCTCCTGACAGATCCTTATGAATTATTCCGAGCTCATTTTCATTAAAAGCAAAAGCACACGTTTCTTATCAATTACACAACATTTAAATAGCTATTAAAATGATTTATCCGCTCGATTGACTTTCAATTTACTCGTAAGCTCTTCTTAAAATTCTTTCAAAGGGGAAAAAAAAAGATTAAAGGAGAAAACGGTCTCTTGATGCTTCGGTAATTACATGGGATTCTTCTGGAGGAAAATAAAAAAGCTTGAGGTTGATTTCCTCTAAACACGTACGTGTACACTAGGGTGTGTCATTTTAAAAAAATTTTTGAAATGTTGGGGGGCACGTTGAAAATCTGCTTCTTTTAGGTGTAAAACCACTAAAAAAATTTTTTTCAAATTTTTTTTTAACCGCTTAGTGGCCCCCCAAGGACCCTTTAGCTTTTTAAAAATTGGCCAACTAAGGTCTTTTAAACTCCATTTTTTTTATCCACTTTAAGGGCCTACAAAATATTTTGAAAAAATGTTTTCTTATGTTTTCGAGGTCGTAGAACACGAATTTCACCATCCCGAATTTTTCCGATTAACCCCTGTGACGTCATTAGCGTTTTTATCGAGCTTGTAGCTGATTTTTCCGTCTGAAATTCGACTTAATCTCGATTTTGGAGCCCTGAAAATTTTTTTATTTTATTGGTGTCACGTATACTGATGCGAAAATACCCGTAGAACACGAATTTGACCATCCCGTTTTTTCCGATCAACCCTGAGTAGGGGCATTAGTGTAAATTTGGTTTTTTGGGGCAAAAATGAATTTTTTTGCCAAAAAATGGCAAGAACTCCTCACCAGTTCGATTTAGAGGTCATGTTCAATCAAATTTTTTAGTCAGGACACTCTGACGAATAAAGATTTTTTTGTTCCGAATCAATTTCCAAAATTTTTTTACGGCCGGAAAAAATTTGAAATTTCAAAAAAATTACAGATAGAATTTTCCGACCTTAAAAAATTTCGGAAATGATTCGGAACACAAAAAATCTTTATTCGTCAGAGTGTCCTGACTAAAAAATTTGATTGAACATGACCTCTAAATCGAACTGGTGAGGAGTTCTTGCCATTTTTTGGCAAAAAATTCATTTTTGCCCCAAAAAACCAAATTTACACTAATGCCCCTACTCAGGGGTTGATCGGAAAAAATCGGGATGGTCAAATTCGTGTTCTACGGGTATTTTCGCATCAGTATACGTGACACCAATAAAATAAAAAAATTTTCAGGGCTCCAAATCGAGATTAAGTCGAATTCAGACGGAAAAATCAGCTATAAGCTCGATAAAAACGCTAATGACGTCACAGGGGTTAATCGGAAAAATTCGGGATGGTGAAATTCGTGTTCTACGACCTCGAAAACATAAGAAAACATTTTTTCAAAATATTTTGTAGGCCCTTAAAGTGGATAAAAAAAATGGAGTTTAAAAGACCTTAGTTGGCCAATTTTTAAAAAGCTAAAGTGGCCTTGGGGGGCCACTAAGCGGTTAAAAAAAAATTTGAAAAAAATTTTTTTAGTGGTTTTACACCTAAAAGAAGCAGATTTTCAACGTGCCCCCCAACATTTCAAAAAATTTTTTAAAATGACACACCCTAGTGTACACGCTTTAATCGGTTCGGAGAGAAAAAAAAAAAGGAGCGTATTTATTTTTGCACACATGCAATGCGGCTGTTTCTCAACGTCCAAGTGACTTCCTCCGAATTCCCTGTTTTCGTGACTGTTGCTAATGCTTTTAATTGCTCTTCTTATCTGTCGGGGAAAAGAAAATGGTTCCCATGTGGTGCACTCTTCTAAAGCGTTTAATGTGGGATTCTCGAAAAAAAGAAGTTTATTAATTTCGGTTCCCAAAAATCTTAGAGTTAGCCAAACGTATGTAAGTAAATTTGGATAAGTTTTATTTTTTTATAAGGAAAAGGAGTTGGTATTAGCCTGATAAACGCTCCTCTAGGCTCTGCAATCCCGAGAAGGATTAAATTAAAAGCGAGGCTGACTCCAAATTGAATAAGTTAATTAGGAAGTAAAAATTAAAAACGGGAGAAAAATGCAACCGTAAATGAAAACAAATTTGACAGTCTTTTAGCTGTATCATAAGTCAAATATTTTATTGCTTTTTTTTGTTCTGGAACTGACATGTTTTGGTTCATTGCTTGTTCCGGAACAGGCAATGAATAAAAAATTGTCTATTCCGGGACAGGCAATATTTGCTTATTAAACGTTGTTCCGAAACAAGCAATGAATCAAAACGTGTCAGTTCCGGAACAGACAATGCTGGTTGAGCAGGACAATAGTGCTTCGTAATAGAGCAAAAATGACTTGCGACAATGCACAAGTTGTTTCTTGACAAAATATTTTTTATTGTTTTCGCATGTTTTTCAAGAAAATGTTTGTCACAACACATTTCTGCGTTATCATTAGTCTTTCTTTTTCTGAATTTTTGACAAAATTTAACTTCGACTTTACTCCAAGTAACGTGACAAGCTTGCAATTCAACAATATGTGCGCACTGCGCAGTGTCACCGCTCTTCTAAGAAGACCTGATTAACATTATGTCACACGACCCAAGGCTTTTAATAAATGCGACTAAGAAACCGATCCCCGGGACAAGAGAGCCCAGCAGTAGTGTTGGTGTATTAGGGTGTTCCAAAAAACACGTTCAAAGGATGAATTTTTGTCTTTCTAAAAAACAAACAAACTGATTTAACCCACTGTGAATGTTAAGTTGTTCCCAAATAAAATAATCTAAAACATCAGGTCCCATGTGAGCCCTTTTCAGACAGATACCCACCCACCTGTATCGAGCCTGACTTTAGCTACGGAGCTTTAGATATAAGCTTTTCACATTTTACACTCCCCCAGTTCCTTTTGTTAGATGAAGCACCGTACGAAACGACACAATGAAAATCGATCAATTTCGACAATTCCAAAGGTCTTCCATTCGGAACTGCTTCATTCTCTTTCCAAAACATTGGACTCGATTCAAACACTTTTCAGCTGAATTACATAAAGAACCCATCTTCGCTGATTCCCATGTAAAAACACAATCGTATAAAAAAAAGGCTCGAAGCAATGAGTCCATCAAACTGCTTCAGTATTCGCAGACTCTTTTATTTTCACAACTTGTAATAATTCGACTGAGGCCTTCTTTCCCGACTTTGCACATCTGTCGAGGTTCCCGAACGGGGGAAAAGAAAAATGCTTATTTAACCTTTTGTTTTTTTCTTGAAGAACTTTTTATTGATTTATTTATTGATTTATTTATTTTTTTTTTATTTTTTTTTTTTTTCAAGGAGAGTCGGGTTTCACGGTCTGGGTACGTTGCGTTTTTGACACATGATAAATTTTAAAGACGTCGGAAGAAGGTGGGGGGAGGGGACGAAAAGGATATATAAAAATGAAGAGATTGAAGTCCATTTCCCCCGAAATGTCCGTTTTGAAAATGATGGATACGAACACCGTGGATCCTGAAAATCATTTATCAGACGTCAACAGAAACATGTCGGAATAAGAAATCCAATAGATCCTCGTGTATGCGTGAGTTCGTACGTTTGCTTCGGAGCAATTCGACCGAAACGTGAAAAATCGACGTCGAAAAGGAAAAAAAAAAAACTTTCAAGACTAAAAAATTTCCTCTTTTTTTTTTTTTTTTTTTTTTTTTTTTAATTCAAAAATTTTGTTCTTCCGGAATGAAAACGCTTGCCCTAATTAAGAGAGAGAGAAAATCGAGATAGAGATAGCGCGGGGGGGAGGAGAGAAACATGTTGGGAGTTAAATGTAATTAATCATAAACAAGGGGATTCCACCTGGCAGAAAAGCGAAAGTTGCGGGAAAATTGTAAACGCGGAAATGGGATTGGATGACCGGTGAGATATATCAACCGCGTACATTTAATGACTTTTTGTTCAACATTAAGGTCAAAAACTGGAGTTAAACGGAGGAGAAGAAATCTGGGAAAGAGAGAGAGAAAGAGAGAGAGAGGCAAAAGGACAGAAAAGGTGAAATATTTTACGCCGGTTAAGGAGAAAATGTCAGTTAAATCCTTCTGAGAAAAGTTTTCCAAGGCGGAAGTTTCACTAAAGACGGTATAAGGAAAGTTATTAATTCAAAGTTTGTATCGTGTAATGTATCGCCAAACAAGATCTCCAACTTCTAGGGGGTGGACACCTCTTTCTGTGAGAAAGGGGGAAAAATGAGATCCGGTTCGTTGGTTCCCGTTTTTTGAGAAATCTGATAAACGGCGTAGCTATAAGTCTCCTCAGAGTTTGTAAAGATCGGGCCAGATGCCGATTTATACTGTAGAGGTTTCGGCTTGGACTAAACTGACTAGTGACTCAACCAGTTTGGTAGTAGTGATTATTTAACGTATGAGTTAATTTTGTTAACGTTTTGAATGAATTACCAGAGCCTTTAAGAACTACCAGGGATGAATAAGTGCACTTATCTAAATTTTTTTTTGTGACGTTATTGGACGGGCTAGGTTACAGTACCATGTCCATGCACTAAAGTAGTTTGATTGACTTTCCGGTCAGTCTCATTTCTTTCGTAGTTTATTTGACGTTGCGGTCTGATACACGGTTTGTATAGGAACTACTTGTATAATGAGGTTTAAGATGACTGTAGTAGTAGCTCCAACAATCCATGCTAGAGGGAGGGAGTGTCGGTGGTCACCCATCCACTAACTAGCCGTTCTCAAGGCTGCTTAATTTCATTGATCACGATGCCGCTAGATGGAACGAGTCACCACTCCGACTCCCTTCTTATATAAATAAAAGGCAAGTATTTGTAGTCAACGTGGCATCAGTGACGTGGTAGCAGTGATACGGAAGAAAACCCTGTTAGCACAAGACTCCTTAACTCTTCAGAGGATATAGAAGAAGTTTTAATCAGTCTTGAAGTACTCTAATGTCCGCCTTTGCAAGTAAGACTTCTTAAATACCGTATCGTGCTACTTAGGAAAGTAACATGGTTACTTGGTCGCTGCCACGTAAATAAAGTGGTTAATGGATAGGTTTCATATATCGCAGAATTGGTCATATTATGAGTCATGCCATTATCTATCTTGCATTAATCGTCCACGGCCAGTCACGTTATCCTCCACTTCGCGGCCGCTCGAAAGTAAAAATTACATAAAAAAATTTGCCAAATTGCCCGAATTCTTTCTGAGGTATAAAAATTCAATGTCAGCCATATACATACGCCAAACTGAAATTCTTTCTTCAGATAAAAATCTTAACTGGCTGCAGGATAAACTTTCAGAGAAATTGATTAAAAACTTAATCCCATTCCAACTTGACCTCGTCCCAATGAATTTTGACCTATATAAGTAATCTTGGTTCCATTAGAATGACCTTGACAATGAGACCATTCCATTATGTGGAATGAAAACCAATAATCGTGTGACTTTGACTTTGACTTCAGCACTAACCTTAAAGGCAACTTTAAAAGACGTTTCTCAATGGGTGAGGCCAAATCGAGAAGACTTCGAAAGGGAAAAAAGAAAATTCCCACGCTGATAAAGTTCTAAGATAGAATTTCTCGAAATCCTTAAGACGTAAAAATGACCATCATCTGTTCGTTCGTATTTTACATTTTACGCGTTTATTTACGTGTTAAGCTTAAGTCTAGCGAAAACAGAAAATCTTAACGTAATTCTGGAAAAACAATCCGGCTAAGAACGACCAAAATCAATCAAAAAATTCTGTTTGAAAATCAGTTCAAGAGAAAATCCCATTGATGCTCCTAATGAGTTTTAAACTTTCTGCAACAACCAATGAATGTAGCTACGTCACTGAATAAAGACATTCGGGGATGAAAAGTTTGAAGCTACCCGACGAATGAATAAAGAAAACATAAAAAAAGAGCATCCAATTTCTCGCTATTTAAAAAAAAAAATTCTTTTTTCGGATGGGGAAAAGAGAAAGAATTCATTCGCTTTTATTTCATTATTCAACAAAACGCAGAATTTAACAATCTTGCTAACTGCACAGCACTTTGGGAATTGAAAATTGTCGTCAGCGGTTTTCCGAAAAAGAAATGAAAGAAAAACAATTATTCTCCCTTCCCATAACAAACTTTTTTCCTTGTACTTTTTTTTTTTTTTTTTTTTATATTTTTAAATCCAATTTTTCTCCGGTTATGTACTACATAATATGTAGGTGTAAAAATAATTAGATTTCAATCCTGCGTTATGGCTTATTTTTTAATCCTCAATTTATCGTTTTAAACAAGTGTTCCTCCGATAATCCATGAAATTTAAACTCCGAAAAAAAAAAAAAAAACCAACGGATTTTGTTGTCGAGGAAAACCGATTGAAATGCAGAAATATTCAAATGCATCGATTACAAAAAAAGGTATTATAATTATGCAAATTTAAACTCCGAATTTCAAAATGAACCGAGCGACGGTTTCAGCTTTTTTTTTTTTTTTTTTTTTAGAATTAAATAAAAAATTAAAACAATAAAAGCTTTTCTTTTTTTCTTTTATCGGTTACGATCGATTTTGGAGAATCAATCGGCAGTCTTTTTTTTTTTTTTCGGGGGGGGGGGGAGAGAAACCAAACTTGAGTCTCAACTGTCAGGCATAAAGTGACGCGGGGATTTTCCGGCGGAAAATTTGATTTACGGTTCACATTAGCGGTTCGTCTCGTTTCCCTTTTTTTTTCGAAAAATTTTTTATTAACATTTTCCCGAGCTTATTCCTCGCCGTCGTGATATTCATAGGGAAGTCTCTCCATTACGGGTTTTTCCCTCGGAGCGACAGAATAATGGTTATCCCGTTTCTTCTTTATTATCGCCTCTTTTTTTTCTTCTTTTTTTTTTAATCTTTTCGATGACAAAACAAGGCTCATCTTTTTTGTTCTTTTGACGTCAGATATACGACAAGAATTTTCTTCTCTCCAGCATCATTTTGTTACAATGAATTTATGGTTCGAGTGGTAAAAAAAAAAGGAAGTGTGGGTTGGAAATATGAAAGGACTGAGAAGTGGTTTTTGTACTACTTTTAGTGTGAGTTGTTCCTTCCGATCGATTCGTCAGTTAACTCTTGCTTAATATACTGAATTGAATGAAGACGATAAATAACAAGGGTCCAAGAATAAAACCCTGGGGATCTATGGCCTAAATTTCTAAAAACGAGTTTTAGTTCCATATCAAGCGATTTCGATTTGGAACTTCATGGTCGCGTAGTTTCTTGTATTGGGAAGATCAATGACGATTGCAGCTACAGTAACTGGCCGCGTGGAACCACATCAAATTCCCAGCCTGAATTTTACAAGAAAAAGTGAGTGTCTTACCTGAAACAAAAAGGAAAACAATAATTAGCACAGCGTTTCTAACAATTCAGCAAATAATAAGACTAGTCTGTAAAAATTTTTTTGTAAGAAGACCGCTTTAAGCACAGTTAATCATCAAGAAAGTGGTCTTCTTTCCGCAGTACTTTTATAGGCCTTATCTTAATTTAACTTCAGACAAGAGAATTGACAAAATTACCTTATTAGTCGACGAATTTAATTTTTTTTAGTAAATAATGTATTACATATCAGGTGTAAAGGTGGCGCTTTGCCGATCGAGGCCTGCAAGCCACCTCCGTGCCTGATTTGTAAGATATTTTTCATCGCGACGGCGGGAAATAGACTTTTTCAAGCGGATCGAAAAGCTCATTTTCGACCCGGAGTGATGAAAATTTTTTTAGAAGTAATATATTGTTTTATTATAATAATCAGTACCACACCGGACTGGTAGGTTTCTATTCCGGTGAAAAATATGAAACCCCAATTTTTTCCTGTAACCTTTGATTCGGTCGTGAAGGAGAGCAAAATAATTTCTTTCTGTATTTTATCCTCTTCACTGTGAGATATACGAAAGGGTCGTTTGCTACAGAATAGGTACTCCATTTTCAAATCTTAAAAGATTTTAATAACAAGAGTCGAACCTCAGGACTCTATTCTCGGACCCTTGCTATTTATCATTCAGGACTTCAGCAAAGAGCTCGACAAGTCCTAAATAACACCAAAGGTAAGATAATAAATATTCGCAGAATCCAACAAGAGAGCCCTGGGATTCTGCTTCTTTTACCAAACACCTTTTATTTCTAAGAATTATTAATTTCTAAACCAACCGACCTTCAAATGCTCTCTTACTTCAGGAATAGGTTGTAATTAAAATTAAGAATTTTTTAATTATCACTCAAAAATATTCATAAAAGAAAAAAAAATCAGAAACAAACTTGGCAATTTTCGCCGTTATGAGATCAGGAAAAAAGAAGAGATTTAATTTCAAAGTTGTTTTTTTTTTACAGGAAAAAAAAAGCGAGAGCTTTTTTTAACACCTTTTTCAAATTCTTAACGCTTGATTGGAGAAAATATTAAAAAAAAGTACGAAAAGTTAATTTTGATTTCCCCTCTTTTTCATCCTTTTCATTATCTTTCACCGTTAGTCATTGCAGCAGTATGCTGTAGAATTCCCTTTTATAAATTTTAACCACACATGCGGGGTCACTGGAGAACAGCCAAAAAGGTTCGCCTACGATACATTTTGACTTCGTGTAAAAAAAATAGCCTGGAAATTAATTTTTGTTGGGGAGAAAAAAAAATTAATTTACTTTCCGCGTATTATCGCCCAGTATTTTGGTTTATTTTTATTTTTTTCGAAGGAATAAATATACACCGACCGGTGAAAAATGACGCAGGGCACTGTGAGAACCATTCATTCTGAATTTTTTATTATCTATTCCCCTGATAATTTTTTTTTTCCCACTCCCGCCTCCATAACTTTTTTTTCCGATTGATCTCTTTCTGATCTGTCCACATCAATTTGTTCATCATTACGCTTCGTCTGGCTGTCAGTTTCACGCCATCTCATTAATCGAATTCAACGTTCTTCAATTATGTTCCATGTCTGTTGTCAAATTAAAATGTTTGCTTTTGTGAAAAACAAAAAAAAAAAAATATTGTCCGTTTGTTTGTGCCAGGTGAAAACCTTTAAACCTTTTTGTTTGTCTTCTTCTTTTTCTTTCCGGATAATAAATCCCCGGAGTTTTTAAAACAATCCTATAATTCCTTTTGCATCAGTCAGAACTAATTATCATAAACTTCTCACAATAAAAAAAAAAAAAAAGTTTGCAAAAAATACTGTCATTTAACTTTCACCCGAATAACTTTCTTTTCATTCGCAGAGAAGGAGGAGAAGGGGGGAAAAAAAAGAAAAAAAAACGTGTCCTATTGTACCGTCAGATTAACGACATTAAAGAAACCTCTCAGACTCGCAGCTTCTAACTAACATATATTTTCTGAGACTGTCGGGAGGTTTCTTCCCTCCTACCACTTGCTTCTTTTTTTTTTAAATAAAGAAAAAAGTCCTTTGTGAAACTCTCAGTTAAAAGCTAACACTTTGAGAAAGAAAAAGTAAGTTAAATATTCATTTCTTTTTTTTTCTCAGAATTTTGTGAAAGTTCGAGATTCTTTTTTTATATCGTAAATGACCGGGAAAAAGATTCGAAACGTTGAATATTCATAACAGGGAAAAATTATTTTTGAAACGGTGATCTACCAAAACTTAGCATCTTTTGTTTTTTGAATTTGCGTCACTAACGACCGGTCCGTCATAAATTTTTAACTTGGCCCTTGGCTGTTATACTTAGCTTATGACAAATGGCATGTAATTCTTCATGACATTTCTTTGCTGCTTAATACTATAAATAAGAAGAGTAGAACCCCAGGGCTCCATTCTTGGGCCCTTGCTTATAATCATTCAGAACGTCAGCAGCGCCGTAAATAATATAAAGATGAGATTTAAAAAACCGAAAAAGGGCAAGGAGGATCAAATATGCACAAAAGAAAACGAGCACGTGGCATCTGAAGAGCCCAGGACACTACAAAGAATATACAGCAACAGAATGGTTCTGACCAAAAGAGAAAAAAAAAAAATCTCATTCAAACGGTACTCCCAAGTTTCCGTAAATAGTAGAAATAACACTCCCTCCATTCCCCGTCCAGCGAAAAATTAACTTTATCTTTTGATACAAATCCCTTCCAAATTGCTTGAAAATTAGAAAAGATTGCTGACCATTTCACCAACTCAAGATTTATAACCCTTATCCCTTTAACCATCTCGCAAAACGTCACCGTCAAATTATTTCAAGCGAAGAGAAAATAACACGGAAGCGTCGAAAGGGAAGTAAATCAGGGAGCAAAAAGTCTAATTAAAGGATATGTGTGATCATGCGAAGCTTCAATCTTCTTTGTAAAGTAAAAGTTCTTAGAGAGGAAATTGAAAACTTGGCTGGGTTTCCCAATTCGAAATACCTTGATAAAATAAACAACCAGGGCAAGTTCTCTCTTGTATTATGATTAGAGACTAAACAAAGCGTTATTTGCTTTATCAATAAAATTTGTATCAATACACCATCGTCATAATTACGTAATAATTACTCAATACACCATCGTCATCGTCACTGCCATCGTCAACTGGATCTGCATCTGCATGTGAATGTGCATCGGCATCGGCATCGGCATCAACATCAACCCCATTTGGGTAGATCAGTAAATTACATTTTACATTGAATATAGATGGCTACATTGTAGAAGTGTACTAACCCTATTTTTGTTGCGCAATGTGAAGTTTTGTTGGAACATTCAAACGCCCTTTGTGTGTTAAAAATTCGAGCAACTACAAGTAGGGATTCTTCTGTTGCGTCCGGTTATGCCGTAAATTGATCTCTAACTACTTGATAATTATTTCAAATTCCTCCGCAGTTATATCAGCTTGATCCCACTCTGGCCAAATAATTTCAATTTCAATTCCAATAAATATAATTCTGATTCTGAAAATCATGAATTCAATCGGATCTCATTTCAATCAAAAACCTATATCTGTCCGCCTCCTCTCCTTTCTTCCTTTTTCCTCTCTTTCAATTTCTCCATCTCTATCATCCCTTACTCCTTCAACTTCTATAAACTCCGAAAGAATTTAAATAAAGCCCTTCCTGCTTAAAGATAATTAAAAGTCTTATGGCAACATTTAGGAGTAAACATCCCTCTTTCCCGGTTTTCGAAACTTGCTCAACAGGTCATTTAGTATAAATATTCACAAAACAAGATAAATAACGTACGAGACGGGAAAGAAGCACTTCATTTGTAAACGTGCTCCGGAAAACCATCTCTTCAATCTATGACCCCGTTCACGTATTCATTTACTTCCAGCGGAATTCGAAGGCACTTTTCCTTAAATGAAAATCCGTGGCATTACATTTGTCACTTCCTTATATACTGATCCCATTTACCCTTCGGAAATGAATTGGCCTAATTTCCCCAGAGAAAAAAAAAGAAAGTAAAGAAAAATAACCTCTACACAATCGAGATAAAACAAACAAAATGAGAGTTTCGTGCCGAGGATGAACAGTGCATGAATTTTTTTTTTTTTAATTCTTTGATCTACAACTTGATTTAATTAACCCATTCACAAGGTTATTTTCGGTTCTTTTATTTTTTTCTAAAAAAAAAAAAAAAAAAAAAAAAAAAAAAAAAAACTTTTAATCAACAAGACTTGTGTCTGGGATATAGGATACCAAACTCGTGGACAAGTTTCGAATTTTAATGGTTCTAATTCGACTTTAGTTACACAAGGGATTTTATTTTTTCATTCTCTCTTGTTATACGATATTTAATGGGGATCAGATAGAGTTTGCAAAAAGTTTTGGCAAGGAAACTTTAGAGGAATAAAAGAAATTTTAGAAAAAAAGGGAGTTAAGTACTTATGAGGGTTTTACAGTTCGTATAAAACTGCGGTATGTTCGGTTTTCGCTTATAAAATGGGATAACAAACCATAAAAATACGTTAACTCTTTTAACGAGACGAGCAGACCTGTTTGAAGGACTTATTAGACAAGAATGGACTTATTAGACAATAATCTGCAACATCAACTAATTAATATCATAAAGTTGTTTCTACGATGTAACATGCTGAATGTTTCAAACATTCCTTTTAAATACAATTCTAAAATGAAGTTTAGAATTCTCATTCAATTTGCATTCTCATTCATATCCCACCGCTGCCACCACTAATATAAAGGTCGATATAAAAACTGAACCGTTTGAGGCAAGAGATGAATACATTCTGAATTCTCAGAACGCGTAATACTTATGAGACTAGGCCCCTGGCCGACCGCTCATTCAGCGTTTTGCTCTCCCAGATCAAAATCAGATAATTTTCATACCAATTCCAATTTCTTGATGTAAGGCCGGAATTTCACGCTAAAACAGTTGCAGTAATATGTTACTGAACATGTTGCAACATAGACACATGCTGGAAACATGTTGCGCAACTTGTACAAATTTTCATTTGTAGATTTTTCTAGAAATAGAAACCAGACCGTGAAAAATAGTCTGAACGTTCAAGATCATTTTTTTAAATCATCCCTCTTGATTACCGAGGAAACTTCCTAATTTCTTCTTCGAAAGCATCGCAGGATCGCAGTCAGCCTTCAACCATATTGCCTGTTTTCTTTTTTTTTTTTTTAGTTGAAATGGGTCCCATCTGGCGTAGCATTTTATAGCCTTATCTATAAACGATGAAATGATTCCCTAAAATTTTACTACACTTTATCGTTACTTGTATTTTTAATGGAGCTGCAAAATTTTCCTGCAAATCAAAGTTCGGGAAGGGGAGGGAAAAAAAAAATCATCAAAGCCATATTGAAAACGATGAAATATTCATTTCCCTTAGGGAGTTCGTCTCTTCCTCAAGAAATTGCGAACAAATATTCGCTGATTGCTTCTACAGTTTGCACAGATGATGAAAAAAATATGTGTCGCGGTATTTTTTTAAAATAAAAATAAGAAATGTTTTACATTTTTTTTATCGCGAATTTCAGGAAACATTTTAACAACAATTATTGGAGGAAGAAAAAATAAAAATATATCAAAAAAACTGAAATAAATCTTTCTTGCTTTTACTTTTTAAAAAAATATTTTTTTTTTTACTCATCGCTGATTTTATGCGGGCCCATCATTGAAATTCATCTGGTGAACCAATTTAACAATGAATGCGAATAAAATATGAAACATTTCAACTTTCTACAATTTATTCTTTTCGCTACATTTAAAATGTCGGATGATTTTTAATATTTTTTTTGTTGTTGCTTTTCTCCGCTATAAATTAATGAGGAGTTCATCGAGGATTTTCTGGAACGTGAAATATTACGAAATTTCTTAATTCCAAAGTAAAAACCGACATGGTGCCTCTTTTTTTAATCAATTTTGGAAATTTTTATTTAGAAATAAGTTTTTTTTTTCTTTTTGTTAACTCCTCTTCTTATGAAATTAATCTTATTAGAAAGTTTACAGCGAAAGTACCAAACTTTTTTTTTCATAAAAGCACTTTTATTCTCGCAGAAAAAAAATTGAGTTTATAAAAAGTCTTTTTACCGCAGAAACAAATTTTTAGCAAAAAACTGCATTTTTTTTTTTTTCAAACCGACTCGAAAAATAGAGAAAAATGAAGGCGAACATGAAGAAAGAATCCAAACGACCCAGATAGCATTTTCAATCCATTGGACATCCTGTGGATTGTCCACTGCACAGGATACCAAATTGATGGGATATCCGTAGGACATCCAAAGGACGCTTTTTGGATCAGTGCGGACATAGGTAGATTCAGGATGTCCTGGGGACTGGATAGATTTTGCTACCTGGGAAGTCAGTGGATATTTTTATTTTGAATAATAATGACAAGGCAAGGCAATGTGATACTGTTAATGATAATTAGAATGGTGCTTATACTGATACTGTTGCTGGAGCTCTCGCGCCATGCATGATCAAAGTGAATAGAAAGTACAGCCTAATAAACTCTGCAGCTCCAAGAGGGGCCGATTCCTAGCTTAACGATTTGGGCCAGAAACTGGGACAGCCAAGTTCTTTAAGTTAGAAGACGAAACCTTTTGGTTTGTCTCCAACACTCACACAATTGCCGATCCTGCCGCTTCATCTTGATGCCCCTTGGCGCCGATATTGACAAGCCCGATGTACAGTGTAGTCAATTTTGAAGTCCGTCCATCCGGAATTGGCACTTTTTTGTACTTTCAACTTGCCAAAATGGGCTTATATCGAAATCGCTTGCAGTGACCACCACCACCACCATCACAATCATCATCACCACCACCACCACCACCACCACCACCACCACCACCATCATCACCATCATCATCATCACCATCATCATCATCATCATCATCATCACCATCATCATCATCATCACCACCATTATCATCATGATGAAGCCGTATATCCGATTTCCTTACAACGCACGGTATAGAGGTGTGGATGTACTATGTGAGGATATTCCCTTATACTTATAAATGTGTCAAACGGCCAGTTTGACAACAGGTCCAGGCATGCTAGCTTTTCCTTCCACTGGGCAAGACGTCCTTTATTTAGACACAGAATCCGAACCTAGTGGGGACATAGGTCTATTACTCAAATGAATTCATTGTCATTAAAATGGTGAACGGCAGTGAAAAAACCCGAGCCATGTCCTGAACACAAACCGACTCCTTGATCGTTCCGTTCGAAGTCTGGGACTCTACCACTGCGCAATGGAACAGTGGCCTCTTCGCTTGCAGGATTGACAAATTTAACATTCCAAACAATTTAAATCGACTTCCAAGAAATTGTCTGTAAGTTATAGTTATAGAATTCATTTGCTCGTTTGATGTGGCCGATGTACACGATAAAGCAAGGTGAAGAAAATGTTATCACTCATGCGAGATATATCTTACGAAATTACATTTAATACAGGGTAGCCATGCGGAAAATTCATTGAAAACTGAGCCTTAGAAGCTCGAAGGAGTTAAATTCGCCGGGGTTTCCCCTCCTTTTTTTTTCTTTTAATTAAATTATGTTCTATTACGAGTCTGATACCGCGGCAAAACAAGCGGAGTTAATTAACGTAAACCCCAAAATAATAAAATTTAAAAAAAAGAAAAAGAGGGGGGAAATATATATTATCCGCTTCCCTCAAAAAAATTTAAGGAGAGAAAAAATTACTTAAAATAGTTCATTAAAAAAGCTTCCTCCACAAAAAGAGTCCATCGTTGATTTATAATGCTCCAGCAGAGGGAGGGAGAGAAAGTGAGAGTGCGAGGGGGAGAGAGGAAAAAAAAGGTTAGCGGCGGTGTTGAAAAAACATTAGTTTTACTTGGATAAAGTTCGGGGCGCTTTTTGATGCGTTAAAATATTCCAGCTGAGATTCGTTTACCATAATGTAGGGAAGTCACGCTCTGGCATATTTTCCTTATTTTAATTACGGAAACCGATAACGAACTGATCTTTCACTGCAGTGATGCTGCAGGATTAATTTCACCGCGAAAAGAGAGAAGCCCGCTGACCTAAGGACCCAGAGGTTATTTTCAACGTATATTAATGACGTCGGGTATTGTTTCCGGAATGTTGCTCTACGTTTTAAACGCTCGTAATTTGAAAAAGTTTTGTTTTCGAGACTAATTACAAAACGGTCGTATTATTTATATGAAAAAAGAAAACAAAAAAAAAAAAAAAAAAAAAAAAAAAAAAAAAGAAAAAGAAAGAAAGAATCAGCCTTGAAAGGGCATGAGGATAATTTGAATTGTAGTCGAACAACCGGAAACCCTAAACAGAGTTCGGTTACAAAAGACGTCCAAATAAAAAGCCTGAAGTAAAAATTTTTGGGCATTATTCTTTACAAAGCCTTTCGAGAAAAACGTAGAGAGAAGACTTCCAATGTACTTCCGGTTCTGCAATTTATTGGATAAAGTAATAAATTATCCAATTTAGTATCCACTGGAGACAAAAACATAAAAACAAAATATGTTTTTTTAAATCTACCTTTCTCTCAGATCATCCAATATTTTCCGGAAAAAGTGGGAAAACTCAGTAACTTCCTTACCGTCAATAATAAAAAAAAATTTCCTTATTTCACTGACGGAAGTAATCAGTTTATACATTTTGATATTAAAATAATCGAATATCAAGGCAACGGCGCAGTTTCGCCAAGATATCTTTTCTTCTTTTAGCCCGGGAAGGAAATCATCTCAACTTTCTTTTTTATGAAAGTAACGCGGGGAGACTTATCCTCGATCTCGTAAAAAAAAAAAAAAAACCTTTCTTTTTTAAAAAAAAATTTCGTTTTCTTCTAAACAACAGGATATAAATATAGAACCAGCATGATGCGTTTTCATCTAAAAACCTTACGAGCTTTATCAAATTAAAAAGGATGTTACAATTCAGTTGCGGAGTTGCCTCAGGGAATCTCAGAAAGGTAAGGGATGGAGGTTCAGTCAGAGTGGAAAAAGCATGAAGATATGAAACCTTTTGTAGGTTTTAAACGTCACACATTCCGATTTCACTTGGATGATCTTAAAAAAAAAATGACGGGAGGAAGGAATTAAAAAGAATATTTCTCAAGCTTCGCCGCCCCTGATGAAAAGGAACTTCGTTGGGGATATGATGGCTGTTATTATTACGACCTCGAATCGAGGCTGGGATACCGGTGCAAATCGAGAGCTCAAGGGAATAATTCGTTTAATAATTCACGGCACTATCCTATAACGTTTCCAATTGCAATATTTAACACTGGATGGACTATTTCAGAAATGAGGCCACTGTTTTATCAAATCGTTACTAACTTATTACATGCATCATTCATTTCTTTTTTTGTCGCAACCAAGGGAAAAATTTCAGTATTTAAAAAAAATCCGGTGAAGTATGGGACCTTTGCATCTTCTCACAGCGAGAAATTGCTCCAAAAAAGTTTCGAAGCATTTGCCAGGTCATGTAGACGAAGGCAAATGCTTCGTCTTATTTCAAAAACCTCTTAATTCGTGCAAAGGACATTTCCTAAGACATCTTTCTAACAGGGATTTCTCGGGCTTTTTGAACCTGCTGATTACAAAGCAAAAACTCGAAAAATCAACCAGAAGTCAGGAATTCAAGACAGCGGCAGGAACTGTCAAGGAGATAGGAAAGGACCAAGACATTGGACCAAGACATTCCAAAGGATCAAAGAGAAGCGAGGACTGAAACGGTAAAGGGCATATTGATGGCTCAATGGTACACACCCTGGATGCCTTGACCAAAGGTCATATTTTTTGCGACCATTGACTACCAGACGAGCCCTCTTTCTCCGTCCGCAATTTCACGATCATACATGTTGCAATTTGGACACACGTTTCCAACTTGTTGCGCAACATAAAATGAAAAATAAAAAGATTGCCAACAAATTTATATTCTGGAACATGTTGGCTACATGTGCCAACGTTGCAACATGTTCAGTAATATGGTACTGCACGTCCGTATAGACAGGTCCGGAAACTTCCCATGTCGTTCATGTCCCGCTTAACTACGCACATATTAGTTCTAAAACAAGCCATTGATGACATCATGACCATCTTGGCAGGATGTCTAATCGTTTAAGTTGGGAACATGGCCGTATAGACGTCTATACGGCTGTGTGTCGCCATCACCGGCATCAAGGAGATAGGTGATCAAATCTCAACGACCAATCAAAAAGCATCTCTCTAACAAGTAGCGCTTACGGTGGTAGAAAGGAAGAACTAATTTTTGCGTAGTTAAGCGGGACAAGATTTCCCATGTATAAGGGATAGGAATTACCGAACCTTTCTATACGGCCGTGTGTTACTGCAACATGTTTCATCGTGAAATTGCGGCCTCGAAGTTTCACGCTAAAACATGTTTCAGTGACTTTTCCAGACAACATGATGCTCAACTTGTTGCAGCGTTAGAAACATGTTGCCAAGCTTGCCAAGTACTCTACACTGAAAAATAAATAAATTAACAATGTTTCGCAAAATGTTTGCAACATGTTTCTAACGCTGCAACATGTTACTACAACGTGTTTTAGCGTCCTGTCGTAAATATAATACCGGAAAGGTCCGTTTTCTCTTACTTTCAAGCTACATGGGATTTATTTGCGTTTGAGCCTTAAAAACGTAAATCCGTGCAGTCATGTTTAATCTCGATCGGAGATCCTTTTAATGGAGTTCAAAAAACCAGCTCCTTTTGTGAAAAATCCCCAAACAAGTTAGAGCTTCTGTCTTATCGAAAATCATTGGAACGGCGAAACCTTTTGATCAAACTTCAAAAGGGATCAGGTTACCCCTTGCCATTATGTCACATCACACACGATCATCGATCACTTCCGGGGAAAGAAAGGAACGAAAGCTTGTAAGGATGGTTAAAAGGTGTTAATTGGCCGTCGGAAAAGAAAAGAAAAAAAAAAAAATAAGCATAGTCTTTCAGTTTTCGAAAAGGGCTCCGGTTACGTCGAATATCTCGACATTTTCGCTCTTTGGGAACGGGTCGAATGTGATTTAAATTTTAATACGCTAATGGATGAGATAGGGAAAATCTTTGGATAGATTTTCCTTTTTTTCTTTTCTTTTAATCTTCGATGCGAATTCATAATATGCGGTCAGTCGGATAAAGGGGTCAAGGACCCTAAGAGCCGTGAAAATAAAAGGAAGGAGGGAAAAGCTTTGGGCCTGATTTTCCGAAAAAGCATTTCATCATGAGTAACAGCTGTTTTGACATTAATTTCGCCACATTAACAGCCGACTTGCTGAATACATCAATCAGCAGGAGAAGGTTTTTGAAAGCTTTCTGTGGGAGAAAAGTGTTAAATCGCGCTTTTTTCTGTTATTGTTTTTTTCCTTTTTTTTTTTTTTCTTTTTTATACCAGTTGGAAAATGATTTTCGAAATCGGAAATTGTGTTTTAAAATCGGAAAGCGGGGGTTTTGAATTGCATTGTCCATTTTTTTTTAGGTCAACGGAGAGGATGTTAAGTTTTAATTTGATTAAAAATCGGGTTTTTGTAATAATATTTGATATTCCAGGAAGCGAATTGTGTTTTTCGTCGATGTCAAAATCCACAATTAATTTGTAAAAAAAAAAAAGTATAATCAGTTTTTCAATTTTAGAAATGCAGTTTAAACATCATTTTCAATATTCATGGATTATAAATTCGTCGCTTCGAATTCCCTCCAGCACGGGTTTCCCGCAACCAATAAGATTGCAAGCACAAGGATTAAACCACAAAAGTTTATTTTATGGGTTTTGTTTCGTTTGAAGAACACGAAGCATAAAGGTTAAATATTATTAAGGAGAAAAGCCAAAAACCTTTCTCTGTTTTAAGTTTTAAAAGCGCATTTGTTCGGGGAAACTATTTCCCAACCTTGTACGGCTTTTCTTTTTTCAAATCCGCCTTGTGTAAATTCGAGTTTGTATTATTATTATTAACATTCATTAGGAAAAGAGATTTTCATCTCTTTCATCGGTAAACGATTTTCATAACCTTTGTCTCTCCTTAGATGGCTTAATTTCTCCCTCTTTTATTTCGTTCTTGTCGTCTGGATTATTTTCCAAAGTTTTCGCAGGGGAAGGGGACTCAATTATCCGTAGGGGTTTTTGTGTTCATCCCAATCTTGGGTCACACATAAGGATGGGATCCGGTTTTTAAGTCTTCCCCGTGATTCGAAATCATGGGAGAGAAGAAAGTAAACGTGAGCGGTAAACGCTTTCAAAACACATTTTAATCCGAATTGATTGCCTAGCGGTGTATATAATTTAATTGGAAATAGGTTTGGGTGGTCGTTCAAAGCGTACACAATTTGCAACCTCCTATGCTAAGGTCGGAGACTATCGTTATGTTTAGTTAACTACCACTTAATTGCATTTCGCAGAATTCATCCGTGCTTGGGTGTACGATTGAAAACAAGGAAAAGGACTGGAATTCGGTCCACATAAAGGGAAAACTAAACAGGAAATTAGCAAAAAATTAGAAGGGATTTTTTGCCAGAGCTGTGCAATAGGGCTCCAATTCCAATTCCGATTCCAATTCCGATTTTAACTAACAAATATTTTAACGATGCCGATGCCGATTTAAAACAAAATTGATTAACTATAATAATAGTATTTCCGTGCTTTTTAAGTCAATCTGAATCAAAAAAACTTTTTTGGATGCCAATGCCGGTGCCGATGCTGATTCCGAACTGTTTTTATATGAGGTCCCGATTCTGATTCCTATTTCTTCAAAAAAAGCACGGATTCCGATTCGGAATAAAAAATAATTGCAATTGCAACCCTGAGTGTGCGATGGCTTAAAAAAATACCCACGGCAATAGTATTTTTGTCCCTGTAGAGTAGGGTGTGTCATTTTAAAAAAATTTTTGAAATGTTGGGGGGCACGTTGAAAATCTGCTTCTTTTAGGTGTAAAACCACTAAAAAAATTTTTTTCAAATTTTTTTTTAACCGCTTAGTGGCCCCCCAAGGCCACTTTAGCTTTTTAAAAATTGGCCAACTAAGGTCTTTTAAACTCCATTTTTTTTCTCCACTTTAAGGGCCTGCAAAATATTTTGAAAAAATGTTTTCTTATGTTTTCGAGGTCGTAGAACACGAATTTCACCATCCCGAATTTTTCCGATTAACCCTGTGACGTCATTAGCGTTTTTATCGAGCTTATAGCTGATTTTTCCGTCTGAAATTCGACTTAATCTCGATTTTGGAGCCCTGAAAATTTTTTTATTTTATTGGTGTCACGTATACTGATGCGAAAATACCCGTAGAACACGAATTTGACCATCCCGATTTTTTCCGATCAACCCCTGAGTAGGGGCATTAGTGTAATTTTGGTTTTTTGGGGCAAAAATGAATTTTTTTGCCAAAAAATGGCAAGAACTCCTCGCCAGTTCGATTTAGAGGTCATGTTCAATGAAATTTTTTAGTCAGGACACTCTGACGAAAAAAGATTTTTTGTGTTTCGAATCAATTTCCGAAATTTTTTAAGGTCGGAAAATTCTATCTGTAATTTTTTTGAAATTTCAAATTTTTTCGGCCGTAAAAAAATTTTGGAAATTGATTCGGAACACAAAAATCTTTATTCGTCAGAGTGTTCTGACTAAAAAATTTCATTGAACATGACCTCTAAATCGAACTGGTGAGGAGTTCTTGCCATTTTTTGGCAAAAAAATTCATTTTTGCCCCAAAAAACCAAAATTACACTAATGCCCCTACTCAGGGGTTGATCGGAAAAAATCGGGATGGTCAAATTCGTGTTCTACGGGTATTTTCGCATCAGTATACGTGACACCAATAAAATAAAAAAATTTTCAGGGCTCCAAAATCGAGATTAAGTCGAATTTCAGACGGAAAAATCAGCTATAAGCTCGATAAAAACGCTAATGACGTCACAGGGGTTAATCGGAAAAATTCGGGATGGTGAAATTCGTGTTCTACGACCTCGAAAACATAAGAAAACATTTTTTCAAAATATTTTGCAGGCCCTTAAAGTGGAGAAAAAAAATGGAGTTTAAAAGACCTTAGTTGGCCAATTTTTAAAAAGCTAAAGTGGCCTTGGGGGGCCACTAAGCGGTTAAAAAAAAATTTGAAAAAAATTTTTTTAGTGGTTTTACACCTAAAAGAAGCAGATTTTCAACGTGCCCCCCAACATTTCAAAAATTTTTTTAAAATGACACACCCTACTGTAGAGCCTCCATTCAATCTTTATAGCCTTTAACTATCAAAACAAAATCTCGGATCTAAATACAAAATTTTTTTCTAAGCTCCTAATTGATAATAATTCAAAATTTTAGTTCTACTGAAAAATTTTAAATATTGTAAAACGCAACCCTTATTTGCAAATCCTGATCCTAAATGCCTCTACAGAGATATAATTCGACTCGATATTAACACCAGGAAAGTATTTTCCAGAAAATCTGCCTTTCATGTTTTCCCGTTAATATTGCATGAAAATCAGTTTCCTCGTTACTTTCTGGGAATCGATAATTATTCCACACACGACAAGGAAGAAATTTTTTATTAACTACAATTTCAAGCGTTTTTCACATTTTTTAACATCGACTTTATTTGTTAAATTAATTAATTAATTTCTCAAATACTCGGAATACTGGAGAATAACATAAAAGTCGAATAAGGAAAAATGCGGAAAAATTAAAACGTACGGAAAATTCAAATGTAAGAATCAAGAGACGACTGTAATTCGTTTGATTTTCGCCCACTTAACTCACACTCAGTCACCCGTCAGCTGTCGTGAAAGGGGTAAAACACAAGGAAACGAGGGAAAAAAAAACTTTTTTTCAATTCATCCGTAATAGGCATAAGGAGCATCTTGATTTTCCATTCGATCTTCCCAAGCTTTTTTCACTTCATTATTTAAACCTTTTTTTCCCCTTTTCGAAAACGAAAAAAAAAGAAAGAAACACTCTGCTTTTCAATCATCCCGGTTGAAAAGTCAAGTCAAGCTAACTTTTTGATTTTTTTTTTTTTTACTCTTTTCCCCGGATTAAGCCCCGGAAGGTACGAAGAAAGAAAGAAACTCATCTCGATGGATTAATACAGACTTTTTGACGCTGAGCTGAAAAAAAAACAATAAAAAGATTTCCCATGGTGCTTGTCTTCGAAATTGTATTTTCCGATCACTGGACGGAAAGTATGGCCTAGTTTTATTTTTGCAAAAAAAAAAAAAAAAAAAACAGATTTAGAACGCTATGGGACTCAGATTAAAAATCAATCAGAATTATGTCAGATAAAAAAAAATTATTTTTGAACTTCTGTAACTGTAGCCCTGTATTCCGCCTACATTTTAAATGGAATCAGTTTCAGATTCGGATTCGGTAAGCTCAGAAATAATTTTCAAAATCAGAACTCAGCCAGTCCTTAAAAATTTCACTGTAAGAAAACAGTTGTAATGGTAAGTTTAACATCCTAGGAAGCTTCTTCTTACAAAAATATTTTATGGACTTGGTACAGTTCTACTCTGACGTGCAGAGTGAAGATTCGGAATCAAAAATAAATCGGAGCATTTTCTTCGCAGGTTCAGCGCCCCAGTTTTTTCCTTTCCAGATTATGGTGGCCCAAAAGTTTTGGTACCTGTAAGCAACCTTTCAAATCAAACGGACGTAAAATTTCCTCGAATTCATAGGCACATGCTTCCTTAACCCGACCCAGGCCTTTAATCATAATTAAAAAGACAGCCGCAAGCTTTTTTTGTTTTCTTTCAGCACTTCACTGTATTAAAAAAATGGCCTAAACCCTCCCGCCCCCCTCAACTTTTCCCCCTCCCGTTAATTCCATCTTCTCGGGATATCAGCAATAAGTTGCTATTCACATTCGAGGATAAATTTTTATAGGCCATTCAGACTTACATCCTTTCGACCGTAAAACGGGGCAATGAAGAACCCGGTAAATAGTTGAGGTAGTTTATGATATATACAATAATGAAAAAAAAAATTCATTTTTCCCTTTTCTTTTTTTCCTTTTTTTTTTTTTTTTTTACCTCGATTTTATTTTCGAGGTCAAAATCGAGTTAAGGTTTTATGTTTCACACACAAAAAAAGAGGATAGGAACAGAAAGAGGGGAAAAGAAGAAAAAAAAAAGTTGAAAAATTGGCAGTTGTCATAAATTTCTCGGCTCCTGCAAAATTTTGAAATCTCGCCAAAAATTTTCCAACGATAAATTTAAGAAAAATTCACCAGACATTTTTGCTAAAAACTGGGGATCTGTGTTCTTAGACTTTTTTTGTAGCTTTATTTTTTTTTCCTCCGACTTTTTTTCCGCTGGTCCTTTTTTTTATTTTTTAATCCCTATCAAAAGAACAGGTTGTACAGTATTCCAATTTCCCCTTGACCTTACCACAGCGACTGTAGAATTGAAGAGGGATTTTTTTTTTTTTTTTTAAGTTGGATTTTTTTTGTTACAGCATCTATTTACCTTTTCAATAATTTTTATTCGTTTGATGCCGGATGTAAGTCGGGGAATTTTTTTTTTTTTTTCCTGGAAAAAGGAAAGAAAAAAAAAATACAAGAAGTAGGTTAAACGGGAAACATGTTTTACGTGTTTTGATTCGTATACAAAGACTTGGATTAAGCGGAAGCTTAGTCAGACTAAATAATTTTTTTTTGAAATGCGGGGGTTTTTTTATGTATCTAAAAAGAATTTTCATCTTAGATAAGAAATGAAAAGCGGAAACCAGAAAACAGCATATTTTGAAAAATTAAAAAGCTGAATGTGAAGGGCCTTCCATAAATTACATAACGAGATTTTGGCTCATTTTCGACCCCTAAATGAATCGTTAATTTGAAAAAGGGGACTTGTCTTTTGTTTACCTTACGAGACATGTCTTCTTTTTCAAATTAACGATTCAAATATTATGTAAATAATATACTGTATATAACCCCTCCCCCTTGTAACACACTCGTAACGTAAACTCCAACCCCCCTAAATATTATGTAACACTGGTCGCACCCCCCCCTCCCCCCCGTTTAAGAAAAAAAATATTTATTTTTTTTTTTTAAAATTGGAATTATTGTTGATTCTTAGAAAAAAGTTGGCAACTGTTTTTAGAAGCGATACTAATTTTATTTTAAAGGGAGATCATTTTTATTTTTCATGATATGATATCAAGTTCAACAATTATGCCACCATCAGGAGATATTTTTAAAAAATTTAGGAAAAAGAAAAAAAATTACAGAGAAAAAAGACGTATAGCTTTGAGCAGATATAATTCCAACTAAAACCGAATTAAGGGTGCAAATTCAATACAGAACGTTGGACCAAAATGCTGGTACAACAAGTTAAACCAACATATTGTACCAACTTGTTGGACCAACGTTCCTCATTAATTTCGGCGTAGGAGTAAATTCTGCAATAGTGGATTCGTTCGTTGGCCAACATGTTGGTACAACAAGTTGGTACATGTTTGTCCAACTTGTACTAGTACCAACATTTTGGTCCAACATTCTATAGTGAATTGGCATCCTAAATGAAAATATTAAATTTAAAGATGAATTTTACGTAACGCCACACCAGATCCCCCCCCCCCCATCCCCTCATAACAAATCGTAACGTCCCTTCAGACCCCCACTACCCCTTCAAGCGTTCCGTAATTTTTGGACGGCCCCTTATCGAGTTTCAATACGTTGAAAGGGCCCGTTAAAGCACTTACAAATTAATTAAAAGGGTAGATTTTAAGGTTGACTGGTATTTTACCGTTGAGTTTCCAAATTTAAAAAAAAAATAAATTTTGAATCACTATAAGGTACAGTCACATACCATCACTGAATGTTGCTATGAAATCAAGATCACCCTACGGCAAGCCAATAAGAAGAAAAACCAACAATAGCCACATTGGACGGTTATTAACATTAATAACATGTTATTAACGTTAATAAGAGAATCATCATCATTAAGCATATAACAAAGCTTCGGTTTTTAAAATTTAAAAACTCTCTTATCCGATCTAGTATTATGTTTCCTTCTTTTTATTTTTTCGGAAGTCGGAATTAAAATTCTCTAAAAGAAGAAGAGGAATAGCTGAGTCAAGAAAGACGTAAGTCTTATCACGTTACGTGAATAATAATTTTCCCTGATTCTATGATCTTACAACTCCCGCGAGGATGGCGAGAATTGAGATTATAAGCTTCGTTCCTACAATTTTAGCTTGATTTCTTTTCCCGTGGAACCGATTTACAGTCTTTCCACTTATTTTCAGCTGGAACGGCAGGTCAATAAAAAAAATTGCTCACAAAGAGTTTCGTGTTGCGCTAAAGGCCTGCTTAGCTCATACCCACATTTGCTGTTGTCAAACATCCAAGTAATTGTTAATGATATTCCGTTACTTTGGTTTCAAAGTTTTCATTTTGAAAGAGTTTGGAAGTGGAAGTGAAGATGCGTTTAGGTCATAATCCTTTGATGCACCGAGTAAAAAGCTCGAAGATGGGTTATCCACGTCACAAAAATTACTTTACGGAAAATGAACAGAACATTTATACCTATCCTATAAGCATGTCATTAATACATGGCAGGGCCGATAACAGTCACCAACTTTCACAAAATTTACTTCGATTACAGGTTATAAAATTAGTAAGGATACCAATTTCGTATTCCCCATTCCACACATTCAAGACGTGTTGCCAATAAGTCGAAGATAGGTTCACATTAATGTCAACTAAACTGAGCCAGACATCCAGAAACACTCGAGATAGTCATATCAGGACTTGGAATTTATAGTCTAACAAAAGTTCAAAAACAATAAAAATCCGACGTTCAACAGTTGAGGGAGACTAAAGAAAAAAAATACCTCAGCGATAAATAACAAGTCTCGGTTCCTGCGAGCAGGAGGGTCCTATCTTGACAGATTTACTGCAAACTGAACCCAGTTCGACCCGCATCAACTGAAACATTTCAGTCAGCTATTATCCCCGTGTCCGAAACCCTAACATCAATATGAATTGAACTCACGTCATTTACCTTTCTGCGCTGTAGGATTAACAGAATTTAGTTTTTGTGAGTTAAAACTTCTTTATTTCGCGTCAAATGTTCATTAATTGGGGGAATGAGCACCATCCTCTCTTTTTGATCCCTCCAGACTCCGTTATTACCATAATAAGAAAATAATTCGGATAGTCTTCAAGAACCTCGAGATTTTAAACGAGGAGCCTAAGCGGATTTAATCCGACAGGGGAAATCCCCTGAAAATCCTTACCTTCTCGCTAAAACCACAACATAGACGAATAAGCTATGTTCATTAAACGCTGCGACAAATTTCCATGCAGAAAACGATGATATAAGACAACCATAAATCGAAAGAAAAAAAGAAAAAAAATTGAACGCTCATTACCTTCGGAAAGGTTGATCTTTCCCCGACATTTTCCCGAAAATGCATTACGTGTAAGAGCTGGCCCTTTTCCGACCTTGAGCCCACGCACAAACCTGGTTCCTATTAATTAATCAACCCTGTTCTCATGCCCCTTATTTTCAACCTTCTGCAATTTATGATATGTCATCTTGATTTTTTTCGCATGAACGGAAGTTCGCGTTACATATTTAACAAATCAAAAAACAAGGGGAAATATAGGATTAAATAATTTGCATAATAACTAGAAGATTAAGAAAGTCGCACTCCCCCTCCCCCCGTCCACTACCCATTTTTGTTTTTCGCAACCTCGGGAATTTCCGTATCAAATAAAAGATGAAATTTTCCACCGTAAAGAGATGATATTTTCTTACTCAATTTTCCCCGAGGTGTGGGAAAACTTGGAAAATGAAGACGATGACAGGGAAAAAGCAAAAGGAAAACAAATGTTTGGATTGGAATAATTGGGTCGAAACTTTCTCTCTCTCTTGATTTCGGAATCGAAATGTAATTTTCAAATGTAAAGGTTTTCCCACGGATTGATTTAAGATCCGAATTCCATCTTACGTTTAGCTTTCCGGAAAGTTTCAAATTCTTAAACCAAAAATGGGTGTACACTTTGATTCCAGGATCTGTATATACGTGTTTTCAAACAAACCCAATTTAATGGGGAGAGCGTGCAAGTTAGGCTTATCTCAGTTTCTTGGGATTTTCCGTCTAAGGAAAAAAAAAAAAAAAAAGCTTCGACTCTTTCTGAAAATTTCCCTTCTTTAGAAAAAACTTTTTCATCTACTTTTCTTTCTTTTTTTTTCTCCGTCGGTGACGTTTTCCGGATACTCTCCTGTCTAGTTTAATTATTTCAACTCGGTATGGCATCACACTGTATCTAGCGACACGAAGATTATGTCTTTACTCTCGCGTTCTTTGTTGCCAGTTTCGAAATTCAATTTCGAGTCGGTTTGTCTGTTTTTCCGTAATTGCTCTACCGTTAAACTCCGTAAGGGCCGGGGTGGAGGGATGAAATTCTGCTGGAGAATCCCGTTGCACATTTTTTGACGATAACAATCCGAGTGTGAAATTTCATACGGTTGTGCTTGAAAGGAAAAAAAAAAGTTATAAAAAGCGAAGACAAGCTTTTCAAGTTTATTCTCCGTATTTTTCGCTTTTTTTTTTTTTTTTAACAAATGGGAACCATGCACGGGAAATTGCTAATAAAAGGAGGGAAAAAAATATGGTAGAAAAACATCTTGACTGTTTTTCTTACCTCCCCCCGTCCTCCTCACCCTCCAAAATTGATAGCCTTTTGCCCGTTTGTACAATTTACGGCGAAACCGGGATAAAATAATTTCTTCGAATCTGCAAAGTCGAAATCATTCCCTTAAGGCGTATCGAACTTTTTTTCATTCCCCCACCGCCCCGCTCCTTCCCCATCCTCTTTTGCTTTATTCGAAACCATTTAACACTCGTTGATACGGTGTATTTATTATCGGTTAAATATTTCTTTCCATTTATTAAATACCTTAAGTCGACCCTGATAGTGTTGAATAACTTTTTCCTCTTGGAAAAATCGTTTTTATCAAATCTGTATGCAGCCATACATACAGAAACACGGAGAAGAAAGAACTTCGAAAACAATAACACAATAATATATAATAAATCAAGATTTAGAAACCTTTCTCCACAACAGAGGAAAGGAAATTTTGTCCTTGCCGGTTCCGCGACGGAGATTGCCCATCATCACCGCAATTTTTACTTTAGAAACAGCAGCTCTAAAAGACTCAAGGAACCGACAGCAAATCAGTCTCTTGAGATTTTTGAGCCGAGAGTTGAGTTTGAGAGGAGTTAAGTTTTCCTACGACCCTGATCGCGCTAACCCTCGATTTTTTCCTTCATTACAAGCTGAAGGAGGCAATACTTTTCATTTCGAATTTTCCATCTTTAGTATGTCTATCTGTATATCTGTTCATATAAAAACGCCCTCATGAATGGACGCCCTTGCAAAGGCAGTGCAATTGAAAAGGCGAAGGCCATATATTCGAAGGCGGTTCCACTCAATTAAGGTCATAATTTTTTAATAAACATTATACATAAAATGTTTCCCATAAAAATATCAACTCCAATGTTTTAAATTAGTCCTCAAGAAGAAAATACAAAAACTTATTTCTCGATTCCTCTTAAAATGATCTCGAAAATTGCAAAAGTTTATTTCGAAGAAATAAATCAATTATGAATGTGTTTGGTCCCGCGAGAATCAAACTTCAACTTCTCGCTGACCGTAATAAATTTCCTTGACTAAAAATTATTCACAAGTGTAGGGAAAATCCCCGCTGGGCTTACGCATTATTTTTGATTGCTTTTAATTAAACGAAAAAGTGAGAGGGGGGTGGAGGCGTTTTACGCCTTTTACCGAGACAATCGCAGACAAGAGCAGGTTAAAAACGCGGTATCGCTTTCCCCTTTTTTGCCAGATTTTCAAACCAAATATGCTTTCCCTCATTTATGAAAAAAAGCAGGAGCAAATGCCGGCATTGTTATATTTCGGGGATGTTCGTATATCTTTGTTTCTGGTTGGCTGACTCCTTGAATAAGCTTTTATTGTTATCCTTCTGGAATATGAGGAAATTCATAAATAATCAAAATGATGACCTAATGCGGTCTGTTATTTTTGTTTCATTTCGGTTAAAAAAAAAGGAAAAAAAAAAAAAAAAAAAAAAGAGATTCATCTGAGAAGGTCAAACACACGAAAAAGGGGAGTCGAAAGGTAAAAATAAACGCCGTGAAAAGCTCTCCCCGAAACGAGACATCAGTCTCTGTCAAGGTTGTGACGTTACTGAAAAGAATTTCTGCTTTTCAAAATGCGAAGCGAATATAGGTGGGCGGAAAGGATTCCCCTTATCCTGCCCCCATCCAAACAACTTTGTAATTATAAATTAACCGTTTGCATCTTGAGGCTCCTGAGAAAAGCAAGACAATCGAGTTTATTATGTAAATTGGAAATGAGCTCAACTAGTATTCGGTTGAGCCTCTTAACAAGATGTTGCTTTCTCTCTTTGTCTCCTTCGGCTCCCTTATTTCCAGTTAATGGGATTCGGAGCACTTTATTTGTCAGTTTTATGGGAAAGTGCTTTCTAGCGTAGGGATGGGAGGGGTTGAGGAAAAAAAAAAAAAAAGGTTTATGATTTCGGAAATTACTCTTGCATGACTTTGAAAATATCACATGTTCCTTTTTCCATGGTTTGTTGAACATAATTCAATTGAGTTTCAGGGAATATTTTTCTTCAGTGAAATCAAGACGATGGGTTTGTGTTTTATGGCTTCCATCTTGTGCGTTCCTAAGGGTAAGAAACTTGGTATTCAGTTGTAGGTTTTCTCATTGGGATCAGGGCAATTGTGATCAGTAACCAACCAAACGAATTGGGTAGCCAGTCATGTGTAATACATGTAACGATAAGGGTCACGAACAGTATCAGGACACTTATACGATCAAGACCAACATCACCATTAAAGTATTATACAAGTTTCTTCTTCATCCATAGAAAAAAAAAAAAAAAAACATTTAGAAAATTCTACTTGAGTGACTTCGACAATGGGGAATTTCCAAATGATCATAAGATAACATATAGAACGTTTTATATACTTCCAGACTTGACTACAACATACTATCATATATTCTATACTTCCAGACATGAAATATAGAATTGCAAATGGTCGCCTACGCCTGGACACAGGTACGGCACAATAAGAAGGAGAAGAAGAAGATAGAATGTTCTGCACAAAAAAGTGATCAGTTGATGGTTCTTTCCTAATTCTTAATATTTCCTTCTTAAAGTGTTAAAAATGTCATGAGAAAGATGGAAATTCAGAAAAAATCGTATCGAGTGAAATGGAGTCGAAGACTTGAACCCCGAACTTCTCGACGAGCAGCTCACCAAAAACAAGGCTCAAGTCTTCCACTCGATTCAACCCTTTCTGAATTTCCATCTTTTTCCTGAAATTTCTTATAAAAATTCAATTTAGACCTTAAAGCGGAGGACCTGGGTTGGTGTTGTTACCGTTATCTAAATCGTATAGCACAACAAGAGTCTTTTTCATTACTTCCACTGATGGAGATTTAACACAACGTCATACTCGAATAATCTTTTCCTTTTGTGAAACAAGAAGAGAAAAGGAGGAGAAAACAAGAAAGCTGAAAGAGAAAAAAAGGCAAACGAAAGAAAAACTTCCTGCACTTCAAAATTGTTTTCCTTGCTTTTTGGATCCTCTAGAAAGACAACTTTCAACTTAAATTCATAAAGCAAGATGAGATAAAACAAAACAAATAAAGAAAGAAAGATCACTTAAGATAACGAGATCTTGAATCGATTGTCATCCAATAGTTCATACGAGTCGACAGGACACTTGAAAAAGAATAGCCCGAAAATAGTTCGGAATTTTCCGTCCGCTCATCTTTACAGTTGCAACCCGACCCTGCCGGAAAAACCTAAAGACAATTTAAACATTATCCGCGATTGGAAATCCTCTTCGATCCGATACCCACCCGATCGAAAACGATTTCATTTCCTCCGTTTATGAATGTAAACTATCCTGTTTTCCCTCATAACCGAAATACGAAATGTGATTAACTTGAAAGTAATAGGTCGAACGTTAATTCTATTTAGAACGGAAGAACGTGTCTGATTTAGTTCCATCCCCCAAACCCCTTCCGCCCTTGATCAATGCAATAATATTGTTTCTATTCATGGAATTTCATTTTCCGTCTTTTCGGATTGAATTCCCTTAGAGATAATTAAAACTTTTTTCTTTTTTTAATATCCCTGTCTCCTTTTTTTTTCTTTTTCAAATTCTATTAGATATCTTCTTTCTGATTCACAAAGAAAAGAGAGGAAGTAACAAAAAAAAGAATTTTTTAAGGATGATAAATCGCATTCCTGTCGGGTTCAGATCAACTCGACATTGTCTTCTGAATGTTTTTCTGTCGAGCCTAAAAATAGGTTATTGGAACTTGGCCAGGAAATGCTGTCGCTCGGGAAAATGGCAGATCAGTTGCGGAGAATCAAAATCATCCCAAGTCTACATAAAAACAAACCTGGTAGAAATGAATCTTGGAGAATCAGTAGTTCAGGTTTGGATCAAGATTGATTTACCAAGAATGACTTGTCAATCTTGGATCGTGCTTGCTTTAGGCTTAATTTTCGATTTTAGCATATGGAAGCGATGAAACTATGCTTTCCTATATTGGATCAAGATTGATCCAAACTCGTACCGGTAATCCAAGACATTTTTTTTTTCGAGTTATGGTTGAGTTTTGACGGATTTTCATATCTTGGGCCAATAATGGGTGACTCTGACAATCCAATCGATGTTTTCAAAGTCTTGTAATTGCATCTTTACATTTAAACTAAGCTTGAATGATTAGAAAATATTGAAGAGTCAAAAATTGTATTTTTATTTAGGAAAGAAAAAAAAAAAAAAAAAAAATTATTGCAGCGTGAACGAGCGGATCTTGCCCCCGACTCTGGGTAAATTTCAGGTAGTGTAATCTTTTGAATAAAGTTCGATGACCGTTTTTCTATTCTATTTGTATAAACAAACCATCTGACATTTCATTGCAAGGCGACTTGAAACTTGTGGCGAGATATTTCTTATTTTGAAGAAATCGGATGCACTAAATTCGGTGATAGTTTAAGATTCAAAAATGCTTTCCGCGAGTGACTAAAATTATAAGTTAAATTATAGGAAAAAAATGCAATGCTGATCAATCAAGACTCGACCGAAGTTGATCGACCAAGACTGGAGCAATGTTGGTTGATCAAGACCCTACCAAGATTGATGAAAGTGAAGAAACAAACTGTTTCTGACATGGATATCCAGTAGTGATCCAAGACTAAATCGTGATATTCCAAGACTGATCTAGCTTGATCCAGGAGAAAATTTCTACCAGGGAACCAAAAAAGCGGAAATTTTTGTGACAACGTTGGAAATGACACCAAAACAAAAGCACAGTAAAAATAGAGAAGAGAGATGGATTAGAAAACAGACAGACGAAAAATCTGGTGGACCGTAGCCTAGTTAATAGCGCGCTCGACTCTCATTTATGAGATGCGACGCGTCGTACTATTATCCTAGTCCACAGTTAGGAATTTTCTCAGGTAAAAACTAGTGCCCTACTCAGAAAATAAACGGCTTCCCTTCGACAGACAATGGCAACCTGGCTTCCTCCTTGCAGTCCTGATCTTGAACAGTGGGTCACATACAAGAAGCACCTCCGCTTGCTTATCAGTATTTCCTCCTCACTCGTCTTAGTTTTATAAGTATCTTTGCACCGCGTTGAATGTCTGGCCATTGTGAAAAGTTCTAAGTTGTCATAATAACGGTGCTAAGCAACAAGTAATGGTAAACCCTAAACTGCTTTAAAAAAAATAAATCTATGCTGTCTGGTACGACAGAAAACATAAGCCAACAACCGAATATATTAATAATTTTCTTTCCGGCTCACTCAAGTTAAATTTTGCCCCCGCAAAAGCGTCATGCACCGGTAGAAATCTTGAGAAATTCACCTTCATCAAACTCGAATTCTTCGATCCGGAATCGAGTAAAACAAAATTCCTTTCTGCAATTAGTCAACTCGAAAACCGGAAGAAGAGGTAACAGAAATCCGTCACCCGTAACGTTTCTAACATTCCTTTCTCTCGAACTTTTCACCGAAACGTAAACCGCACATTTTAAAACGTCGCGCCGGTTTTCAATTTTTGATGGTGAATTAAAACGGCATCAATTTTCGCGTAAGAGCGAAAACGAATACCACCTGTCACTCATTCGCAGTGTTATCTCCTCGAAAATTAGATGCAAAACGAGAAAACCGGGACAACGAGGGAAACCCATATTTCTCGTGCGAGCTTAATCCTTTCGATTGTCCTGCACTGTCGTCTTTTTGGGGAAGTATGTTTTACATTACCTTCATTATAGTCCGCACACGTTTCCGAGCATCGGTGGAGAAATCAGCGACGTGCTCTGATTTACTAGGAATAGTTTAGTTTAAACGCCGGGAGATCAGGATTCGTCAAATTTCATATATAAAGAACCTGAGAAGGAAACTATCCGTGATGGTTATGTCAATGAGGACCCTTTTTTTGGGAAAACTTGTGTAAATTAGGAAAAAATGTAAATCGGTTTTGAATTTCCTTTCTTTGCTGCTAACAGCGTTTAGGATAATGTGCTTTCAGTGCTCGGGGAGCATAAGTAGTTAAAAGACGAATGCTCTGGCTGGAATTTTGGAACTGGGAAATTCCGCGATATATCATTGAGAACTCCTTCGGAAAATTCCGGATGATTCTCTGGGAGTTTCCCTTAGGCCGCTATTTCATGATGAAGCAAGTTACAGCGACATGCTGCGTCAACATGTTGCTGAGCATGTTGCAACGTTAGAAACATGTTGCCAACATTTTGTTCATCATGTAACAGCTTCGAAAAATGTTGCCAACATATTTCTGTGCTGCGATATGTTGGCAACATGTTGAGCGACATGTTATCGCAACTTCTTACTAGAACATGTTTCATGTTTTCATGTTTTGAAGACCGCATCGCCCAAGGCAGAGGACGTACGTCTTCAATTTCGCATTTTCGACGATAAGTGTAAACGCCTTTTTGATCAGGATGGCCGGATAGAGGAGCTCAAATTCCAGACCGCCATTAAACAACCTGAAGGGGCATCTACACCCATTAAACAAACTGAAGAGGAATCCGCCAAGGCCGATGAACAATTAACTAAAGACCGGAAAAGAGTTGAGCATTATCGAGAGTTACATTGCATTGGGTGCGTCAAGTACGAAGATTTCATGGATAAAACGCATCGCCCACCAGCCACTGGCGATGACGTTGACCTGGATCACAACAGTATTTATTCGCATGCCACTACTAATTCAAAAGCCGACAAGACCACAAAACTCCCGAAGCTTAAATTAGAGGAATTTCTAGAAAACTAATTGGACTCAGTTAGGGAGATTTGGCTATCAGCGGAAGGGGGAAGGGGGAAGAGGTCTAGAAAATTGTAAAAATATTTGATCCACCGTAAAGTCGAAAGGTTACTCCCTCCCTGAAAAGGTGTATACCGTAATGCAAAAATGCAAATTAATGCAAGAAATGAAATGCAAAGTAATGCAGTAATGCAATAAGATTGCACCTAATGAAGTGGCACTACATCTGATGCAAACGTAATGCAATGCAATTCAGTGCAAAATGAAGTGCACACCAAAATGCATCAGTGAGTACATCTTCGCCCAAACCTTCACGTTTTCGGCATTTTTGGGATACTAAAGAAAAGCTTGGGATGCATCATACTTCCGGACGTTCAATCTCCTCTCATCCCATTTTTTTCCAAAATAAAATACATCACGTGACAATTCGTTTCCTACGTGGAAGAAACATCGTTCTAGGCTCATTTTTCAGCAGTTTTTTTCTTTCTGTCAAACGCCTACGCCGTGACCTATTTAACTTTTGATTTCAAGTTTCCGAATCTGGTTTTGCAGCGCTCTTCTCTTGGCCAGAAAAATTTCAGTCAAAACTTAAAAAAGCAGAGAGGAAAAAAAAAAAAACTTTTTACAATTTTGTCCTAAATTAAAAATACAAAACTAAAACTTCTTCAATCTGGAAAAAGTTCGTCTTCTAGTTGCCATTTCGAATTTATTTCTCTGAATGTGCTTTCCCGACTTTCCGGATCGTAAATTTAAATGGACGTTGGGCCCACACTGTAACATTAGATACATCCGAGAACGACAATTCAATTACAGAGGGGAAAAAAAGAAATGTTCTAAAAAATGAATGAATATTGTTGAATGGAAGATAAAAATCGAACAAAAATGTGCCGGACGGCATCTCCCAAGTAACAACAGCGTTTTTTTGTGGAGTGAAAGGGTCGGGGAGGGGGAGGGGAGGCGAAAAAAAATGGGAGATCTGGACCGAACCCAATACGCTCGCAATGAATGTTAACTGCAGTGAAAACCGTGTTCGAATGACCCACTTTCTTCTTAACATTTGCCAGGTTGCTTTCATCCCTTTTTTTTCTCCCTGCCCTTTCTTTTTTGTCAAGGTCATATTTTTTGTGAGCGGTATGTGTTGCCGTCAGATCGTTAAAAAGAAATAAGATCGTCCTACTGGCGAACAAAAAAAAAGAAAAAAAAGGTGAAGCCGTTATCATAAATGAAAAGGAAGTTTTGCGGGCAGGCAAAGAAGAAATGAAATAAGATATTCTAAAATATCTTTTTTTCGAACGGGGCGGGGGGAGGGAGGAAAAAAGGGAAAGAGTGATATGATCGGATTTTTCCTTCTTTGATCGAACAAAGTACGGAGTAGTTTGTCAATCCTTCTTTTTTTTTCTCTTACGTTTTCTTCCTCCTCTTTCCTCCAGAAGGCACGTCCTGTAGAACAAGTTTTTCGAAAGCGAAACGATCCGTTCGCGAACGGAATATTGTAATGTGTGTAAATTTTGTACAAGTTTTAACTCGGAGAAATCCTTTCCCTGAATTTTAATGACGTTGGATTAACGTTAATAGAGTTTTTTTTTTTACCCTCTTTTCCTCTCCTCGCTTTAAGGGAAATTATCATACAAGAATGCCGTCTTTTTTTTATTTTTTTATTTCATTTCTTTTTATCGTTCATAAATTTTGGAAAACGCTCCCAGGGTAATGGAGAGAAGGGTTTTCTGAGAAACCTTTACGAGGTCAATTTGTTTCCGCATTCAAACTGAAATTAAATCAAAATAAGGGTCCGCTTTTCGCATAAGTCTAGCGTTCATTTGGAAAATACCTTTAACGAAATCCCCGAAATTCCACTTTATAGAATTAAAAGATTGTGGGAAAATGCCTTGGAGAAAACAAAGCGGTTTTGCACGTTCTTTTCAAGAGATATTTTTTATGAGTTTGGGAAACGCCAAAAAGATCACCCCAGTTGTTGTGTCAATGCTAATTGAAGCTCATAAAAGCAATCCGGCCCGTGTAGAAGCGGTGTACAACGTTCATGTCTCACCAGCTTTTGAATGGGTATATACCATGGTAAAGTCGATGGTTAAGAAAAAATTATTCGAAAGAGTAGGTAAAAATATGCGACGCCTCCGATTTCGTTTTTTTACACCGGGTTCCCTTACAATTTCAGGCGCATTTTATCACCTCGATGGATGCGATATACGAAAAAGTTCCGAAGAAAATTTTGCCTAAAGATTACGGTGGAGAAGGAGAGGATCTGGAAACCATGCACAGTGAGTAACGACACAAATCTTTAGTCAGATTTTTCAATACGAGGGGAAGTAAAATTAAATCTTTCAGATAAATGGAAGGAAAAAGTGGAAAGCTACAGGGACCGTCTGATGGAAGAGAGCAGCAAGATGAGAAAATTAGATCCGATAAGGCCAAAAAGAGAAGATTTGCAAGATATGGTGGGGACATTTAAGTCCCTAAATTTAGATTGAGACAGAACTCAGATGGACCTTTTTATTTCGTAGATATTGTAGGAACACAAATTATAATGATTAATAATTACTTTTTTTTTTTGCCGATGCGCCAAACTGGGACCAAAAGAAGAAATACAATTGACTTTGATCAATACGTAATCGTGGGGGACAGACTGATTTTTAAGTATTACCGGAGTTACTCAGTAACCGTTGATGGGTTAAAATCCATGAGTGTTCCTTAACGATATTTAAGATTGATTGCTAACTTCTATTGTTAGCTTGAAAAACTTGTATTCCAAAAATAATTTTTGCCCGATCAAAGTTTGAAAATGCGTAAAAATGGTCATTTTTGAAACTTTTTTCTAATATAAAATAGAAATTTTTATTGTGCACTAAAAGGAATTTCATTACGAAAGAAAAGAAGTAGAAACACAACCCTATAAGAAATGGGGTTTTGGCCGGGCTACTAAATGGACATGTTACGAGAGTCGACTAAAAATATTTTATTCGACAACTTTCTATATCTTCGTAGACACATCTTTTAGAATTTCAAATATTTTATCAAATTCTCTTAGCGGGAAAATTAATATACAAAAATTAAATAATTAGCTCTTACTGTGCTTTGTATTCTGCTGATCACAAACGCCATCGAGGTTTCGAATAAAAAGTGGATAAAACAAGGTCTTACCTGAAATGAAAAAAAAAAATTAAATAATTAATTAATCGCAATTCGTAATTTTTTCGTTGGTTTGAATAAAGAAATTTTCTTGACCACATTTTGCAATGACACGAATATTTTTTCAGTCTTGGGACGTCCAATTGCACCCGTTGCACATTCTTTGACTTCTGGGCAGGGTGTCTACTGATTCATAAAAGTTAAAATATAGGACTTTTATAGGACTTTATAGGTCCATTTTTTCAAAAAATATAGGACCCAAAACAAGCCATTTTTAAGAGAAAAAAATTTAGGCACACAAAATTCTAGAGGTAAATTCTGTCCTCCAAAATTTAGAAATAAAGAAGGAAGAAGAAAAAAGGTAAAACTTGTAAAACGGTAATTACTTAATGCTGCTTCTCCATTATGGCTCAAAATTAATTTTATAAAATTATTGGGAATAATGCTTTTATTTTACTAATCGAACATGAAGATGACTTAAAAAAGAATAAGAAATCTGTAAAAAATAAATATGTTATGAAAAAAGAACGAAAAAGCGCATAATTTCCGGTAATTTTATAAAATTAATTTTGTAAAATTAATTTAGGACCATAATGGAGAAGCAGCATAAAAAAGGTAAAACAAAATTCTACAAAAACATTTTTATAAAAAATCTTGGGATCAAAAAATCCCGATCAAAAAAAAAGTTCAAGCCTCTGCAAGTGTTTTTCAGAAGTCCCCAAGGTATATGAGTAGTTCAGAAAATCCGCCCCAAGCTAAGAGCTAAAAAATTTAAAATTTTATAAACGTAAAAAATTTTTAGACTACACGTAAAAATTTTTGAATCCTCTATAAGCCCGAAAATATTCCACAAATGATTCCATAAAATCGAAAATATAATTTTTAAATTTTATAAACCTTCTTAAAAATTATTTGAACTGGAATTAGTTTAAAATTAATTGCCTATTGGAACCCCGCCGTCAAGATTTAAAGAAAAAATTTCCTGAAACATTGAACTTTCTTTGAAAATTTCCCCAAAGTGCTTTTTCAATTATCAAAGCATAAACTATGAATCGTTCGTAGCCCAAAATGATTGGTTTTCCTCGCTTTTCGGAATCTTTAAAAATCTAAATTACGGCAACCTGCATAAATCGAGCGAGGCCGAAGGCCGAGTGAGAAAATTTGTTGGAAAAATTGAGTGAAAATATGAAAAAGTAGCTCACTTTGAATTAGGAATATAGGACCAGTTAGTTGTGCCCCTGCTCAAAATTACTTTTTTCGGTTAAATTATAGGATTTTATAGGATTTTATAGGTATATAGGACCAAAAAGAAAAATATAGGACTTTTATAGGACTTTATAGGAATATAGGACCAGTAGACACCCTGCTGGGGCAATACAAACGCAATCCTGTATTCATCACGAGAAAGAAAAAAAAAATTATAATTGTTTCAGATTCCACCGAAAACTTTCCAAGCAATGTGACCATCTTCCCGACCGTTTTACGGGAAAAAATTATTTCTTTGTTTACGTCGGAAAGTGAACCCGTAACCCGTAAGTGAAGGCCATCTACTAAAATATTCGTGTATTTTTTTACATTCCCACTACATCATCAAACTATCTGCGATCTATTCAAATTATCATTAAAACTGGTCTGCTTCAAGATCAGTCAGTATTCTTCATAGCAAACAACATGGAGGGCACGAATTCGTAAGTTTCTCATAACAGATTTTTTTTTGTGACGGATATCGTTTTCTAAAGATGGTTTTACTTGACAGTGACTATGAACCCACAACTGAGGATATCCGAATATTCAGAGAGTGGCTGAAAAAAATGCCGCACTTAGTTCAAGACTATGGTGAGTACAAACAAACAAACAATTGCTGAACTTAAGCTTATTAAAAATGAGTTTTGCTTCCAGATGACAAATTTTTAGCATATTTTATTAAAGGCAAGAAAGGCAGCATACTAAAAGCTAAAATCGTTCTCGAAAAATATGAGAGCTATGGAATGATGTATCCAGAATTTGTAGGAGATTTTGATATTTTCAACATTAAGACTCAGAAATGTTTACAGGACATGTATGAGAGTACAAAGAATCTGTTATATTCCCCACAATCATTTTTCACGGTATTTTAGGATGCTTATTCCGCTGCCGAAGCGTTTAGACGATGGAGCACAGGTAGTCGTCATAAGAACAGAATTCACGGATACCGAGTCGAAAAAATCGCACTTTCTCGAAATGTGGAAGTACTGGGGGATGCTCTATCAAGTACTCACATGGGTAAGGCAACAGGTAAAAGAAGTGAAATCTTAATCAATAAAAATATACTAACTTCAAATAGGAAAATAATCCATACACGAAAGTTGTCACTATTCTTGACTGGAAAAACTTAAGACTAGGGCACGTCAAAGAAATAACTCCCGTTTTACTGGCAAAAATGATGGAAACAACCAAATGCCTCCCTGTACGTATTGCAGCTGTGTACAACGTCAACGTTCCGACAGCACTCGAATGGATAATAAATGTGCTAAAATCTGTCGTTAGCAAAAAATTGGCAGACAGGGTAAGTTCCTCTAATTTTGGAGACCAAGTTAAATGGTCAAGGCTGGAAATTTACCGTAGAAATTTTCAAAGTTTATTTCAATCGAATAATGGATTTTTGCATGTTTGACTTATATAATCAATCCTAAAATTTTAGTTTCATTTCATCAGCTCAATCGAGACTTTACACCAAAGCATTCCAAGGGAAATTTTACCTAAAGACTACGGCGGAAACGAAGATGACATAAAAACTATTCACCGTAAGAACCTCCTTTCATCCTTAGATTTTAATTTAATTTTTTATCTAACAGAAATAATTAACTGCTAGGTTGCTGGAAGAAGAAAGTAGAGGGCTACCGAGATCGGCTGATACAAGAGAATACCAAAAGGAGGAAATTGGATCATTTGAGACCGAAAGGCAAAGACCTTGTAGAGCAGGAAATGGTGGGAACCTTCAAAGCGATAACTGTTGATTAAAGGAAAACAAAGTCCAGTTTCTAAATGCAAAAAAAAAAAAAAAAAAACTTTTACCAATAAAAAGAAAACATAAATCATTACATTGTATTCGAAAAAAAGAAATTCATTTTCATGTTTCAAGAAAGTTTCAATGTAACGGGTGCTCTGCTGTAGGCCGTTCAAATGTCAAGTGACGTTTCGTAAATGTTTTCCAACCAAAGAAGCAGAAAAATCGCGAAAAAATATCTAAATACAGAAGTTTAAAAACTCAAGATCAGTTTTTTTAACTATTTGATTTCCAAATCGAACCGCCATAACCATCTTTACGTTGTTCTTGCTTTCACCCCTTTAAAATACACATCCCTTCCAAACCGACACCGATACCTCCCCATTACTTTTGCTACTTTCTTTAGACTAAAAGTCAGTAAAAATTAGTTAATTCTCATTTTGACGAGACGTTTAAAGCTTAAATCATTTTCATCGGCAAAAATTGAGCGAAGCCGAATAGCCGAGAAAGCAAAGATTAAAAAAAAAAATTGCATGAAAATTTGAAAAATTAATTCGTTCTAATTTCTTGCAGTAAAAATACAGGGAGGATTATAGGATTTTACAGTCATTATAGGCGTGTATACGCAATATAACAGCTATTGTGTATGATTCTGCATGCAGCACGAGAAGAAAAAAAATTATAATTGCTTCGGACTCCGCCAAAAACATTCCAAGCAATGTAACAATTAGGGTGTTCCTTATTTTGCGATTTTTCGAATTTGATGTCGGGCCGGGTAGAATCTGTTTCTCTAGGGGGCCCTAATAAACTCGAATTTTTTCAGATTTTTTGTTGAACGGGAAGGCGTGCCGACTTGAGCTTTAAGTTCCGAAAATTCCCGTAAGAGAAAAAAAGTGGACAGTTTTTTTTCCGCGGAAAGACGTCGTTTCCTATCGGGAATTTTCTTTAGATCACGAATCTGAAGTCCGTTTTTTTGATATCTGGTTTGGCTTTTGAGTTGAAGGAGAAAATGTGGCAAGAAAACTTGGTTAAGTGACAAAACGCACTAAGTCCAAAGTTTTGCTCTTATTTTGGCCTCTAACTCAAAAGCCAAACCAGATATAAAAAAACGGACTTCAGATTCGTGATCTACGCAAAATTCCCGATAGGAAACGACGTCTTTCCGTGGAAAAAGAAAAAAAAAATGTCCACTTTTTTTCTCTTACGGGAATTTTTGGAACTTAAAGCTCAAGTCGGCATGCCTTCCCGTTCAGTAAAGAATCTGAAAAAATTGAGGGTTTATTAGAACCCCATAGAGAACGAGATTCCATACGGCCCGACATCAAATTCGAAAATTCGCAAAATAAGGAACACCCTAGTAACCATCTTCCCGACCGTTTTACGGGAAAAAATTAAATTTTTGTTCACTTCGGAAAAAAGTGAACCCGTAACCTCCGCCATCTGCTGAAATATTAGCGTATTTTCCCACATTCCCACTAAACCATCCAACTATCTGCGATTTTTTTTCTCATTGCCTTGAATTTGCACTTTGATTTAAATTATCATAAAAACTGGTCTACAAGTGACCATGACAAGATAGATAACAAATTCAGAGTTCTTCATATTAAGCAACATGCAGGGAACGAATTCGTAAGTTTCTCACAGCAGTTTTTTTAGACGGATACCGTTTTTTAAAAATGATTTTACTTGACAGTGACTATGAACCCACAACTGAGGATATCCGAATATTGAGAGAGTGGCTGAAAAAAATGCCGCACTTAGTCCAAGACCGTGGTGAGTGAGTACAAACAAACAAAACAAAAAAATGAGATCGGAGAACCGATCAAATTGCTTTATCGACTATTTAAATAATTCTCAAAAATATGGTTAGTTTTTCGATCAGAGATCTATCAAAGCCGAGTACGGGCATAAAGAATTCGAATTTTGGAAAAATAATTTGGAATTCGGAATACTCTATCCCGATAATATTCTCAAAAATATGCTTAGATTTTTGATCGGTGGTCCACCAAAGCCGCAGCACGGGCATAAAGGATTCGAATTTCGGAAAAATTATTTCAGATTCGGAATCCTCTATCCCGATAATATTCTCAAAAACACGGTTAGATTTTTGATAAGAGTTCCACTAAAGCCGCAATACGGCCATAAGGAATTCGAATTTTGGAAAAATTATTTCAGATTCGGAATCCTCAACCCCGAAAATATTCTCAAAAATACGGTTAGTTTTTCGTTAGCTCCCACGAGAAACCCGCCAATCAGCATCCAAATCGCTTTGTTGACGTAATCGATGACGTCATATCGTGACGTTTCAAAAGTTGGAGATATCGGTTTTTAGGCCTATACCCATACTTTTAGCCCTGCTCACCGTTTCTGAACCACGCAACAGAATTTAACCAAATTTCAATGGTAGCGTATCTTGATGAATATCTACTGCAGTACGAAAATCGGACTCAATCGGTAGCTGCGTTCGCGATTTATAGTCAAAAAAGATCTTGAAATTGTTGAAAATTTAACATTTTCACTCACTGCTTCCGAATCGCTGAACCGATTTGGCTCAAAAACTAATCAGCACCTACATTTCACTAGAAGTTGCTACCCACCAAAAATCATCGAGATCCGTTCTTTCGTTTTTCTGCTTTTCGACGGACACTTTTTTTTGCACATATATTCATACATTCATACATTCATACATTCATACACACATACACACACACGGCCACCATCCAAATTTTGCTTTTTTCGGCATCAGGGGACTTCAAAACGTGTAAAAATATCAAAAACTGAAAATCTGAAATTTGTGCTAAAAACAATGCTTTATTCTCCCTGCGGTCGATAAAGCAAAAAAAATGCCGGACTTAAGCTTATTAAAAATGAGTTTTATTTCCAGATGATGAATTTTTAGCATATTTTATTAAAGGCAAGAAAGGCAGCATACAAAAAGCTAAAATCGTTCTCGAAAAATTTGAAAGCTACGGAATGATCTATCCAGAATTTATAGGAGATTTTGATATTTTCAATCCTACAACTCAGAACTGTTTACAGGACATGTATGAGAATACAAAGAATCTGTTATATTCCCCACAATCACTTTTCACGGTATTTTAGGATGCTTATTCCACTGCCGAAGCGTTTAGACGACGGATCACAGGTATTCGTCATAAGGACGGAATTCACGGACACCGAGTCAAAAAAACCGCACTTTCTCGAAATGTGGAAGTACTTGGGGTTCCTTTTTTATGTACACCTATGGGTAAGGGAACAGATAAAAAAAAATTAAATATTCATAAACAAAAATATGGTAATATCAAATAGGAAAATAATCCGTACACGAAAATCGTCACTATTTTTGACTGGAAAAACTTAAGTCTAGGCCACGCCAAAGATATAACTCCCGTTTTACTGGCAAAAATGATGTATGCAACCAAATGCATCCCAGCACGCCTTGTCGCTGTGCACCACGTCAACGTTCCGCCAGCACTCGAATGGATTATAAATATTGTAAAATCTGTCATTAGCAAAAAATTGGCGGACAGGGTAAGCTCCTCTAGTAATTATCTATAGTTTTGGAGACCAAGTTTCTAGCTGCAGCCCTCGCTTTCGACGTAAGCCGTAATGGGTTGGGGCTGGAAATTCACCTTCGAAATTTTCAAAGTATATTTCAATCAAATTATGGATTTTTGCATGTTTGCCTTAAATAAGCAATCTTAAAATTTTAGTTTTACTTCATCAGCTCGATCGAGACCTTATATAAAAATATTCCAAGGGAAATTTTACCTAAAGACTTTGGCGGGAACGAAGATGACATAAAAACTATTCACCGTAAGAACCTACTTTCTTTTATAGATAAATTTAATTTAATTTTTTATCTAAAACAAATGACTAATTGCTAGGTGGTTGGATGAAGAAAATAGAGGGCTACCGAGATCGTCTGATCCAAGAGGAAATCAAAAAAAGGAAATTGGATCATTTGAGACCGAAAGGAAAAGACCATGTAGAGCAGGAGATGGTGGGAACCTTCAAAGCCATAACCGTTGATTAAAGGAAAACAGAAAGTCCCGTTGCTAAAAGCAAAAAAATGAAAAACTTTTAACAATTCTGTACTTGAAAGGTAAACAAGCCCAACTCTTCAAAATGGCCGACTGGCACTTAGCAGTTTTTATTTTCGAATCGTTTCGAATAAAAAAGGAAGAAAGCCTTCTGGATCCGATTCGTCTTTTTACGTTGGCAACAGAATCGTCGTTGTTTTCTGCATGTTTATGATGTTGAGAAAAGTATTAGAAATAAAAATAAAAAATAATTAACAAATTTTATATTTTTACAGGAAAAATTATTCGGATGGAAAAATTATTCGTCTTCTTTGACTTTTTAATTTTTGAAAACTCAAAACAAGCAGAAAAATAACGACGATTCCGTTGCCAACTTAGAGTCATATCGGATCCAGGAGGCTTTCTCCCTTTTTTATTCGAAACGATTCGAAAATAAAAACTGCTAAGTGCCAGTCGGCCATTTTGAAGAGTTGGGCTTGTTTACCTTTCAAGTACAGAATTAAAAGAAAATATGAAACATTACATTTTATTCAAAAAAAAATTATTTTTTATGTTTCAAGAAAGTTTGAATACAACGGACGCTCTGCTATAATGGGCCGTTCAATTGACGTTTTATAAATGTTTACCAATTAAAGAAGCAGAAAAATCACGAAAAAATATCTAAATACAAAAGTGTAAAAACTTAAGATCTGCTTTTTTAACTACCGGTATTTGATTTCCAAATAGAACCACCATAATCATCTTTACGATGTTCTTGCTTTCATCCCTCTAAAACACACACTCCTTCCGGGCCGACACCGATACCTCCCCGTTACTTTTGCCCTATTTTCTTTAGACTAAAAGTCAATAAAAATGAGTTAATTCTCGTTTTGACGAGACACTTAAAGCCTAAATCATTTTAATATTCCCGACACAAACGAAATCATATCTAAATCATTTTATTCGGCAAAAATTGAGCAAAGCCAAAGAGCGGAGAAAGTATAATTTAAAAAAAAAACTGTATGAAAATTTGAAAAATTAGTTCGTTCTGACTTTTTGCAGTAAAAATATAGGGCGGATTATAGAATTTTACATGAATTATATAGTTTGATTAGTTTGGGGCATTATAACCGCTATTATGTATCATCCTGCATGCATCACGAGAAGAAAAAAAATCGACTTTGCTTTGGATTCCGCCGAAAACTTTACGAGCAATGAAACCATCTTTCGGACGGTTTTACGGGCAAAAATCCTTCTTTGTTTACGTCGGAAAAAAAGTGAACCCGTAATCTCCGTCATCTGCTAAAATATTATTGTATTTTTCCATATTCCCACTAAACCATTCAAATATCTGCGATTTTTTTTCTCATTGCCTTGAATTTGCACTTTGATTTAAATTATCATAAAAACTGGTCTATAAGTGACCATGACAAGATAGATAACAAATTCAGTCTTCTTCATATTAAACAACATGCAGGGAACGAATTCGTAAGTTTCTCACAGCAGCTTTTTTTTTTTTTTTTTTTTTTTTTTTTAGACGGATACCGTTTTTTAAAGATGATTTTACTTGACAGTGACTATGAACCCACAACTGAGGATATCCGAATATTGAGAGAGTGGCTGAAAAAAATGCCGCACTTAGTCCAAGACCGTGGTGAGTGAGTACAAACAAAAAAAAATTGCCGGACTTAAGCTTATTAAAAAATGAGTTTTATTTCCAGATGACAAATTTTTAGCATATTTCATTAAAGGCAAGAAAGGCAGCATACAAAAAGCAAAAAACGTTCTCGAAAAATTTGAAAGCTATGGAATGATTTATCCAGAACTTGATGGAGATTTTGATATTTTGAACCCTACAACTCAGAAGTGTTTACAGGACACGTATGAGAGTCGAAAAAATCTGTTATATTCCCCACATTCATTTTTTACGGTATTTTAGGATGCTTATTCCACTGCCGAAGCGTTTAGACGACGGATCACAGGTATTCGTTATAAGGACAGAATTCACGGACACCGAGTCAAAAAAACTGCACCTTCTAGAAATATGGAAGTACTGGGGGTTCCTTTTTTATGTACATTTATGGGTAAGGCAACAGGTGAAAAAAATTAAATATTCATAAATAAAAATATGGTCATTTCAAATAGGAAAATAACCCGTACACGAAAATTGTCACTATTTTTGACTGGAAAAACTTAAGTCTAGGCCACGCCAAAGAAATAACTCCCATTTTACTGGCAAAAATTATGTATGTAACCAAAATCATCCCAGCACGTCTAGTCGCTGTCTATCACGTCAACGTTCCGCCAGCACTCGAATGGATTATAAATATTCTAAAATCTGTCATTAGCAAAAAATTGGCGGACAGGGTAAGCTCCTCTAGCTATTATCTATAGTTTTGGAGACCAAGTTTCTAGCTGCAGCCCTCGCTTTCGGCGTAAGCCGTAATGGGCTGGGGCTGGAAATTCACCTTCAAAATTTTCAAAGTGTATTTCATTCAATTATGGATTTATGGATTTTTGCATGTTTGCCTTAAATAACCAATCTTAAAATTTTAGTGTTACTTCATCAGCTCGATCGAGACCTTATACAAAAATATTCCAAGGGAAATTTTACCTAAAGACTTTGGCGGGAACGAAGATGACATAAAAACTATTCACCGTAAGAACCTACACTTTCTTTTATAGATAAATTTAATTTAATTTTTTATCTAAAACAAATGACTAACTGCTAGGTGGTTGGATGAAGAAAATAGAGGGCTACCGAGATCAGCTGATCCAAGAGGAAATCAAAAAAAGGAAATTGGATCATTTGAGGCCGAAAGGAAAAGACCATGTAGAGCAGGAGATGGTGGGAACCTTCAAAGCCATAACTGTTGATTAAAGTAGATTACGAATCAATCGAATATCGTTAGAATTTTTTTAATTTCCTCTCATCGACTCTTCAGGACATTATCCATCAACTGGAGTTTTTTCAGATTTTTTGCATATGTAATTTTAATTAATTAAATGTCAAAGTTACCTCTCAAAGTCCGATCAAAGCATTGCTTATATGGGAATCAGGGACCGGAAATGGGATATTTACACAAATTTTAAAAAATCTACTCGATTGATTTGCGAAAAAAAAAACTAAAAAAGAATTTATTTTCGTACTTACAACGATTCTGTAAACAAAAACAATCTTGTCTTTTAAAGATTGTTAAATATTTTGATTTGCCATTGGAAATTGAAGATGAAGCCATATTTGTAAGCATTAGCTAAAATCTCAACTTTTCACCGCCTTGTAATGCGAAATCGAAGTATTTGAGGGTCTTTATTATTAAAAATTTGATTTTCAGAATTTTTAATTAATATCCTAAAGCAATTATGGGAACTGTTCTAGACATGAAAAATAAGGATCTATTTATTCGTCCAAACAATTTGGCACAAGATTTTGATAAAAAAAGTATTTAAATTACTACGCACGTTGAATCGAAAACTACTTAAAAGGAAAACACAAAGTTCAGTTGGTACAAGCAAAAAAAAAAAATTGCCAATAAAAAGTAAATATAAAGCATTCTATTCTATTCTATTTGAAAAAAAAAAAAATTCATCCAAAAAAATGAATATGCCTCGTCCGCAATACAAGCGATGTTGCTTAGCGACAATGCAAATATACTTTGCCGCAAAGCAACATCGCTCGACTGGACGACATTATGCATTGAGGCAAAGCACTCATGAGTCTTGACACAAAACATTTTTGCTGCTTAGACCTAAGTTATGCAAAAATTCTTTGTCGCAAAGCATTTTGCTTAGACCCAAAGCAGCATTTTTTTGGGTGTTTTTTTTTTTACAACAAGTACTCTACTGTAATGGCCCGTTCAAACGTGAAGTGACGTTTCGTAAATGTTTACCAAAAGAAAAAGCAGAAAACTCACGAAAAAATATCTAAATACAAAAGTTAAAAAACTCAAGATCGGTTCTTTAACTATTTGATTTCCAAATAGTTTGATAAAAATAGTCCAGTCCAAATTTTTGTAGTTCCGAATTGAACCCCAAAATTCATCCCACTTTAATTTCAATTTTTTTCCTACCAGTTTTGCTATTTTCTTCCGACTAAAAGTCATAAAAGTCAACCCCAGAATTTTTCTCTTTTTCCCGATTTTTTTTCTGCTATCATCACCGTATTAATTCACGCTTGGATTCAGATGTTTCAGATTCATTAAAAACTGGCCTAATAGTGACCTTGACAAGATAGATAAGATATTCAGTTCCTTCGAGTTTTAAGTCGTTTTTCATAATAATTTTTGTGCCTCTGAAAGGATACCGCGTATTTTTTCGAGAGGAATATTGTTCATTCGTAAGCGAAAATACGGCACCTGTTATGTGGCTTGGAAGGAATTTTTTACAATTTGAGCACGGTCTCGAAGTGTGAAACCTTTTTTCTCCCACATACCAGGAAAAATATTAAATTTGCTTTTACAATTAAATCATTGCTTCATGCATGCTATGATATCGATGTTGCATAACTAACCGGTTTTTAATTTTGTAAAAAAAATGAAAATATAACGTGTACCACTATTTTGCTACATTCAGCAACATGTCGAACACGAATATGTAAGCTTCTTTTATGCAGTCCTTATTCCAGGTCTTCTGTTATTTAATACTGATTTTGTATTCGACAGGGACTATGAACCCACACTTCAAGATGTCGCAATATTAAGAGAGTGGATAAAAAAAATGCCGCACATAGTTCAAGACTACGGTAAGTACCCCTAAAACAAGTAAATAAATAAAAATGTTTGAATCAAAATTTTCCTTCCAGACGACCAATTTCTAGCTGCTTTCATTAAAGGCAAAAAAGGTAGTCTACAAAAAGCCAAGCTTGTTCTGGAAAATTTTAACAGCAATGGAATGCGCTTTCCGGAATTCGCAGGACATCTTGATATTCTCAATCCAATGACTCAGAACTGTTTGAAGGAACTGTAAGTGAGTACAGAGTGCACTATCAAGGATATTTTAATCATTTTAAAATACATTTTAGGTTCGTGTGCCCACTGCCCAAACGTTTGGACGATGGGTCGCATGTATTTTTCGTAGCTACGAACCTCAAAGATACCGAATCGAAAAAACTACACGTTGCAGAAACATGGAGGTACTGGATCATGCTTTTTATGGTCTTCACTTGGGTAAGATATATTCAGATAAGAAGAGTCGCATATAAATAATCGGAATCTGTTAAACTAGGAAAATGATCTTTACACGAAAGATGTCACTATTCTCGATTGGAAAAACTTAAGACTGAGCCACGTCAAAGAAGTGACTCCAGTTTTCTTAACAAGATTGGCGGAATCGATACTGCAATGCACTCCGATCCGTATAATAAAAGTATACAATATTAATGTTCCCCCAGCACTGGAATGGCTATTAAATGTGATAAAATCCGTGGTGAAGAAAAAACTGGCAGACAGGGTAAGAGCTTTTAAGAATTATTCAGTTGTTAACTGGACCCCGATAGCAACGGTAGAATTTCTATACGATCAGCTTAAGTGAGAAAGTTAAGAAAGAGGTTCAGAAAATTTATTGCCAATATACTGGAAAGAAGGTGCAAAATATGTAAAACCTGGAGCGACAATGTGCCTTGATAATCTTTATCATTTTAATTATTATGATATTGACGGTTTTCATGAATAATCTTTCAGCAAGATGTGCCATTGTAATTACAGGTCCATTTTATTAGCTCCATTGACACTTTGTACGAAAGCATCCCAAGGGAAATTTTACCAGAAGAATATGGAGGAAATGAAGACAACTTAAAAACGATTCACGGTGAGTTACATTTAAATCGAAAGTTACAAGTCATGCAATTTTGTGACTTTGAGCTCAAAATGTTGATAATTCATTTATTTTCTAGATCGCTGGTTGAAGAAAGTAGAGAGTTATCGCGATCGCCTAATTGAAGAAAGTAACAAAATGAGAAAATTGGATCCATTGAGACCGAAAAAAGAAGATACGGATGATATGACAGGCACATTTAAAACGCTGAATGTTGACTGAATTAGAACTTAAAACAGTTCCTGTAAAGCTGAAAAATTATGAGGGGAAGAATGCCGGCACTAGATGGGGATCAAAATTTTAGTTTATTACTTACTATTGACAATTATACATAATTAGTTGCATCATTAACACATTGGAGGATTATATTGGAGTTCTTAATTAGAGCGAAATTGCGACTAAATAAATCGTATTAGAGCACGTCCGTGTCTGCAGTAAAAACATGTCGAGACCCGAACTCTGAATAGTTGTCGGGATAAAGAATCCATTTGTGCTCTGCTGGATGAACGGGATCGTAGAATGAGAAGTGACAGTGGCAAAAAAGGCAGAGAAATAAGGTAGCGTGAGAACAACGAACTTACATAATAACGTACAATTGAGGATCGCTCGACTACGACTATATGTACACCGACTCTATCTATATCGGTACCGGCCTCGATCAAAGAATTCGGTTAATCAGAGAACTCCGAGCTATCCAATAACGTTTGATGTTTCGTTAGTTTTTCGACAGTTTTTGATGTTTTAAGTATAAGTATAAATATAAATATAAATATAAATTTTTAATTTTTCCAACAAACCAAAAACTGCTTTTAAGGCAGGGATGTGTAATTCTCTCAGTTGGGGTTATCGGTATATGGATCATAAAGAGGGAACCGGGAAGATGTTCAGTAAAAGAATACACCAGAGGCACTCGAAGAGTGGACTTGAACCACCGACCTTCCGTTTTCATGACGGCTGCTCTACCACTGAGCTACCTCGGGTTTTGATGCATCTCCTACTATAAATATAAACTAGTGCTCCCCCGTCAAACAGACGGGGTTACAACTGTTGCGAAGTACAGTTTTGTTTTTAAAATGTGAGCTTCGACCTCCATTGTTCCTGAAAAATTCATCAAAATCAGTTGGTTAGAGGCTCTGTATGTATTGAAAAAAGGTTCGAAAAATCAGGTATAGGGAATTTAACATGGGGAAATTTGTTTTTTCGCTCTCACCGAAAAACGCAAAGGCGCCAAAAATTTGTGGCATTAGTAAATGCCGGATAGCTAAAAGGGGGAGCTCAAAGTCCGAAAAATAAATTTTATAACAACCAAAAAATTATATTTCCCATCATTCGGTTCGTAAAACGGATAATATTTTTATTAACAACGACAGAAGTAAATTTAAGTTAAAAAAAAAAGTAGGGCTGGTCCGGCGAAGTGAAGAGCTCCCCCGTCAGACAGATGAGTAATATGTTACAACTGTCGCAGAATAGGGAATTTAACATGGGAAAATTGGTTTTTCCGCTCTCACCGGAAAACGGGAAAAGATATCAAAAAATCGAAAAGAGCCTGCAAATCTATACCTATATACCTATCTTTCCTGAAAATTTCATCAAAATCGGTTGGATAGGGGCTCCGTACGTGTTGGACATAGGTTCGAAAAATCAGGTATAGGGAATTTAACATGGGAAAATTCGTTTTTCCGCTCTCACCGGAAAACGGAAAAAGATATCGAAAAATCGAAAAGAGCCTGCAAATCTACACCCACATACCTATCGACCCTGAAAATTTCATCAAAATCGGTCGGGTAGGGGCTCCGTACGTGTTGGACATAGGTTCGAAAAATCAGGTATAGGGAATTTAACATGGGAAAATTCGTTTTTCCGTTCTCACCGGAAAACGAAAAAAGATATCGAAAAATCGAAAAGAGCCTGCAAATCTACCCCCACATACCTATCTTTCCTGAAAATTTCATCAAAATCGGTTGGATAGGGGCTCCGTACGTGTTGGACATAGGTTCGAAAAATCAGGTATAGGGAAAATAACATGGGAAAATTTGTTTTTCCGCTCTCACCGGAAAACGGAAAGAGATATCGAAAAATCGAAAAGAGCCTGCAAATCTACAACTATATACCTATCTTTCCTGAAAATTTCATCAAAATCGGTTGGATAGGGGCTCCGCACTTGTTGGACATCGCTTCTTTTTCTTAGCGTTTTAATATATAAGATGTTGACTAACTTTTTCTTATACATAGATATCGTATCAGAAGTTATTTACAGGTGAATGCATACAAAACCCCGAACCAAAGACGTGCATTCTTTCTTTGGGGAAAAAAATGGATAGAAATTTTCCAACCAATTATTTGTTCATTTAACAAGTTTTATCGCTTGAAAAATTTCGCTTTTGAATACTAGTTTCAAGTTTGCAAATGGAAACTTCGTTTTTTTCCCACACAATTAAATCATTGCCTTGATGCAGGCCAGAATTCCGTGCAGATTGTAAACCAGTTTTCGATTTAAAGAGAATATCCTATCATACAAATCATAACATACCGCGTAGTGCTTTCCAAATACATGTCGAACACGAACTCGTAAGTTTCTCTTATATAGTTTTCGTTTCTAGTTTGCCGTCGTTTCACAATAATTTTGTATTTGACAGTGACTATGAATCCACAGCTCAAGATCTGGAAATTTTGAGAGAGAGAGGATATCGGTGTATTATCGGCTTTTCCATACTAGCAGACAACTTTCGACCCGCTCCTCCCATTATCAGCTGAAAGAAGCTTTCTCTTACGGAGACTTATGATTGTGGTCCCATGTTAGATGTCCCTCCTAAAAGGAGTACTTGAAGTATTGGTGGCTGACTAGCACCAGCCACCAATACTTCAATGTTCCCAAACCTAATTTTTTCTTTTTTTTTTTTAGAAAATTATTTTTTGGGATTTTAAAGAATTTTCAACAAAAAAGTTTTTTTTTTTTTTTTGAATAAGAATTTGGATAAAGATGGGAATTTGGGAAAATTGGAATGCGAAATTTCACTCAGGTGTGGGCTTTGTCTGCACACACTTTGTCTGCAAGTTCTGCACACACTTATCTCGAAAGTATGGGTATCTGAAGAACTGCCCGACCAATGGAAAGAGGCTTTGGTGGTTCCCCTTCACAAAAAGGGTGACCGGAAAGACTGTGCAAACTACCGGGGAATCTCGTTACTTTGCACAGCCTACAAAGTACTCTCGAATATCCTACTGCATCGGCTACTACCGTTGTCGGAGGAAGTCCTTGGGGAATATCAATGCGGCTTCAGATCCAATCGCAGCACTACCGACCAGATTTTTACACTACGGCAGATACTGGAAAAGAAACGCGAATATAATAGCGAAGTCCATAATCTGTTCGTCGACTTCCGGAAAGCTTATGATAGCATTCACCGTGACGGCCTTTATAATGTCATGGCTGAATTCGGCTTTCCGAGGAAGCTAATACGAATGACGGCGGTATGTCTAAGCGGTGTAAGATCTCGGGTCGTTGCAAATGGTCGAATAGGTGGTGCTTTCGCTGTGAACACCGGACTCAGGCAAGGGGACGGGCTTTCACCCCTCCTCTTCAACCTGGTTCTTGAGAAGGTAGTACGTTGCCTGGAGAACGTCCCCGGAGGCGTGAACCTGGGCGGATGCATTAAGGAATTAGGCTATGCCGACGATCTCGATTTGCTCGGGGAAACCCGAGAAGATGTTCGACGGCTTTGCGGAGCACTTTTGGAAACGGCAAGTAGGGTAGGGCTTGAGGTAAATGAGGGAAAAATCGAATATATGGTAATGGCCGAGGAAAGGATGGATGAGGGCCCTCTGGACGTCGGTGATCTAAGGTTCGAAAACGTAGAGGAATTTCGGTACTTGGGTCGACCGTAACGAGCGACAACGATATGAACCGCGAGGTTATGTGCGAATTCAGAGTGGTAACCGCTGTCTCTTCTCGGTAGGTCACCTTCTGAGTAGTAGAGTCCTATCCAGGCGAGCCAAACTCCGTATTTACAATAGCGTGATTCGTCCTTGTGTCCTTTACTGCTGCGAAAGATGGAATCTTACCGTTCGTATGCAGAAGAGGCTTTTAGTGTTTGAGAACAAGGTTTTACGTCGAATTCTGGGACCTAAAAGGGATCCGGTCACGGGACGCTTTCGAATGCGACCAATGAAGAAACTCGTCAGCTCACTGGTCAACCTTGATTACTAGTGTAATCAAGTCGCGACGCCTTCAGTGGGCGGGACATGTCGCGCGTGCCCCCCCTAACCGGTACATCAGGCAGGTCTTAGACGGAATACCTACTAGCACTAGGCTTCCAGGCAGACCGCGACTCCGCTGGGAAGATAACGTGAAAGCGGATGCGGAACTGTGGGAGTTCGCCAGTGGAGAGAGACCTGTCAGGAAAGAGACGACTGGGACCCAATGTTGATGCGGCGTTAGGGCTTCGAGTCCTGTAGATGGTCTTGTGCCTCCTTGTTTCCTTTCATGTCCTTTACATGTTTTCTTCCTTTCACCCTTTCCCCTTTTTCTTTTTCTTTATATGTTAATTTATTCCATGTTAATTTATTACCTATGTGTTAATTTATTTTTGTGTTAATTTATTTGTGTGGTCGTTTTTAAAACTCGTCTCTTTAATCTGTCTCCTTTTTCTATTATTTCACCTTTTTACCACAAGACCTCCGCCAATGTATGTATGTATGTATGTGGGCTTTGTCAAGTCAAGTCAAGTCAAGTCAAAGCAAATCTCAAGTCTGGGTTTCGTATGGTACTGACAAAAATCCATTTCCATACCTCATGTTCATTTAATCAGCGGAAAAATCCTTTGTTTAGATAATTGCAATGCTCAATGAAAACCGGTCTTCGGATTGACTATAAAAACTATCAACGACACGGAACATCCGCAGTGAGTTGAGAATTTTATTACGAGTTCGCCAAAAACCTTGGATCTAATAATACTCTATTCGGCTTCACGCTCTTTCGAAATGGCTGTACTCGACGAAGATTATCGACCCACCACGACAGATGTACAAATTTTAAGACAGTGGCTAAAAAAAATGCCTCACCTGATTCAGGACTACGGCAAGTAAAAAAAAAAAAAATTAAAACATATTCGACCAAATGCTGATTGAATTTTTTTAACCTTTGCAGATGACGACTTCCTTGTCCTCTTCATAAAAGCAAAAAAAGGAAGCCTGGGGAAAGCCAAAATAGTCTTGGAAAAATTAAACAGCGCTGGACTTCGCTACCCAGAATTTTTTGACCATGTTGACGTTCTAAATCCGAAAACTCAAAAATGTTTAAAGGAAGCGTAAGTAAGTCGCATACATCGAACTATTCCCGAAATAATTTTGAGCAGAATTTCAGGATGGTTTTTCCGTTACCGAAACGTTTGGACAACGGAGCATACGTGTTTGTTTTAACTTGCGATTATAAAGACAACAATTCGAAAAAAACGAATTACACCGAAATGTGGAGATATTGGTTTATGCTCTTTCACGTGATTAATTGGGTAAGAATGTAAGGCTGAAAAAAAGTGCGAATGGCATGAATAAAGATAATTATTTTCGAATAGGAAAATCATGATTACTTTAAAAATATCAGTATCTTCGATTGGAAAAATTTAAGACTTGGAAACGCCAAAGAATTAAATCCAGTGTATCTAGCGAGGATGATAGAATCTCTCCAAATCTACCCGCTTCGTGTGCTGGCTGTGTACAACATTAACGTTCCTCCGGCACTTGAATGGCTACTAAATATGATAAAATCTGTGGTCAGCAAGAAATTTGCAGACAGGGTAAGACTGCTTCCCCCAAAAAAAGTAAAACCTTAAACGATTAGCATTTCTCACTTGAAATTGCAGTTTTACTTCATGAGCTCGATCGAGACTTTATACCAAAGCGTCCCAAGGGAAATCTTACCTAAAGACTACGGAGGAAACGAAGATGACGTAAAAACGATGCACAGTAAGTGTTATACAATTATTGGTAATTTCAAGTTTATAATAAAAATTTGTCGAACTTTTCTAGATCGTTGGATGAAGAAAGTAGAGAGCTATCGAGATCGCATAATGGAAGATCATGTGAAGATGAGGAAATTAGACCCGTTAAGGCCGAAAGAAGGAGACGCACAAGATATGGCGGGAACATTCAAATCCTTAACTGTCGACTAAGGACAATTAAAATTTCAATGGTGAAGTACTGATATAGTACGGATATGGAACAGATTTAGCGGATTGTACATTGATAAAATAAAAATAAAAAGTTATTTATTTATTTTCTTTCTTTTAAATAAAAATGTTGGGACTGACTATTTGCACCAAAAGCGTTTAAACCTTAAATGCTCGTAAAAGAGGTTGTTTTAGTCATACAGGTTATGGGAAAAATAGTACCTGCGCGCATTATTCGGAATGTCCCACAGTAAAAGAGACTTACACAGTAAAAAGTTTTGTGTACTTTTAACACAACTTATATTTGAAAATTTGTCCACACATGTTTATTTGAAAATAATAGCACAATCAGCAAATATTGTCTAGCAACATGTGTCAAAATTAACATAAAGAGTTACACAAAGGTTGTGTGGACTGGTTTGTTAAAAATACACAAAATTTTCTACTGTGCAGTATGCCAAAGCCAGCGAAGCGCAGAAACCACGAACCACAGTCTTAGGTCTCAGAAAGCGACGTCGCTTTTAATATGGGAAAAATCGTTGCGAATTCATTGACTCCTCTCTAAAAAACGTTCTTAACCAACCAAATCAGACGCCGTATCTTCAATTTCAGAAAGTGACGTCGTGGAAATAATCACATGGTATTCCCTGCGCATTGGCAGTGGCACACAATGTTTTCATTATAAGAATGTCCTTTATTGAGAAAAAAAAAATCAGAAACATTCGTTCCCGTATGACAGAGACAGAGAGGTGTCTGTTAAGTAGAATGTACTGTACAGTACATAATGCAAATAATGAACATTATTGTACACAACACATGGCTTCAATTTCGCAGGAGTCCAAAGATTACTTCACATTTCACTCCGCCAGTATTACACAGTTATAAGTGCACTGTTTAGGTTGGCATTAGTTCCCCATGAGTGCGGAACCAGTGTCGAAGTATCTAGCCGAACACTGCCCAGATATCAAAGTCTATTCAGTCCCGAGGACGTCATGAGGATATTTATTGGGCGTTCATTGGATTTACTTATGTCCGCATTGAACCAAAAACCGTCCTTTGGACGTCCTATGAATATTCAATGGATCTGGATATACTGTGGATATCTCATGGACAATCCACAGGATGTCCAATGGATTACAAATGTTATCTGGGTGCAGATACAAATGTGTAATACTGGCGCGGCGATTTATCAACAATAGATGCTAATAAACGCTCTCAACTTATAAAATAGTAAGATGCCTAATACTTAGCTTAAGGGCAATTTTGCAACATTTACTGCGCGAAATTTACGGCAAATGAATTTATTGTAATGAGTACGATGTAGGATAGCCAAGAGAAGAATAAAAAAGTCTGGTTTCGGAAGAATCAAAAATGACTTCGGCCCTACCTATGTTTTAATATCATATCAAAAGATCCTATTTCGATACTCCGAACCGAGGACATCTTCGAAAATAGTTTACGTTTCAACTAGACTTACAAGGATGGTTGAGATTTTAAAGTGGGAAACGAGTGAAACTCATACCCCGCAATGACTTCTTGTTAAATGTGAAGGCCATGTCTACAAATAATGAAAAAACCAGTCCTTGTATAAATCGGGGAAGTATCAAGGACGTTCTTCCTAAAACCAAGGGAAAACGCATATTCATGAGCATCAGTCAAAAAGTTCAATCCAGTTTCATCAAACAATTAATGCAAGTGAATAGTGCAGTTAGCGAAATGATCGCAGCTGAAGGTGAATATGAACCAACCACTCAAGATCTCTATTTGCTACGAGAATGGTTGAAAAAAATGCCTCATATTGTTCAGGACTACGGTAAGTCCGGGAAAAAAAAATCCTTTGCACGGATTTTCCACGAGTTTGCACTTTCAGACGATGCATTTCTCACAACTTTCATCAAAGGCTGTAAGGGTAGTCTGCAAAAAACTAAAATCATCCTCGAAAAATTTAACGGTCTCGGTCTTTGTTATCCGGACTTCTTCGGTCATCTTGATATTAATGATCAAACAACTCGGGAATGTTTGAAGGAGACGTACGTAAAACCAAGCAGAAAAAAATATTTCCATAAATTGATTTTAAATCGAAATTTTACAGGATGTTTTTCCCTATGCCAAATCGTTTGGATGACGGAGCATATGTGCTGATAATAACCACAGATTTTAAAGATTCAAGCGAATCAAAAAAGCAACACCTATTCGAATTCTGGAGGTACTGGATGATGGGATTCATCATACGGGCCTGGGTAAGAATATCAAAAATTATTAAGACTCATTCGTTCAGATCAATAAAAATTCGTCGATGAACAGGAAAATGACGGCGGACGTTCCGTCACTATCATCGACTGGAAAAATATAACTCTGTCAAACGCCAAAGAAATGACTCCTGTTCTGGTGAAGGCTATGGTGGACACTCTTAAGAGTCTTCCTCTTCGTTTGCAAGCCGTTTACTTAATCAACATCTCCCCGGCTCTTGAATGGGTGTTCACTTTGATGAAATCTCTAAGCAGAGACAAATTCGGTGATCGAGTAAGTATGATAGAATAATTTTTAAAGAAAAATGTCATATCACCCCAATACTTTGTTCTTACTTTAATAACAGTTCCACTTCATTAGCTCAATCGACACACTGCACAAAATGATTCCGAAAGAATTTTTACCTAAAGACTATGGCGGATTCGAGAACGACATTAAAACTTTACACAGTAAGTATCCATTTGTTTTCTCGCAATAAATGATTAAAAAATGTATGATTATTTTTACAGATCGATATATGAAAAAAGTGAAGAGCTACAGAGACCGATTGGTGGAGGAAAACCGAAAAATGAGAAATTTGGATCCGTTAAGGCCAAAAGACAAGGACTCGATACTTACGTTAGGGACCTTCAAAGCATTAAGTGTAGATTGAGGAGATAGGGCGAGCAGTGACTTACCTAAAAAGGTAGTGCCTGGCATTGGTAATGTCTGAGGCGGCTGATCAGCGCTGGATTTTAGAAAAATGAATAGTTATTTGTTACTTCCCTAATTTTTTTTTGCTGTCAGACGATTGATTTAATTAAATAGAAGTACGCCGTTTAGGTTACAATTCTTTACTTTTATCCGAAAATTAGACCATTTCTGCAAAATTCAAAACTCGAAATCGGCCATTATTTTGTGGGCAGGATAAGACGATTCTTACTTAAATGGGAGTGAAATTTTCGAAGGCGTTTTGGAGTTTTGAGAAGATTTGACCCACATGAAAATGAATTCAAGCCGCAACGCTCTTTCTTTCTTTCCTTTCTTTTTTTTCCAGCAAAAGGAAAACCCTCAAAGTCAAGTCGTAATACATTATTCCTCTTCAAAACTATGCAAAACCGAAGCTGTCACGCTAAATTTTCTTGAAACCAATCATTTTTACGTGGCTGCATAAGTAGCCGGATTTACGGCCGACGAGTTACCATCGGTATTTTCTCACGCATAACTCTCATCAAATAAGGCGATATGTTACCATACTAATTTGACTTTATAAGGTTAAGATGCAGCTTGGAAACAGCGATGGGTAAAATTTTGAGAAAAAGTACATTATACTTGCTCTCGGTAATACTAACACATTGGGGTCAATTTTACTTTTAAATTTTCAAATTTCTATCAGCACCTTATTTCTGAACCCTTTCCCACCTTCAAGCCTAAGTTTCACGGCAGCTATTGTTTTCAGGAATTTTTTACAAAATTGCAAACCCTTTCAAAATAGAAACTATGTAATTATTTAACACTGTGAAATAAAATAAAAGCTATATTTTTTTTATTAATCGGATTTGAAATCTTTCAATAAGATTTTTCGGCCAAATCCTGAAAAAAATGGCTTGTTATTACATATGTTACCTTTCTTATTATTTTTTCTTCATCTTAACGCTGTCAGGGAAGGGATAATTAGTTTACTTACAACAAGGTAATTGTGAACAAGATTTTAAACTTACTCACACTCAATGTTAAATCGACATTTAAAATCGACACATGATTCTTGAAATCTTACCTGAAAATAATAGAAAAAATAACATTAAAATTTAAACTTCACAATTCTTTTTTTTTTTAAGTCTTTGTTTATATATTCTTATGAAAATTTACAATTATGGACTAATCAAATCGCCAGTCTTGGTTTTTAGCTATGAGAACTAATTGCAAATAGTCGCACTCAAAGTGGCAATTCCGATTCGACTTTTGATTCCGCAAAGTAGTGTAACGGCATAAATTGCTAAATCGTTTTTTTTTGTTTAAAGGAAGAAATTTTTTTTCTTGTTAAAAAGAAATTTAAATCATTAAGTAATTTTAAACGGACATTTTTTTTCTTGAAAACGCGCGAACGGTCAAAGCCTCCGAGATCGACCAAAAGCTTTGCGAAATTAAGGTACGCGCAGGCTCTGTGGACAATCGTCCATTTTGCCATTTCGTTTCATTAGAGAAGGATCGTGACTTTTTTTTTTTCGTCCGATCAAATGATTTAAATTTTTTTTCTTAAAGTTTTCAAAAACCTCATTCGAGTAAGTTTCTTGTTTTTAGTTTAAAGAAAAGGGATATTTGAATTTTTGTGAATTTTTTTGTGCAAAAGCGATTGATTGATTTTTTTTGAACATGATTGAGCGTGTTCGTTATCACATGTGGCTGAATCAATTATTTTTTTCATATGATTATTCGATGTTTGATCGGTTGCTTTTTTTTTTTGTCAAGGTTTGGATAAAGTGTAATTGTAATTTGTGTATTTTTTAGGGTTTTTTTTTGGTTATCAATTACGCTGAGATAGCTTGTAAGCGAACGACCCGCCACGCCTGTGCCTTTGATTTGTTTGAAGATGCCTGATCAGGTCCTGGCCTGCAACGTTTGATCCCATATTTGCTTTTTGGTTGCTTTTCCGGAGTTATGGATTTGGTCGTTGGATGGAGATTCGGGTTTTGATGGGATAATTTCAAATCGATGATGGTTTAAAAAACGTGGCAATGGGGTAGGGTCCAGAATGTGATTTTTTTTTGCGTCCGGCAGATCGTTCGTACATTTTTTTTTGCACGTGGTCGTGCAGACTGTAAATTTAGAAATGTATTTTGATTAAATTTTACTTTTTTTTATGTTTTTTTTTGCCTCGGGTCATTGTGTTAAATTTTACTTTAGCAAGGATGCTCTTTAACCGCTGCCTAAAGAAATAAGTTTTATATTCATTCTCGATTTATTTGTCTTTATTGAGTTAAAATTGATAAACCGGTAACAAATCGTGGTCGAGTTTGAACTTGCTCATAGTGGAGTTTTATTTCAGATTTGAAAGTTATTAGATGGCCTAAATAATTTTGATAATTTTAGGGATCGCTTTACTTATCTTGTATGAACATCCAGGTAGTGGAAAAAGGCTGCTTAAATTTTAGAAAGAATGATTTGATAACGGTTCGGAATTTAGGCTAACCATTTTTTTTCTTGATTTAACACGGTGGCCCAGTCCATTTTTTGTTGTAAATCTTTTTGGTATGTTGCTGTAAGTGAAATCGATGATTAAAAGCTCAGTTTTATTTTTCTGTAATCGCGATAATATAAAGCAGCAGTGTGAATGTTAAACGTTGTTTTATTTTTATTTCGATTTTCTTTCTTTCCGGGTTTAGTGGTTTTCACCGCTACAGTAGGAAATAAGCCGAGATCCCATTCCAAGAAATTCGGTTGGACCGCTGATAACGAGATTGAAAAACGACCATATTTTTTTTTCGTTATAAACGACCTTTGTAATAAGCAAACTTCACTTTCTTCTTATTTTTTTTAAGAACCCCGCACAAAATAATACGAATTTGGCTGTCAGATAAAGTTTACATTCAAAAACAAACAAAAGAAGAACAAAAACAGATGGAATTTTTTCCGATAGCCAGATTCCAATTATTTTGTGGTGAGTTCTTTGAAATGAATGTCATTTTTCATTCCTCCGAGTTGAAAAATGAACTTTTTCCTTCCGCTTGAAAAAGTTCATTTTCCGCCGTAGAAATGAAAAATAGCTTACAAATCAGGCATGGAGGTGGTTTGCATGTCTCTGGCTGCTTAAACTCCAGTCTCGACGTACAATAAGCCACTCCCTCACCATACCTGGTATGTAGTATACTATTTCCCAGATCCGTGCTTTTGTCTTGCTTTAATGTCATTTAATTATGCAGGTCGAAGGAGATTTGTTGATCCAGTCATCAGGGTATCTTTTTTACTGGTACCGGCATCGGCATCGGCATCGGCATCGGAATCGGAATCGATGAGAAAAATAACCGGAATCGGAATCGGCATCGGCGTCGGCGTCAGTACCAGCGTCAGAATCAGATTCAAAGCCGGCGTCGACGTCGGCGTCGGGAATCGTTTGACGAACCGAAATCGGCATCGGAGTCGGAGTCAAAGTCGGAATCGCAAAAAATTTTCAATTTCAAAATTATTTTTCTCTTAATTTCTTTACTTTAAAACTGTAATTAAATTTAATAACCGATTACTCGATTAATTTTTAAATAAGAATTATGGTTTTTATGATAGTTCTTCTGACTAAAAGAAAATATTTTAGAACTGCCTTTTTTAAAGAAACCTGAGCTGAGTGAGACTAGAAAAAATTTCTATTTTTAATAAAAAACAAGATACTAAATTTATGTTTAAGGAAAAACTAAAATTTAATCGGAGTTAAAAATTGTTCAATAATCCGATATCGGCGTCGGCGTCGGCGTCTGAATCGGAAATTTTTTGGCAAACCGGAATTGACGTCGGCATCGGCATCGGCATCGCAACCCTGCCAGTCATCAACCCTATTCCAATAAATAAACCAGTGTGCTTTTCTTTTGGAGTTCCAACTGTTTATATTGAAGAGTCGCGATAAGAAACGAACGAGAAAATCACACATGTATTATTCAGCAATAATGAAAACAAAAATCAGTTGAAAAAATATGACAACAGCGGCAGTATTATCAATAACCGGTCATGCCACACGTTTATAATCAAGGGCAAACAAAGTTTTTCTTTCCACGTGTGTTGCAAGTTGTCCTTATAAGTTTCATTTTGTTACCTGAAAGTTGGAGTTATCGGGAATGATACACACGAACATATAAATGAACATATCTTGCCTAAGCGCGATAACTTCATTTATCGTATCGTATTTCAAAGGAATGCTGAGGTTGTGATTCTACATGGCGCAAGTGAATGATTCATATATTGCATTCTAAAACTTAATGCCAGCAAACAGAAAAGTAGTTTAGTTAGTAGAAGTTGAATGTTTGTCCCGTTATCGTGGGGTTTTCTTTAAAGCTCACGATTCTGTAAGCGTTTCATTAAAATGGAAGCAACAGACACCGAATACGAACCGACTGATCAAGACATACAAGCATTAAGAGAATGGCTGAAAAAAATGCCGCACATACTTCAAGACTATGGTAAGTATAAAAAAAAGCGTTTAACCGGGAAGCATAACTAACGGCTCCTTTCAGATGATACATTTCTAACCATCTTCGTCAAAGGCTGTAAAGGAAGTTTGCAAAGAACCAAATCGGTCCTCGAAAAATTCAACGCCCTAGGATTACGTTACCCAGAATTTTACGGTCATCTTGATATTTACGATCCGACAACTCAAGAGCTTTTAAAAGAAACGTAAGTCTCAGTAACACACTAGCTTGGAACATATAGGTAAAATAGCCGGTGTTGATTTTAGGATGCTTTTTCCACTTCCAAAACGCCTGGATGACGGAACAATTATTTACACAATTAGTACAGACTTTAAAGACACAGAGTCAAAGAAACTCAACATTTTTGAATTAAGGCGGTACTGTCAAATGATTTTCTACGTCCTTTCCTGGGTAAGACTGGTAAGTAAGTAAAACTAACGGAAATTAATGAATCATAATTCCTAAACAGCAAAATGAAGACCCTACAAAATTTGGCTCTATCATCGACATGAAAAATTTGAATCTGGGTCATGTCAAGGAATTAACTCCAGTTGTTGTAAAAAATATAGCTGAATCATCGAAGGCGTTTCCGTTTCGTATAAAATATTTGTATTTCGTAAATATGCCACCGGCTCTTAAATGGACTGCAGCCATGATGAAGTCTGTGGTTAACAAGAAACTAGCAGACAGAGTAAGGGAATTGATAATCATACATATAATAATAAACTATAGGAAAAAAACTAAGTTTTCACTCAAAATTACAGATTCATTTTATAAGTTCCATGGATACTTTATACGAACTCATCCCGAAAGAGATCCTCCCGAAAGAGTATGGTGGAAATGGGGATGACATAAAAACTATGCACAGTACGTATACTGTCTTCTTATTTAAAAATTTCCTAAAAATATAAACAGATCATAAACGATTTAGGTCATTTCATGAAAAAAATTGAGAGTTACCGAGACAGGCTATTAAAAGAAAGCAACAAAATGAGAAAGTTAGATCCATTACGGCCGAAAGCAAATGATCTGGAAGATACGGTAGGAACTTTCAAAGTTCTACGTGTGGACTGAGTTTTTTTTTTTTTTTTTTTTTTTTTTCAATAAATTAAACGTTTTGGATATGTTGTATAAATATGAAAACTAACCCAGGTAAAATCACTCATTGTTTATTTATTTCACGTTTCTTAATTTATTTTAATTAAATATTTTTGGGGCAATTTGCTTCATCCTATAGATCTATAGGAACGATTCCTATAGATGCATATCTTGAGAATGGCTCATGAAAGGGTTTGTAGGGAGGTCAGTAGAAATAAAAATTGCGAATACTATAGAAAGGTCCATTTAAGAATGACCGGAAATATCTCCTCGTCAATCCAATTACATATAAATATTTAGAAATTGAAAAAAAAAAATTTAGGAGTTGATGCAATCTTAGCTTGAAAAATAAAATCATATAATGTCTTACTTTTATTTATTGCCCTATACATGAGCCATTCTCAAGATATGCAACTATAGGAATCTTTCCTATAGATTTTTCTTAAAATTTTATAGAAGACGTTTTTAACGGGTATTAATAAAATTCACATGTAGGAAAATAAAGGATACATCAAACCGACCCAACTCAGCATTGAGACAAAGTTGCCGGAGGCTAATTCTGCAAAACAGAAAATGCAAATAACAAAAATCGTAAGAGTGGATTTTTTTTTAGCAACAAGCAGGATTTTATGAAATAAAGAAAACAACTGAAATTAGTCAAACCTGATCCCAACGCGAATTACTCCACTACAAAGAAAGAGGCAAGCGTATCAAGCTCCACACGGAAAAAAAAAAGTTCGGTTCCTGTTACTGAATGTTCCGTTAATTCTTGTGACGTCCAAACATTTACGTTTATAATACTAAAAATTAGGTAATTATTACTAAGTGTTTTTAATCATTACGAACGCGTAGTAATAGTTACTAAATTTTCGGTATCAACTGAAATGTTTAGACGTCACAAGACCCAACTCTACATTGAGTGGCAGGAAGCAAACTTTTTTCTCAGTGCAAAAAAGCTGGAATAATTTTATTGTAAAAAAAAAAAAAAAAAAAAAAAAAAACCGATTGAACTGTACCGTTTCACAAAATTTCTCATCTTTTTCAATACAGGTCATTTAAAGAGAACAGGTTGAAAACGTGGTCTGCTCACCTTATTCGTTAATAACTCTTTTTTTTTGTCAAATCGGCCTTGCGTAACAAACCAGTGAAAAATGTTTTTTCATCTTTTTTACAAATATAATTTTATTTTAAATGTTTTTTTACCCTATCGATCCTCAAAAAAGCGCAACTTAGTTTTTTTGAAAAATCTGGAATTCCCACTTTTTATAATTTTTATGCAACCTCCAAAGTTGCTGTTATGTAATTAACAGATTTTTGTTAGGAGGCGAAATGTTCACAATTTTTATTTTTATTTGTATTCCATTACCGTGAGTGTTTACAGCCTCGACATGGTGCCCGACACAAGGTAGGAACTTCCAAAATATTTCTCGTTTTTTTTTTTTTTTTTTTTTTTTTTTTTTTTTTTTTTTTCGGCAGTATTAATTTTAAAAAAATAAATATTTTCCGATAGTTACGAACCAACCGATGAGGATGTTAAAATTATTCGGGATTGGGTTAAAAAAATTCCCTATATAGTGCAGCATTACGGTAATTTTCGAGTTTTCATTTTCCTTGGAAAATTGAAGATTTCTCAATGATCTGAAATTAACTTTCAGATGACGAATTTTTAAAACGATTCATTAGAGGATGCAAAGGCCGATTGGAAAGAACAAAAATAGTTCTGGAAAATTTAAATTCTCTACCTTATAAATATCCTCAATTTTACGGACACTTTGACGTCTTCGATAACAAGATGCAAAATTATTTGGAAGAAGTGTAAGTAAATGATTTTTATTTCAGAACTTTAAAACTTTTTTCAAAATTTTTTTTTAGACCTTCAAAAACGCTTTTTTCAGAAATTTTTATATTAAAAAATTGTTGCTAGGGCGAATTTTTGAAATTTGATAAAATAAAGAAGAAAATTATCTTAGGCCTCTGAAACTGGGAAAAAAAAAATTTTTTGGCCTAAAAAAAATCCCGGCTTTTTTTAACATATGATTCTTTTGCTCAGGAAGCGAAAAATAAAGGAAACATTTTTTTCGGGCCAACCCAACGTAAATATTATTATAATTAATAATTAGACTTTCGAAACTATACTGTATAGGACTTATATCGTATTTGACATCAATAGGGTGTCTCTTCTATAGCCGATGACGGAATTATAAAGTGTCGCCCCCTAAAATATTCCCAAATAATTCAAAAATAACGTGTGCAAAGTTTGGGGCCTCCACCTAAAAGCAAAGTGGTGCCTGTAGGAACGTCATTTTTCCCATTTAAAATACATGGGAAATTTTCTTATTTTACTTTTTATTTTTTATCTCAGTAAATAGCTAGTCAAAAAATCGGCCGCTGGTCCAAATTATTACTTATAATTGTGCCTTTGAATCTAGGTACAAAAAACCGGTTCAACTTTTTTCCGGTAGGTAAGGAAAGGCCTTCAAAATTTATGTAAAATTCAAAAAACAGCTATTCCCCCTTATTTACGAAAAAGAAGTTGGACGGGTTTTTTGTACCTAGGTTCAAAGGCACATACGTAAGTAATAATTTGGACCAGCGGCCGATTTTTTGACTAGCTATTTACTGAGATAAAAAATAAAAAGTAAAATAAGAAAATTTCCCATGTATTTTAAATGGGAAAAAATGACGTTCCTACAGGCACCACTTCGCTTTTAGGTGAAGGCCCCAAACTTTGCACACGTTATTTTTGAATTATTTGGGAATATTTTAGGGGGCGGCACCAACAAAATTCCGTCATCGGCAATGGAAGAGACACCCTAGACATCAAATTTGAAATCTAAGGGGTCGAAAACCAGCAATATACAATTTTCCCGATTTTTTTACGGAATATAAATTTAAATATTAAAAAAAAATTTTTTTCAAAAAAACTTTCTTTATTATACAATATAATACGTAATTAAAAAAAACCGTACTAAAAAGCAAAAAATAACTCCAAATTGCAATGAATCGATTCACCGATTGGTCCGAAAACGATTTTCATATTTTCCAAGAGCTATGTTTTGAATCTGTTTATGGCTTTCTACTCGAATTCTTTTTAAAAAATTTTAATTTCGTAAAATATAAAGAAAGTTGCCAGATTTGCGAAAGATTTTTATCTGATCTGGCAACTTTCTTTATATTTTACGAAATTAAAATTTTTTAAAAAGAATTCGAGTAGAAAGCCATAAACAGATTCAAAACATAGCTCTTGGAAAATATGAAAATCGTTTTCGGACCAATCGGTGAATCGATTCATTGCAATTTGGACTTATTTTTTGCTTTTTAGTACGATTTTTTTTAAATTACGTATTATATTGTATAATAAAGAAAGTTTTTTTGAAAAATTTTTTTTTTTTAATATTATATTTATTTTTTGCTTTTTAGTCCGATTTTTTAATATAATAATAAAGAAAGTTTTTTAAAAAAATATTTTTTTTATATATATATATATATATATATTTTTTTATGACTAAAAAAGCACGATCCTGCCGAATTTTTTTTCTAGGGTTTAGTTTCAATCAACAGAAACCCTTGTTTTCGTGAAAAAGCATGGTTTCTGCATATGATAATTCATTGTTAAATTCACAATATCATTATACTGTATAGTAAACACTTGGTGCCGAAGTCATGTGAAAATAGACGTTTGATTCCTTGCGTGTACGAAGACGAACTATACCCGAACGATACCGAAAAGTCACGAAGTCCAGATTCGAGTGAGATCGTAAAAAGACTGCGTAGCGACATCTATTTTTAATTTATTGGGCACGCATCTTTCGAGTCTTTAAAATTGCCGACAGAGTCCGATAGCTCACAGTGAAACGTATAATAAAGAAAGTAATAAAAAAGTAAAAAGTAAAAAACGAATTTTATGTGATGTATAGCCTTGCATGAAATGCATGCTGCCAAAACTAGTTTTTAATACAGATTCTGACTTTAGAGAAAAAAAAAATTCTGATATTAGAGAAAAAAAAATTATTTCCCTGGATTCAGGAAACTAAAATTCGCCGGAATTCCCAGGAATTTTTGGAAATTTTCCCAGGAATTCGGGAAAATGACGAAAAATTGAATCCCCGGAATCAGGATTGAAAATTTTCTCGAAACCCCGAAAATTCCAGGGTCGGGCAGAATCTGCAGTTGTCAACCCCTTAAGGGGTTGCAGCTCAACTTTAAATCAGACATATTTCGAAATAAAAAATGGGGAAATCTTTCTGAAACCTCGGAGTTTAAAGGCCGTACTATATTTACACAAATGTCACGGTTTTACAGTCGTACCGTAAAATTTTCTCCCAGTCGGACCCCGTTTGCCAGGCATCCCGCCAGTCAGGGGCTCCCAACTTTCTCGCACCTGATCCGAGTCCACACTATGTTAAGCGAAACATAGACATCTCAAAATTTGCTCGTTTCAGGAGGGTTTTTCTCTTTCCAAAGACGTTAAAAGACGACTCTTCCATCCTTTTCATGAGCATCGATTACTACAACGATAATCATGATCCCAGCAAAATGAGCTTTTACGAACTAATCCGATACATTCACATGATACTTTATATAACTGTATGGGTAAGTTGCGATGAGTTTAGCATTACAATACGAATTTAAAAAAAAAATGCGATTTTGTTTTTCTTTTAAGGAACGACTCAACAAAGGCAAAGTATTCGTAGTGTTAGATTGGAGGAAGACAAGCCTTGCGGATGTCAAAGATTTTACTCCGCTGTATGTAAAACCCTGCTTTGATGCTTTAGCAGCCATGCCTTTTCGTGTGCAAGCCATCCACAATATTCGTGTCCCGCCATTAGTGGAATCTGTTTTAAACTTTTTAAAATCTTTAGCCAAAAAGAAAATCAGGGACAGGGTACGTTAAAAGATTCGTTCACTTCAAGCCTATACTTTGACTGTGATTTCATAAACGTGTTTGCAGGTATTTTTCCACAGCCAAATGGACTCGGTTTTCGACAGCGTGCCTCAAGAATTGTTCCCAAAGGATTACGGAGGTGGCGAACCTGACATTGCCACTTTGCATTGTAAGTCTCAAAGCATTATTCAAAACCGTAGTCTAGTTTTAAAAAAAATAATAATAAAATTAATAATTGCAGATGAATGGAAGAAAAAAGTGGAAAGCTATCGAGACCGGCTGGTGGAAGAACACTCAAAAATGAAGGAATTAGATGTTATAAGGAAGAAGTTTATAGGAAGAGCTGAATCGGTCGGATCTTTCAGGAGTTTAAATATCGACTAGGATCGATGCGTCCGAATGCGGGAAAGTAGTACACGGAGGAATATACAAAAATTAGGACTGAGATTTTGTAGTGTATATAATTTTTCTTTTAGGGTCTTTATTTTACTCTTAGCATGCCGTTTCCTTTCTTCTTTTTCCTACGCGAAATGTATACAAAAAAGAAAAAAAAATTTATCCGACTAAAAGGTCACGAATGTTGACAAAACAATATTTCCTAATAAATTTTACAGATCAAGGAAAAAAATATGACCTTGTTAAAAATAAAAACAGATTTCAGAAATAAAAATCCAGATTTCTCTAATTTTTTATTAAAAAAAAAAAAAAAAATCGGTGAATTCTGCATGCAACTCAAGAGGCAAAACGACGAATTTGAAAAGTTCCAGTTTTAATCAAAATAATACTTGAATATCAGGATGTAACTTAATTCAGAATTTTTCGAATTTGAAAATCTATACACCGCAATCGGTTCTCCCTAGGACATCAGCAATCTCTATTTTGTTTATAAACTTTTTGAGTTTGTGTTTGTGTGCTTGAAAATTCTGTCCACTCAAAATTAAAATCCCTAAAATTTAACCAGAAAAATCTTTTTTTTTTTTTTTGAAATTTGAGCGAAACTCGCTGGGGAGCTACAGCCCCCCCCCCTTAATTTTTTTTCAAAATGTAGCTGTTTATATTCATTTTCTATAGGTTTTCGGGGCCATATATTTCAAAAATGACATCACTTTTTAAGTAGGGAAAACTTACCCCCCCCCCTTCCAACTTTTCTTCTTTTTTTAAAAATTTCCTTAAGTTCTTTAAAGGTTCAATCAACTTTGTTCACCTTAAATCTTTTAAAAAGCAATCAAAGAATTCAAAGTTGTGTACTCCCCCTATTATTTCCATTATATGACATAAGGCGAAACGCTAAAGCACGCACCATTGGTGCCAATTTCTTTTTCTTGATTAAATCATTATTAATAATAACTTGCCACAGTTTCCTACTGCCCGAAAAAAATCTAAAAAATCAGAATCCATTATGACCCGTGGAAATTTGGGTATAAATTTTCAAATTCGAATTTTTACTAAAATAAGTCGAGACATTATTTTAAGTGTTACGGCTAGTAATAGATGATTTGACTGTGATTAAAAGTATATTATCTTGAATTAAAGGAAAATGATAGTGATTATTGCTAATGTTTACCTATTATAATGATCATTGCTTCTAAGTACTTTATATGTCATTATTGTCAAACCGATTTCGCCTGGAGAGTTGACGAAAAAAAAAACTACTTTTTTTATCTTCATATAAACTTACTTTGTTTGCATAAAACAAACATAAGGAAAAGTGCCAACTTAAAAAACCATTAGCACCTTTTTTTCCGTGTATCCGTCATTTGCTTAATAGAGAAGTCACATGTTTTGAGATGACTCCATCGTTTAATTGTGCTAGGGGAGATACGACAAAAAGCGTAATTTTGACTCGGTAAAAAAAACTGTTAACCCCCGAAAAAAGAAAAAACAAAAATTTGAATTTGAATGCCCGCCAAAACAGAACGTGAAGGAACGTGACGTCATCTGCCTAAAAGTGGTTGTGTTCATTTCTGAAACTCTAAACGGCAACGTTGCGTAATGTTTACAAGCATGTTTACAAATAAGACGTGTTTCGCTCCGAGTTCGATATCTCGCTTCGATACAGGCAGATGACGTCACACCAATAGAAAATTGTTTAAGGAGTGATCACGTGACAAAAACTTTTTCGAACTTTGTTTTTATTTTTTTTTTAATTTGGTGAAAAATTTTCCCGTTTAAATACTAGTTTTTAGTTAAGAGCATACTATACATTAGTTTCCAGCGAAAATCTCAAAACATGTGACTTGTCTATTACTATACATATGATTTGGTAAATGCAATTTACAATTTAAGGTATTAGAAGCGAATAAATTAATTAACGCACTTAAAACTTACGTTATTAACTCACAAGGTGATCCGTTAAATCAACTGTCTCTTGCACGCAACTAATTTTATTCCCCCCCAATATTTCCAAAATTGTCTGCAAACCTTTACTCCATTTAATAAGCGCATCTTACCTGAAAGAAAAGAAAACAAGAAAATTAGAAATTGTGTGGAGGGTCTTTAAATTCAAGTCTGCGATTCAGTTCTTATATCGCAATGATCGGTAAAGCTCCAAGGAGATAGACTGGAGTAACGAACATTAGGACCCTCTTAACAACTTTTAAACCGGTCCAGACATGTCTCGCCAAAGGAGTACCCGAATTATCGAGTAAGTTATTTAATAAAGACGACCTTGAACGTGTTTGTGTCAACAATAAGATCGAATTGAAAAGATTTCATCTCAAAATAAAACTTGAAATTATGTAATTTAATTAATTTTGATTATGAGACGTCATAATCCTGAGACGTGACATCCTTTGTTATTTGATTAATATGGTTATGTCGGATACTAGGTAAAAATTCGAATAATTACTGATTCAGCCATTGAAACTTTCAATGGTGAAGACGCGTTTTGGGAGGCTGAGCACTTTCTGTAAAGGCTACGCACACGTAACATTGAGAGGGAAAGAGTTAAAATTAAAATCCCAGAATTAACTCCACCAAAAAATTGTCCAGGATACTGGGATAGCAAGCCCTAATCCCACACAGCGGCACCCAAATGGAAACTATAGGTGTAAGGGTGTCCTAATTCTTCGAGCGTCCCTAGCTGCCTGAGGGGAAAAGTGCCTCAAGATCATCGAGTAAATCACTTTCGAAGTTCAGGAAAACGTCACACCCACGGCCCCGAAAAAATTTTGCCATCACTGAACTCTTCCAAATGTAAGCCCATTTGGTTCTTATTCGGTCAAAACCGATCACGACGAATTTGAAAAAAGGATTAGGAATGCGAGGAATAAGGAAAGAGGATTCCCCGTTAACAAAGGAAAATAGATGCCAGGTATAGGTGGTATTGTTAGTTGAAATCACGTAAAAACTGGTCCTGACCTATTGTACGAGAGCCGGTTTGATCATATGTTTATTCATATTCAAATTTTTAACAGAGGAAGACAGGTAAAAAAAAAAGCCGTTGTTCAACACCGCCATCTGTACTTTCTCCGACTTTTTAGTTTCGTTTCACTTTTACGTTGATCATAAGGACAAACTATGAAAATTAGGTTGAGGCGCGGTGAGTTTCAGGTGTGTTCTAGCTAAAACCATACGAGTATATTGTGTTAATAATTATCATCTGAACATGTCCGAGAAAAGGTGAGTATATATTTCATTTGATTCTTTTACTGTTCTAAAATATTTTTTCCCTATAGTTATGAACCTAGCGATGAAGACATCCGAATTCTGAGGGATTGGCTTAGAAAAATGCCCCACATAGTACAAGACATTGGTAAGTGCAATGCTTTCGGGAAAAATATTTCATTTTTCGAATTTAAGTAGATATTTTTTTTCATACGCTTAACTTGCTGACTACTTTTTTTTCAGACGATTACTGCTTGAAATGTTTTATTAAAGGATGCAAAGGCCGGTTAGAAAAAACTAAAAGCGTTTTGGAGAATTACAATGCTCTTGGTGCAAAATATCCTGAGTTTTGCGGTCACCTAGACATTTTTGATCCAATAATTCAGACCTATCTGACCGAATCGTAAGTAAGCTTATTAACATATCACCCGTACGAAAAAGAGATGCAAAATTTGTATAAAAGTTATGTATAAATCACACAAAAAATTGCACATCAATACACAAGTACTGGAATAAGATGATGTATTTGGTATCAGCATCAGTAAGACGCTGTATTCACGTTACTGGTCCTGGTCCCAAGTCCCAGAAATCATTTTCTTGGCTGCTTGAAAATCAATTAGCTTTTTCAGTTCTGACATTACTTATCTTAGACGAGTTTTACTTTGTACATGTATTTCAGGAGGATTTTCATCCTGCCCAAAATTTTAAAAGGGGCAACAGTCCTATTTGCAAGTCTAGACATTCACAACGACAACCACGATCCTTATAAAGTTCACCTCCATGAATTATTTCGATATATTAACATGCTATTTTACGTTCAATTATGGGTAAGAAATTGCCAAAGTTACACTGTGACTCTTAATTAAATGCCTTTTTTTTACAGGAAAAAAATTTAACCGACAAGATGATCATGGTTTTGGACTGGAGGAAAATGGTCATACAAGATTTCAGGGAGGTTACGCCTATGTTTTTAAAAAAATGTCTAGAAGTATTGGAGACAAGTCTGCCCATTCGTCTTCAAGCTATCCACAATATATACGTCCCACAGGTCCTCGTTTATTTCGTAAATTTAGTCAAGTCTTTAGCCAAAAAGAAAATTGCTGATCGGGTAAATGTTCTTCATTTTGGTAACCATAATATTTCTCAATTCCAAAAAATATTTATTTGAATAACGAAATGCTTCCAGATATATTTCCACAGCAAGATGGAGACTTTCCTTGACAAGGTACCCCAAGAAATGTTACCGAAAGATTACGGAGGAGATGAGTCTGATATCAACACTTTACATAGTAAGCTCCTGCAGGCATTGATAATATAATTGGTTTTTTCATGCCTCATTTTGTTTTTTTTTTTTGTTTTTTTCTGTTATAGGCGATTGGAAGAAAAAAGTGGAAAGCTATAGAGACCGGCTAGTGGAAGAACATTTGAAAATGAGAAAATTAGACACCTTACGACCGAAGACAAACGAAATAAACGAGATGGTCGGCACTTTCAAGACTTTGAATGTTGATTAAACTGTGAGGATTTCCAAAAAGAATGCACTCCATTGTAATAAATATTTTTTTCCACCAGAATTTTCAAACCAGTTTTCTGGTTTTTTAACTAAACCAAAAAAAAAAAAAAATCTAGTTACATGCCCCAAGATTTGTTGTATATCAGATTTTATTTCTATTTTATTTTTATAAAAAATGAAAAATATTTTTTCAATTTTTTTTCTTTAATTGGAAGGGGTAACCTTGCACAACTTTGCACAAATTTTGAAGCTTTGCCTGTTTAGTATAACCAAAATTTTGGTAAATGTTCAAGTTAGCCCGGGGTTGTTCGAATTCCATTTTTTCAAATGGGTGTAACTCTTTAGAGACTTAAGCAAAGTCTTAGCAAGATAGTCCTGAATTCCCTTTGGAAGTTCAAAGCTTCGATCTGGATGATTCGATTAGAAGAACCAAACTTTTAGTTTCGAAGACTAAAGTTCGGCCTGAGAGACTAAGGTTTTGGCCTATGAAATTAAATTCGGTCAGTGAAATTAAATTTTCGGTCTAAACACTGATAAAATTTTGGTCTGAACACTGCTCCACCAGAGTCGGGTTTGGTACGGAAGAGTTGTTACCCCCTTGGTAACAAACTATCAGTTGATTTGGGTGGAAAACGATTCGGTTAAATGGATAGATGGTCGAATGAATAATAATCGATTCCAACAAGCAGAAGTATAATTCAAAAAAAATGAAATCTTAAAACATAAGACCCTAAAATTATAACAGTGAAAATTACTTTCAAATTCACGATAATAAATAAATATAAATTAAGTAAAAAATAATGTATAAATAAAAAAAAATAACATACCCTTTCGGGGTCTTGAACATGTGCTCTCACATGGTAATAATATTCAAAAAAAATTAAGTCATCTTAGACTCCCGGTCATTCCCTTCAGGGAATATAATTTAAAGCTAACACATTTTAATTTAACTGACTATTTTTTAACCATTTTATTTAAATAGAACATAAATATAAAAGAAATAAGCTTTAACTTTTATTAGACGACTTGACTCAGCGGTGACCGGAAGTAAGAGTCAGGCACAAGACGATCAACAAGACGATCAACAAGACGATCATGACGGAAAAAAAAATTAACGCGCGCGGGCGATTTAAAATAATGTTCCGAGTGCGTAACAAAGTGATGCAAAAATTATATCAAAAAAAAAATTGATATAATTTAAAAATTTACTTAATAAAATGGATTATTTTAGTATCATTTATACAAAAATTTGGACATGCATAAACTTTGCAAAATTTATGCATGTAATTTTTTTAAATTAAATAAAGCAAGAAAACTTGCAAACATTATGCTCATTCCACTTTTTCTCATTTTATGCATACTTATTTATGCATAATTATAATAAAGGATGAAAAAAAATTATTTCCTTTAAAAAGAGTGCAGTTTTCATACATAATTTATACATTTTTGGATATCATGCGTAAATTTTTGTAAAATTTATGTATGATTTTTACATAGTCTATGCTTCTTAAGGCTTCGTAAGGGGTCTGCCCTAAAGTAGAAAGCTTTTGGACCTACCATCGAGGACCTGTCTGACCGCAGTAATCATCAAATATTTATTTTAAAAAAAATTAGTTCTTTAAGTTGGGAAACATAGTTGGCTTAAACCTCATTACACATTCGGTGAAAGCGCCGAAAATTCCGTTTTTGAATTGTTATATATTTTAAAGGAAACAACGACATAAGTTCTTAAGGAAATTTAATAATCAAATCTTTAAGCAAAATCATTTTTACAATAGATTCACAACGCTAAGTTATATATTTCGTTTCGTTTTTTCGTCGATAACATTTCAACAGCAAAATAATTCAGTTCCAGTGACTACTAGCCTACAGAAGAAGACAAATAAAATTATTAAGGAAAATGGATCGCAAAAATGACTCACATAGTTCAGGATTACGGGAAATTATTCAAGGTCTGCAAGTTGATATCATTAATTGGTTATCAAATTATTTTTTATACTTTAGATGATTGCACCTTATCAGCTCTGGTTAAAGCTTCCAAAGGTAGATTGCAAAAAAACAAAAGCAATGTTGGAAAAGCACAGCGAAGACTAAAATCCGACGAAAAAATTTTAAAGAACACCGTGGCTACTTATCGACTAAAAATATAACACTTTACCGATGGGTAATTCCAGTTGTGCTTAAATACCTTACATTATAATTTATTTATCAACTCTTTCAAACGATATGGACGGGTAACGATTGCTTACACGAGAGTGTCTCAAGGAAGTCGATCTGTTTGCAAAGGGATCTCAAGAAGCAAAAATCATGACTATCTAAGAACTGGTTTAGAGGTTTTCTTACCAGTCAAGCGATTAATTGGCTAACGGAAAAGAAGATGCAAGGATCTCGCTCCAATAAAATTTATGATTCAAACCAGTGCCAGAAAGGTACTCAGAGAATAATTTAACCCGTTACCTATCAAGGAGTCATATGTGTACCGTTTGAGATTTCAGTTGCTGAATCAGCAATAATATAAGGCGAAGCAACACCTTAAATAGTTGCGATAACTGACGCCCGGATCCTTGGCTTCAATTTTAAAATTTGACCAAACAGTAATAACTTCATTTTTGAAAACTCGATAATTTTTTTAAGAAAAAAAAAAAAAAAAAAAAAAAAGCCGCAAAAAAATGGTTTTTGAAGACAGCATACAAATTTTAAGAAATATCCAGTTTTTTCCTGGTTGATCAAGGGATAAGATAATGTGATGATAATAATACAGCAACAGTGTAAGCCATGATAATACTCACAAACCTCCTACTGAATTTAAACAACGACCCAAACTTACCTGGAGAAAAATTAAATAAATAAATAAATCCGTTTAATTTTTTATTTTTCCCCCATATGACTAAAAAAAAGCTACCTTGAATTTTTTTTCTTTCTTTTTTTTTTTTGGCTATTGGTAACCTTCGTTTCTATAATTCATAAAATTGTCTAGTTCCTAATTAAACGTTTATCAATCCTAATAATTAAAATACAGGGTGGAAAGAATTCGATAAGTTCTTTCAAAATGGATTCAGCAGTTTCGTATGTCAGCGTAACATGCAAATAAGATAGTTGCAAGATGCATTTGATTTTGATTTTTTAATAAAATGCATTGCATTAACTTGCGGAATTTTTTGGGTTTTATATTAAAAGATATACATCGACGCAACAGGTCTTGTTCCGAAACCCATCAAACCGTTTTATTACCGTGTGCTCTTCAATCGTTATTCATTTCATTTACTTTGTTTAAAAAAATGGATAACTAAAATAAAAAATAAGAAAATCATCTCATCCTGTACAGCCTAATAAAATATTCGTACTTCTTTAAAATAAAATATAAAAAAACCAAAACTAGTTTCAATCGATTACACCCAACTCCGAGAACGAAGGTCGGCGTTTAAGTCTGAACAAAACTTTGCCGAATCGATTTTCATACTGTGATATTTTCGCCATCATGGACTCGCAACCGTAAGCATTTTTTATTCTTTTAATTTTTCGGTCGGCCTGAAAAATTAATTTACGGTTTTCAATTAAAAAATTATTTTCAGCATCAAAAGTTTTTTATTTTTATTTCATTTCATTTATTTTTTTTTTTCCAGGGAATACGAACCCACAAAAGACGACTTATTAATTATGAGAGAATGGATTTCAAAAATGCCGCACATAGTGCAAGATTACGGTAGGTCGATCAAGGTTTCTCCGGTTATTCATGATTTTACAACATTCTTATTTTTTTATTTTTTTTTAAGACGATTACGCTTTAATGGCTCTTATTCGGGCGGCAAAAGGAAGACTGCAAAAAGCTAAAACGATGTTGGAAACTCACAGCTTGCTTGGATACCGTTTCCCAAAAATGTTCGGTCATCTGGATCCGTTAAATAAATACACTCAGTGTTACTTAAATGCAACGTACGAAAAAAAAAAAAAGTTTCGCTTAGGTTTTTTACTAATCCGATATTCTTTGCCTATAGGTACCTTCTTCCTTTACCAAACAAAATAGGCAACGGTACTACAATATACCTATTAGCGCCAAAAAGTGATCCGGAAGTGGATTTGTCCGACTTCGATATTCACGAACTTCCAAGAGCTTGGCAAATGTCTTATTTAGTACTGTATGGGTAAGTTGGACAGAAAAACATTAAAAAAGGTTTTGGAATGTCTACTTATTCCGTCAATTTGAACCTTACGCGCTTTTTTGAATAACGCTTCTACCCATTTTCGATATTACTAGTCTCGGCGAATCCTAAATTAATGCTTTCTATATTTCACGTGCTTGGATGGCCTCTCGGGGGGCATGATCTCCCTTCTCGCCATTTTCATCCCTTACAATTCCGTACGTCATCGTCATGTAGGTCTATCCTCCCTTGCATAGTAAATAGTATCGCACTAGTTTCATCTCCTGACATATTCAACATTAGAATGCTCAGAAAACCCAATAACCCAATAGTCCTTTTTCCTTTTGTAAAGTCCTAAGCCAACCAGGCTTTTTTTTTTTTCACTTACTCGTTAATGGAACTTTCGACTGAGACAGCCATTTTTTCTCTTTGATTCACAGGAAAAAATGGAAGGGAACACTAAAGTGATTGTGATATGCGATTGCCAAGGTGAAAAATTAGCTAGAGTAAAGACCATAACTCCGAGTTTCGTCAGGGACAGTATACGGGCGTCCGAAGCTTTCCCGATTCGTGTACAAGCTTTCCATTTCGTTAACGTACCAGTTTTTTTGGAGCCATTAATAAACACGGCGAAGTCTTTAATGAGAACCAGTAAAATGGCATCACGGGTAAGAATAAATGTGCTCTTTATTTAAGCAATTATTCGACATTTAGAAGTACGAAAGTTTCTGAATTTTTTTTTTTTAATTTTTGTACATCAAAAAGACACTTCATTCTGGAGGTCAACTACGAGTTTTCCAACACTGGAACAAGTGCTATTAGAACAGGTTTTTTCAATAGTCGATAAATCTGTAATTTTTTTTTTTTTAATTTTCTGTCTTGCAGCTTCATTTTCACAGTACTTTCGACACATTATACGAAAGCGTCCCGAGAAAATATCTACCCCAAGAATATGGAGGTAGTGAACCGAGTATTACATTGTTGCATGGTAAGTATTAATCATTCCAGACACAAAACTTTGCAAAATTGATATTGCAATATCAATTTTGCAAGTTTAGTGTCTGAAAATTTAGTGGAACGAAGGACACGTTCGATGGCGCGTATATTTATACTCATACGCTACGTGTGGGCAATGGTGTACCGTTTATATTGTACGATTTGATCACGTGGTTAGCATCACTAATTACACAATACAATTCCTTGCATCTGAGATTAGTTAATGTATCTTCATCATAGCTATAATTGGATAGTCCATTTTGACTTTTTTTCAAATTATGTGATCACACGTTTCCGCCAACATAAACGGTTCAATAAGCAGTAAATTAATAATGTCAAAAAAATTTATTACTACATTACAGATTCATGGAAGAAAAAATTGGAGAGCTACAGGGGGAGACTGATAGAAGCTAGCGATAAAATGAGAAAGCTGGACCCGCTACGACCTAAACCTGAAGAAAATAGTCAGCAGCTACACGGAACGTTTCGTCAGCTACTTATAGACTGAAAATTCATTCGTTCAGACTCAGGCCATCCATTTACTAGTTCAATTGAAAAACGGACAGTCGAAAAATTCTTGACTCAAAATAGCCCGACGGGCTATAATAGCCTATAATTAGCCTATAAATAGCCTATAAATAGCCTATAAATAGCCTGACGGGAATTTTTAAAATGCGAATTTTGTGCAATGTTTTGTTAAAGAAATTACAAAGGTGTTACAGTTACTAGTGAATAAAAAAGTTAAGCAGAAAATTAAATAAGAAATACGAGTTGTCGCGGCATATTCACTTATTGATATTCCATTTCAAAATTCTTGTTAGCTTCAGATGGCGGGGTACTACAATGCCATAATTGTTAAGTTTGTTTGAAAAAGATAAAATAAAACTAAATAGTGAAACACTTGATTCGACTGTTTATAAAATCGGCAATCCCTTTTATATTGGCTTTCGAAAAAAAAAAAAAAAATGAATTTAAACAAGATGTTGATTCCGGACATAAAAAATACGGGGGCTTTACCTGTACATTTCCAAATAAAATGTGAGTGATCTAGGTGAGCTCGGATCCTACAAAGTAATAGAAAGTAATGTAAAGTTCATCATTTTTTCCTAAGAAGCAGATCAATTGCCTGTCGGAAGGGATCGATAAAGTAAAAATCATCAAGATGATAGTCAATCTTCGTCGCGGAGCTGGCACTTAAAAGAAGAAGAAGATGATGATGAATTGCCAGTAGAAGAGACTCAAAACACAGCATTAGCATTGTAGTAGTACAGACATGTGCAACCAAAACCACCCTATATGAGTTCTCACTAAGCCAAAGAAAATAGAAAATTTCTATATTTAAACCGCTTTCGCTAGTGAACACTGAATAGACGCGGAATGTTTTGGACGGAATTAAAAAGTCTGAAGAAAGCTCAATAGTTTAGGTCAGGTTTGACCCCCCTTCTTTCTAGGATAATCAAAATAAACTGCCTCCAACAATTTCGTAGGATTTTCTTGTATCCTCCCCCCACTATTCGAATATGGAAATATGGAAATACTGGAAATTGTATGCTACGTTCACAAAAACTCTAACGAACTACACTCTGAGAGATATGAACACAGATACGAAACCCGTAACAAAAATCTCTTACAGAATAAATTTACTAAATTAGATATTGTAAAAAATTCCCCTGAACAAACAGGAATTCGATTTTTCAATATTCTTCCAGAAAAACTAAAACAACTACCTTTTAAACACTTTAAAAGAATTGTGAAGAATTTACTCGTGGAATGTACCCCGTCGTATAATTTAAAAGAAGCAAATGATTGGTTCGTAAGTGATTTCGTTGGCGATTATGTAGATAAAATTGTTAACAGATTCACCTCTTAGTTTTAGTTTATTTTTTTTCTTTATTTATTTTTTTTTTTTTTTCTTTATGGATATTGACTTACGACAAAAAAAAAATTACTTTTTATAATGTCGGTTTTTTTAAAATAAAATAAAAATAAAAAATACTATAAACACGCTCAGCGTGTACAAGGTTTTTAAAAAGTGTATATTTTTTATTTCCTAAAAATTTCACGCCGAAGCTCCTTTCATATAAGAATCTAAAAAAGTATATATTTGCCAACAAGGAGGGCTGTGGTAAATAAATGCGTAAACTTGGACTTGAAGCGGAATTTAGGACTGAAATATCACATAATCAAAGAGACGGGGGGTCAAAATTGGGGATAAAGTCATGTTTACGTAACGCTCTCTACAACGGCAGCAGTTTTTGAGGGAACGCTAGAATTCTCAAATGATTAAACGTTTCAAAAAACATTTACAAAAAACAGTTAAAAAAAAAAAAAAACATTTCAGTAGTAAGTTATCCTCGTCATTTTTTTTTTCTTTTTTTTACGTGAATTAAAATATGATGGCAAAAAAAGATTCTGATCTAATAAAACCAAATATGATATGATTCTCTTGATCATAAGATCAAGAAAAAAAAAACATTTTTTTTTAAAACTAGCCATGATGCTTTTTTATATTTTGCAATTAACAAAAAAAAACAATATTCAAGTTTTCCCTATTTATTATGTCTAGTGCACCAGATGTAACTAACCTTGGCTATTTTACATAATTCAGATCCTATAAATGCCTACAGTAGTTCTGTGAGATAAGACCTAATGAATGACTAACGTAATCAAATGTCGGGTGTTTGCAAAGAGAAAAATCACTTTCATTCAAGTTTTGAAGTTGTGCTGCATCAATTCGGAATTTTATAAACTATTATTATTTAAGTGCCTTCGAACATGACGATTTTAACAATAAGGTAATATTTTTATTAATTTACAAAATCGAAAATAAATGAGATTGCATCGATTTATTTTATTTATTTTTAAAGCACATCCCAGCCCTCAGAACAAGATGTTTGGATACTCCGAGAGTGGATGGCTAAAACACCACACTTAGTTCAAGAAAAAGGTAAGTATTAAAAAGCTTTTTAAAAGAAAAAAAAACGCACAGCTTAATTTTTCTTGTAGATGATAAAGTACTAAGGGCGTTCATCACAGCCTGTAAAGGAAGTCTCCAAAGAACGAAAGATTTTTATGAGAAATTTAACAGTCTCGGACTGGTTTATCCACATTTGTATGGTCATCTTGACCCTCTCAATGAAGTCACACAATACTACATAAATCATGAGTAAGTAAATAAAAACAAATTCAATGTTGTTATAGTTAAATGGAATAAAATATAAAATTTAAAATCATAAAATTTTCTCAACGTAAAAGCTCTCGAGCATAATATGTTTGATTTTTTTTTTTTTTTTTTTTTTTTGCGAGCGGCTGGGTGCTTGGCTTATTTTAACCTTATTGTTTCCTACCGTACAAACCAATAACAGTAAAAAATAATTCTTAAAATAACTTTTTAAAAGCAAAACTAAAAGCGAGGTTCTTGGCCAGGGAAAATGAACCCTTATTTATTTTTCCAACAAGAAAATCCCATTTCAGATATGTTTTCCCGATGCCAAAAAAAACAGACGACGATTCCGTTGTTATAATAGGAGCTTGCAGACAAAAAGAAATCGATTCGTCTAAATTTAGCATTTTTGAAATGAATCGATATCTGCTTATGACGTACATAGTATTAGCTTGGGTAAGTTAAAAAAAAAAAAAAAAGTTTTCTTTGAACTTACGAAATGGGTCTTATTTTTCAGGAGCATAATTTAGGTGAATCAAAATTTATTTTAGTCTTCGACTGTCAAAATATTAAAACATCAGAACTGAAAAGCGTTACTCCGACATATTTAAAAGAGTTGATAGTAATTTTAAAAAAATTCCCTTTTCGTTTGGAAAGGGCTCACTTCATCAACGTCCCTCATTATTTTCAGCCTATGCTGAATTTCGTGAAATCTATAATGAGTAAAAAGCTGTCAAATAGAGTAAGTAATTTTAATGAATAAATTGACAGATTCAGTCGATAAAATTTTTTATTCGTTTTTCAGATATATTTTCATAGTTCCATGAACGAGCTTGAAAATGAGATCTCCAAGCAATTATTACCGAAGGAATTTGGGGGATCCGAGGATGATTTGGACACACTACACAGTAAGCAAAAATAAGTAAATAAAATAAAAACAGGCTTTTGATGTAACACAAAAAATTCATTAAATGATGTCATATTCAAAATACATTAATAAGCAACGGTAGCATTAGGTTTCAAATAGGATTCTGCTGCCACGACAGCTCTGGTTGAAAAGTCTGAGCATATGGTTTTTAGTTTTTTAATTAGGAGGTTTCAGGTCTGCCTTCAGATCGAGAGAGGCCTCGGTCTGTTAACGAAAATTCTTAAACATTTAGTAAAACTTCTATTGCATCCGGCATTTCTCAAGGATGAAGCCAAGAAATACTTTTCATGTTGTAAACTGTAACGGTTAAAGTAATAGATTACATAAACTGGCATAAAGTTTGCTTACATTAATACAAGCCAAAGGCATAAAATCGCACTGTATAAATGGCATCAATCAAATATTCAGCCTTCGCATCGCTCCTACCTTACTTCGAATTTTTTAGAAGCCCGCATTTTAAAAGACTAAACGATAAAATCCTAGTCTCAGGAAAAGATGGAGGTTTCTCTTTAAAAAAATTCGGTCGTGTACTTCAAAAAAAATTACTCTTAGCGCCCATGCCAATCAGCAAAAACCGTTTTGTGATTTTTTTTCAATGCTCTGAATGTTTTATCTACATCCTACTTATTTACTTGGTTCTCCCGTTAATTTTTTCAGATTCATGGAAAAAAAAAGTTGAAAGTTACAGAAACCGGCTTATCTCCGAAAATGACCAAATGAGGCGATTGGACCACCTGAGGCCGAAGCTACACGATAATGATGGATTACAAGGCTCCTTCAGAAAGCTTCAAATAGACTAAATGCAAGAAGATTCAATAAGAAAAAATATTCGGTCTCTTTGAAACTGACTTCAACCTGTAACTACTGAAGGAAAAAAATTAAACTCGGTGATTACGATTTGGTATTTAATAAAAGAAGTTTGTAATGACATTATCACTTACTCAAATCACTATACTCGACGTGCTTTCAGCGCTGCTAACGTGATTCATAGAAACTAACACATCGTGGAAGGTAAAACAGTTTCGTCAAATCGGAGCAATGACAAAAAAATCATGCATCAAACCTGTTTTTTATTCTACTGCCAACTTGTTCCTACATAGTAAAGATCAGGCAACCGAAACTTTTTAAATATTCTTTTATTATGTTCGAGATATTTGTATTATATTATATTACTTTTTGAATATTAATTTTTTATTATAATCGAGACGTTTAATGTAAGAATTACAATAGTAGAAGGTAATAAGCAAGCTAAAAACAAATACAAACAAAAAAATTCGCAAATTTTTTTCTTCTTCTTTGTTCGTAAAAATAATGGTTGTTGCTTACTGCAAATTGAATTTAACTAACTGGGGAGGGCTTTTAAAAAATGTTGAACTATAACGCCGGAAAATCCTGGATAAGAAGTAAAATATTTTTCCCCTGTTGACCTTTATGGGGGTTTTCTTAAACTGAATCAAAATGGCAGTTAGTTGGCCATCGGGTGAAAAGTGAAATTTAGAGTTCAAAAAGCAATAAAAGCTGCGGTGCTCAATTCAAAAATTAAAAGTTTCCGAAAGCAAGAGAGGCTAAATTTTTATGTCCGTTTCGCAAAATAATGTCAACACTTAAGAAGAAAAGATAAAAATAACTAATAAAAAAAAATGCCGGCCGTAGAAGTAACTAAATAAATAAATGTATAAAATAAATACATTTTAAACTACAGAAGATCTAATGAAGAAAAAATCAAATAAATCTTGATAACTTCGAAACGACATGAATGTTTTCTTCTACTTAAATTTCAGACACGAATAAGATCGAAGTTCGCGGTTTTTTTCATTCAATTTTTTTTAAAATATAAATGTTGTCCTATATGTCAATTAGGTCACTAGGGTCAATGTTAGGGGACGCCCAAGTTATTATTGAATTTGCATATATATATTTAGTATTTTCAGTTTATTGACCTTTTATCACGTACAAATATTACCAGTTCAATATTGATTAATTTTTCGAAATCGGACAATTTTTTTTTCTTCACTACGCCTTGAAAAGGACCCGTTTAAAAAGATCGCTTACGTTTACCTTAGGAGGAAACATTTTTAAGCTGATCCTTTTCAAGGCGCAACGACGCTATGTCAAAAATATTCTTCTTCTTCTTTTACTGTACGTGTCGGCTCAGCGACGGAGATTGGGCATCATCACCGAGATTCTCATTTTGGAAACTGCAGCTATAAAAACACACAAAAAACGACACAAAACACCCGAGATTTTTGAGCCTGGAGAGCTTCCTACGACCTTAAATGTCAAAAAAATTAGCCAAGGACTACCGCGTTGCCAATGTATTAGCCAGGGAAAAAAAAACCAGTTTAATAAGCAATTTCACTGCTTCTTAAAGCATAACAATGAAATATTGAAAAAACAAGATATTATATTCCCTACATGTTGCTAAACAAGTACAACCGAAAAGTCCTTCACATGTACGGACTTGTAAGAAGTTCTCATCAAGGAAAGTTATCGTCAAGGAAAGACTTCGAACATGGCGCAAAGTCAATGGTAAGCAATATATTTTTTCTAAAGATCATTTTTAAATAAGTCTTTATTATTAGGGAGTTCGAATGCAGTAACGCCGATCTTGAACATCTACGGGAATGGCTGAAAAAAATGCCACATATCGTACAAGATTATGGTACGTAATGAAATCCCCTTTAAAAAAGACAAATCTAAAAAAATTAAACTTTTATTCACAGATGACAACTTCTTATCTGCTTTCGTCAGAGGATGTAAAGGAAGCCTCCAGAAAACTAAAAACGTCCTTGAAAATTTTAACGCTCTCGGTTTCCGATACTCTTATTTGGTCGGTGATCTGGACCCGCTGAATCCGAGGCTTCAGGAGCACTTAAGCGTAGTGTAAGTGCAAAAAAATATGTGCGCCTGGATTTTTTTTAAAATTAAAAGCAAATATTACTTTCAGATCTATTTTTCCAACGGAAAAAAGACTAGAAGACGGGACAATAGTTCTAATAACTTTATTAAATCCTGAAAAATTTGACGACTCCAAATTCCACGGTTTGGAAATAGTTCCTTTGGCTGTTCAATTGCTTTTCATCAACTTATGGGTAAGGGAAATAGTGAACAAAATAAATTTCAAATTGGCCCACTGTTTTCCGGAAAACTGGCCTTGACGGAAAAAATATTGTTTAATCTACCTCCCTTAATTGAGAGTCAGCAAGACAAAAATAAATCATCCTAAAAAAACGCGCTTCACTTGAAATTGTTTTGAACCAAAGACTGATTCCAAGCTTTAGGGGTTCTACTGACATTTGAATGCCATTAACTATACGCGAATATCTTATCTTCAGGAAAATACATTCGGACCAGGAAAACTCGTTCTAATAATGGACTGTAAAAATTCGAGCGTCAATCTTTTTAAAGACATGACACCGGTCGTTATGAGGGATTTGATTCAAATTCTAAAATCGTCATGTCCAGTTCGACCAAAAGCTTTTCATCTGATTAATTTACCACCTTCAGTTGCTGCAGTGTTCAATTTGTTAAAATCACTATGTCCCGAGAAATTTAAAACCAGAGTAAGTAATTAAACCTAGATTACTTTTTTTTTTAAATCCATTTCTTTAAATTTTTTATTTTATTCTTAAAAGTTTTTATTCCATGGCTCACCGATTGATTTGAAAGTCTTTCCGTGTTATTCTCGATCTATCCAATTTGGGATCAGGATTGAAAAACTGTATTTTTATTGCAAATCGTAAGGTGACATAAGTATTTACTTTCAGATGCTTTTTCACAGTTCTGTAAAAACTCTGTACGACTACATCCCCAGAGAAATTTTACCAAAAGAATACGGAGGAGACGAGGGAAATATATCAACATTATCAAGTAAGTCATGTACCAAATTAATTTTCGTAATCTTCAATAGTGGTGACTCGTAGCCTAGTTCATAGCGCACTCGGCTCTCAACCAGGAGATGTGACGCACCGTTATTCTATGCTATTTCACAGCTATGAATTTTTCTCAGGTAAAAAATTGTGAGCTAGTCAGAAAATCAACGGTCACCAACCCTCGACAGGCAATGGCAAACCACCTAGTGGTAATTGCCTTGTAAATCTCTCAAATATAGCCGCTCGGAACCGGCGTTAAACTGTAGATTCAATATGTCTGTAAGCGCAAGCGCAAGTGTACGTGAGATCACCATGCTTGTAATCGAGTAAGGACTAAGAAAAAGAATCTTCAACATCATTCTTGTTCTACTTTCAAATTCCGTCTCCGCGACGGAGATTTGCTATGACCGGAGCAATTATGACTTTGGAAACCTACGCTCTAAAAATCAGTCCCTGAGATTTTTAAGCCACGAGGTTTCCTTCGGCCTTGGCTGCGCGTACCCTCGATTTTTCTCTCCATCACAAGCTGAAGGAGGCGGTACTTTTTATTTCAAATTACATGGCCGAAATAGTCTACCTTCCGACGCTAGATCCCGTAGAGACAAGACGTCAATATTTCTCACTTTGTCAGTCCACGAAATTTCAAGCATTTTAAAATGTATACCCGCATCACAAAAGCTTCCAAATTCTCTTCCAACACTCTAGTTTAGGGAAAAAAGTAACATCGAACGATACGGACCCTCGTTTGGAGACTGAGATCGCAATTGCACAACAGGTTTCTCATTTTAAGAATTCAATTTAATAGGGAAGTGTATTTCTCAAATCGTATACACTTTAATATACATCCGCGCAATACAAGACAACACCGATTAATCTATCCCGGCCTCCCCCCCCCCTTCCCAGAATTGAACTCTTTAAATACTCTCCTTTCAGCCAGTTATGCATCGCGATTAATAAAAATCAAACAAATATCGATATTTCTAATGACACCACAGCAAAAATCAAAAAAACAGTCGCCGGGGCACTGTTGTGGCGGCGCCGCCACAACGCTGTAATTGGTATTTACGACTAGCGTTGTTTTAAAGATAAAATAAAAAAATAAAAAATTGCAAGTTGCTATTAGCAACCGATTTATTTAGGGCTATTTTGGCAAAGGTCCTAAATACAGACCTTAGGGATATAATAGAAATTAAATTAGTTTGCTCGGTCTTGTTTTCAGGTCGGTGGAAGAATAAAATAGAAAGCTACAGAAATAGATTTATCGAAGAAAGCTCAAAAATGCGAAGACTCGACTCTATTAGACCGAAATCAGACAATATGGATGGCAGAAACGAAACATTCACCGCACTGAACGTTGATTAATTTGTTAAATTAAGCATTTTACGTTATAAAAAAATTTTTTTTCATTCCTCATATATGTAATGTACTGCTTTCGAAGGCAGTGGATACGAACGAAAGTTCGCAGTTACAGAACGACTCAAAAACAATGCTTCTGCGCATGCGCGTCATTACTCTCGCGCCTGTAATGTTACTTTTCAATCCTGGTCGCCATCTTGACAATTTTTTTTTCCCCAGTTAATTTCGTCAACGTTCTTAATGTATTTTTCTTCGAAAACAACTAAAATACAAACTTATCATGAAAAATAAGGGTTTTATTCTAAATATTCAATATAATTAACGAAAAAAAAAAACAAATTACAGTAAAGGTTAACACTGTTCGATACTTTTCAATCCCATGGCCGCCATATTAATAACATAAACGATTTTTTCAGTTTATTTTTAACATTTTTTTTTGTGAATTTGCATATTCGGAATAAAAAATATCTTACAGCACTGCATTTTTCTTAAAAATGAAGTTTAAAAATTATTTGTAATTGTACATATTTGAAATACAGTAATATTCAGCGCTTTTTGATAAATAAGTCCACAATCGTTATTTCTTAAATATTTCTTCAACAATAATCATAAAGTTAAAGTTTTGAATCTGAAATCTTCTTTCCTGCTTACGACGCTGACCAACGGTCAAAATAAATCAACAGTTGTAAAAAAAAGGAAAAAAAAATTAGATAACGTCATTATCATTTTCTTATCGTCTGCTTAAACAATAGCATCGACTTTTTTTTCGTCTCGATCCACATCTCGTGAGTATAAATTTCATTTGTAACTGCTAACAGACGAACACTAATCGTTTCCAAATGTCAAAGAATCAGTGGTAAGCTTCAAATTCCTTTAAACTTCCTATTCCTTATTCCTTCAAAGTCCTTTAAACTTTCTCGTATTAAATTCGTTATTAACAATTTAGGGAATTCGAACCTACGGAGGAAGACCTACAAAATATACGGGGATGGTTGAAAAAACGGCCTCACATACTGCAAGATTATGGTCAGTCTTGAAAAAGTGCACAAAAAATTTCAGAAAAATAAATTGGATTTTTATGTCTAGATGACGAGTTCTTAGCAGCTTTTGTCAGGGGATGTAAAGGGAATCTTGAAAAAACTAGACATGCTCTTGAAAATTTCAACAGTCTCGGTATTCGATATCCTTATCTGTTAGGTGATCTGGATCCTTTATTTCCAAGTCTTCAGGAGCATTTAAGCGTGACGTAAGTACGGTAGGGATTGTTCCGTTACTGGATCCGAGTTTTTCCGTATCAGTTCGAATTAAAATCAGAAAATGCTGTTGCAGAAGCATTTTTCCGTTACCAAAAAGGCTTAACGACGGTGCATTAGTCGCAATTGGTTTAGCAAATTCCGATAAGGACCTAACCCGATTTCAATGTTTAGAAACGATTCGCTATTTTCTTCTATGGTTTTACATTTACCTATGGGTAAGGCTTCTCTTATCCATGTATGTTTTCTATGTTATCGTTTTCAGTTAATTATAATGTTAAAATAAAAATTTCCTTTTCTAGGAAAACGACTACGGACCAGGAAAACTTGTTTTAATACTAGATCAGAAGCACTTAAGAATGGCTCATTTTAAGAATCTGACTCCAACCATAATCAGAGATCTTATTCGAATTTTACAAACTTCTTTACCGCTTCGTCCGAAAGCAGTACATTTTATTAACGTTGCACCTTCGGTAGCAATGATTTTTAATATGATTAAATTGCTGCTTCCTAAAAAATTTAAAAATAAAGTAAGTGCGAAAAAAGCTACGGATATTTCAACGAACGGGGTCATCCATTTCCCTTCCAAAGGGTGGTTTACCTGGCAAGTCTTGTTTTTCACTTTGGAATGCGGCACGACTGTGATCAGCTGTACAAATTCCACTTTAAAAAAGGCTTCTTCCGAGATGTTGCCATAATGGAGTGCACGGTTATTTTTGTATTAGACTTTTGTATCTTTTAATTTAACATAAGTTTTCGTCAACCTTTTTGTTACCACGACGTAACACGTGGCAGAAAGTGAGGAGGGAAGAAGTATAACTTATTTTGTGTTACAAGGCTAGAAAGAGACGATCAAACTGACCCAATTAATTTTTACGTAATACTTCTCTATTCATTGGTCATATGAAACCCACCAAATAAGAATAACTAAATCTACCAAAAACCGTTTCTTTTAGGTGCACTTCCACAGTTCCATAAAATCTTTATACGAAATGGTTCCGAAAGAAATTTTACCGAAGGAATACGGAGGATCCGAAAAAAATATAGCGATATTATTCAGTAAGTATGACGCTCTAGCATTTCACTAATTGCTACAACTTTTTTTTTTTTTATTATTCCAAAAAGTGGAATTTAAAAAATGTGGCAAACCATTTTATGGAAGATACTAAAGCAATACTAATTGTGAGCTATTATTTTTATTAGAACGGTGGAAGAACAAAGTGGAAAGCTACAGAGATAGATTAATCCAAGAAAACTTAAAAATGAGAAGGCTGGATCCTATTAGACCAAACTCAAACGACATGGAACATACAAACGAGAAATTAATCCAATTAAGCATAGATTGAAGTTTTCGAGTGGCTCAGACAATTAAAACTAACTGTTCCCTTTCGTCTGTTGTCGTTTAAATTGTGTATACTTCTACAAATCTACACACTTCTGGAATGCGTCTGCCCTTATACGCTCGTATGAGGCAGGATAAAGACCATAACCAGTCTAATGCTTACTGTGTTTTTCCAAGTATCTGTGCGAATGACCAAAGTACCTTTTTTTAACTTGAATCGTGAAATCAAACCTTACCTAAAACAGAAAAAAAAGCAAAAAAATTAATTACCTTGAATTAAATATGCCCCTTAAAATTAACAAAATATAATAAATTGTTACGTTCAAAAATTAAACTTTTGTTGTGTGAATTCAAGTACCATCTTACTTTCCTTTAAAAGGAGTGAATTTGAAAAATATTTACAATCAGCTGTAAATATTTATTGGCCTAGTCTCATGATGCTTGGAAAAGTTAGTCTCGTGATGAATGTAAAATGAAAAATATCTTTCACTCCTCCGGGCCTAAAAATGAACTTTATGTACCGCTTAAAAAAAAAAAAAAAAAGTTCATTCTCCGCCGTTGGGATGAAAAATATCAGGCACGGGGGGTGGTTTCCACGCCTTGACTGGTTACAGTTCGAGTCCAGTTTCGACGTGCCCTGTACCTGGTTTGTATATATACTATCACAATTCTTTCGGGTTGTAAACCTCAATCTGCAATACTTCTTTCCGATATTCTTATATCGGTTTGAGGATCTCGCTGTGGAACTTTGAGCTCACCTTTGGAAAACAATCACTTCCTTCTCGTATAGAAAAATGCTATACGTATCATTTTTTCCTCCCAAAGGTCAAGCAATCGTGACTAGCTGACCTTCAAACAATCTTATTTTTCTTCGAGTCTACATTTTTGTAATTAGATAACTTGAGTGACATGTACATATACATATTGCATATGAATGTATTTCATTTTAATTCGATCCGATGTCGTTTCCCCTATAACATTTCTACTAGGGTTGCTGAAAAACGATACGCAATGTAATATTTTTTTTCCTCGGTATTAAAATGAAGGGAATATTAACGATCCCTCAGATATGGTACATCTACGTGAAAGGATCAAGAAAACTTTTCTTAAAATTAGCGATTATGGTGACAAGGTAAAACTTACATTAAATAATCTCAGGGAAAAAGAGACAAATTGTAATAGAAAAAAATTTCAAAATTTCTTACCCTCAGTTGTGGGGCTAGGTCTGACAAAGTCAATACAGCCGAAAAAACAGGGTGAGTCGGTATACGTGTCCTTCTTCAATAACCGCTAGCATTATTGTATCATTATTTCCAGAAAAACTACCGTACGGAGGGTCGACTTTGTACTTTTACCTAGATGTAAATCTCGCGCGTAAAAGATTTTTATACACCCAGAAAAAGGAATATGCCTCGTTCGCAATACAAGCGATGTGGCTTAGCGACAAAACAAATATGCTTTGCCGCAAAGCAACATGGCTCGACTTGTCGACATTATGCATTGCGGCAAAGCAATCACGAGTTTTGACACAAAACATTTATTCTGCTTAGACCTAAGTTATGCAAAAATGCTTTGTAGCAAAGCATTTTTGCTTAGACCCAAAGCAGCATTTTTCTGGGTGTAACGTTTGACTATTACACATAGTTGGTAGACAATATGTTTCATAAGATTTATTACTAGATAGATAAAAGTAAAAATCTGCCAGATGATAGCCAATCTCCGTCGCGGAGCCGGCACTTGAAAGAAGAAGAAGAAGATTTATTACATTCTAATCGATTTTTCGAAAAGTACAAAGTCGCCCCTCCGAATGGTATTGACGACGTGTTGTACGAAAGGTTCATAGCCCCCGGCCATATTCTGTTCCGAACGCTTGTGGATTTAAACATTTAGACAAATCTTTTGCATCCTGCGATTTAATCACGCCATTTGGATAGAAATATTTTTCAGGGTCCACTTTCCAGTAAATTTTTATTCCGATCATATTATTGAAATTAATAAATTGATTAAAACATTCTGCACCTCAGAGCCAAAACGTCGAATTTAAAATCAGATAACTAACAATTTGTTATGAGAAAATAAAGTAACTTAATCATGAGTGAAATAATGGTAATAATACCTATGATTAATTAACGAAGAAAAACTGGTTGATATCTTGGTTTATGTTTATTCTTTTCCTCTTCTCATCACGCTAAGCCAATTGTTTGGAGTTCTTGATGCGAATCAGACTTAAATCATTAAAAGGAAAAAACACCCAAAATGTAAGTATTCCTCTTTTTTAAACTTTTTTATTTTAATTCATTTTACGTATGCGACTACTTATAGGGAATATCAGCCTAGTAAAGAAGATCTGCAGCAGCTACGAGAATGGATTCAAAAAACTCCTTATGTGCTTCAAGATTACGGTAAGTGTTTCAAAATAAAATAAATAAATAAATAAACAGGAATGAAAATGACTTGGCCACATCAAAAATTTTGAAATTCCAGATGACGAATTCCTGTCCGCATTTGTCCGGAGCTGCAAAGGGAGTTTGCAAAAGGCAAAGACCGTAATAGAAAATTTCAACGGTCTCGGAATGAGGTGCTCCGATATTTTCGGAAACTTCGATCTTTCGGATCCAAAAATGTTTGGGATATTGACTGAAGCGTGAGTCTATTGTAAGGTTTAGATTTCTATAGCAAAGGCAACTATATCGGACGCAACAAGTTTAACAGACTGAAAAAAGTAAAAAATCAACATCTTTTTCAAAATGACAACATTAAGTAATGAAGCTAATGGTATCAAAGTAACGGAAGTGACAGTTGACAATGTAACGGACATGACAATCGACGATGTAACGGAATTATAATGTTAACGAAGGCAAGAAATGACATTAAAATTTTAGCATAATTTTATGTGCATTTTAAAAAATTTTCAGTTGTTTACCTTAAAAAAAGTTTTGGGTTCGACTGCCTTCAGACATTTGTGTCCGACACTCGAGTTTGGAAAAATGCGACTTTTCAAGATTTAAACCGGTCAGAGCATTTAATAATTTGAATTTTTAATTAACATGAACATTTTTTCAGCCGCATTTTCCCTCTTCCAAAGTTAACGACCGACGGTTCAATGGTTTTCATGCAAGCTTATGAGGACGGCTATATTCCAAATGCTTCATTAATAAATTCTCCAATGTTTTTTCGACTTTGGCTAATGCTGGTGTACATTTTTATTTGGGTAAAAACAAACCATAATTTTTATCAAAAGATTATTTGTGTAAAAGCAAAATAAAATTTTTTTTGTCAAATTTATAATTTTTTTTATCTGAATGTGTACTTTTTTACAGGAAAAAAAGCACGGATCGGGAAAATGGATCATCGTATGTGACTGCAAGTATTCGCATGTGTCGAATTTGAGCCATTTAACTCCAATGGCAGTGAAACAAATTCTGCAAGCAGTGCAAACTGCGATTCCGGTACGTTTGCAAGCCATACACGCCTTCAACGTGCCTCCGTTTTTGGTACGACTCTCAACAATAGTTAAAGCAGTCACGAAAAAGAAAATGGCAGACAGGGTATATTTTGTTTACAGAGCATCTTTAATTTGTTTTTTGATGAGCAACTTTCTTTTAAAATAATTAACTCCCCTTTTCCTAAAGCTTCTTACATTGGATTATTTGTCCCAATAGATATTTTTTCATTCGTCCATGGAGTCGTTTCACAATTCATTCCCCAAAGAACTTCTACCAAAAGAGTATGGTGGGCCGGAGCCATCGGTAGCTGTTTTGCACAGTAAGTCAATCGAGCAGGGGAAATTTGGTTGGCAGAGGATGGGTTGTTCAGAGAATGATTCAATTTTATTACAGGTGAATGGAAGAGAAAACTGGAGAGCTATCAGACACGTCTGTTGGAAGAACAACGAAAAATGAGAAAATTAGATCCTCTAAGGCCAAAAAATGAAAATGAACTCCAGGAAATGGTTGGAACATTTAAAAAACTCGATTTGGATTAATTATTGGCAAGAAACAATATTCGGCTCGGATCTGGTCGGACCAATATTGAAGTAATTAAGATTATAAATAAACAGTCTCTATGTACAAAACAGCTGCTGAAATTCACTTACTTTATTGATCGACTAGTTAAGTAGTAAAAAAACTGATCATCAAGAAATAGTATTGTTATAAATAATATCTTACCTGAAACAAAAGAGAGAAAAAAAATTAATAAGATGTACGTAGAACATTAACAGACCGACATTAAGAGGATTGAAAGCTTGTGGGTGTACCCGATAATCCTTAGGGTATCTTGGATGACCGACATCCTGGGTATCTTAAATACAGAACAACCAATCTATATTAGGTGAGCTTCGAATCAAGGAAATACTTCTAGCTGCAATTAACAGAGCCTACCTCAACTTTTTTGGGCACACTGCCAGGCGGAATAACTAAATGAAGAAGATTTCTTAATTGAGGGAAATGTGGAAGACCAGCGTTTTTGAGGGAAGTTGACAGTAACTTGGAGCACCGTTAGGAGTTTCACTCCCCGTGGCGGAGAACAGAGAGACATGAAGAAAACAGACCAGGCAGACCTCGTCTTAAAAACATCAACAACATTGTTCAGGGTAAAGGAATGAAGAGGATGTTCGAAAAGCACATTGTTTTATAATCCAGATCCAATATATCAAAAAATATAATTACTGTATAGTTATTTAGTTATTTGTTAGCTTGTTTTAAGCCCGTATGCTTGCTTATGCTCCTTTCAGTTTGTAAAAATTAAGCGAAATTATAATTTTCTATTTAGTTTACAATAAAATAGGAAATAAATCTGAAGCTGACTGATCCGAACCTAAAAAGCTGTTCTAACGTACAACTTTTTCCTGTTCTTCTTCTTCCTACTCCTTTGCTCGAGATCACACACTTCTACTACACAGTAAGACGGTCCAAATTTCTTCGAAGTGTATCGGATTTCAATGCACGCCTAAGGGCTATTGCCTCAAAGCATTTTTAAATATTTCAAATTTTCAGCCAAAATTCTCACTTCAACATTTTGCGCCATGCCTTAATAAGCCGTTAATCGGCTGACCGTTAGCAAACTTTTTAGACAGATTCAACTTTAAGTTTCCCCATACCGGCAGCATAATGGCAGTTTTTAATGTCTGCTTACATCTAGTTTTTATTTATCATGAGGGGCCAATTAGCTGGGAACGAATATTTAAAATCGTGAAATCAAAATTGCATCAAAAATAGAAAGAAAAAGAATCGTTTCCTGATTATTTAAATTCCTGAAACTCGTCATGCATTTAAAATAAATAAATAAATAAAAGCTGTAGATAGAATAAATAAAAACACAGTTGTACTGAAGGTTGCCACTGAAACCTGTTACTTAGTTCAGACGTATTTATTCAAACAGCTCAAAATCGCTGGACAGTAACCACCACGTTGCATATATCATAATCTCTATTTTCAACGGAAAAAAAAATTGAGGAACATTTTACAAATGTAAGTAGAAAACTTTCCAAAACCAAAAATTCTCTTGATTTTGAACAACAAAGTAAAATAATATTCATGTTACAGGGAATTCGAAGCTACCGAAGACGACCTGTTACAATTACGAGAATGGCTAGCAAAAATGCCTCATTTACTGAAAGATTACGGTAAGGAAAAGGAAAAAATGTTTTTCGGCTATCGTTTTATCTAAAGCCGTCCACGTCCTGTATAAAGTGTAGTATTACAGCACAGAGACATTCACATACCTAATCTCGACACCAGCAATCTGCATCAGTTAGTAGTCCAAGACAATTATTTTATTTTCATTCTACTAAATCCGGTCTGTTGTCTGCCCAACCAATTACGCTTACCGATGTAGTGCGATCAATATTTATTAATCTTACTATAATTAAAACAGATGATCAATTTCTATCAGGATTTATAAGAGGATGCAAAGGAAGTTTGCAAACAGCAAAACAAAAGCTCGAAAATCTGAATGCTCTCGGGAAAAGGTACCCACAACTCTACGGTTCTTATGATCCTTTTCATCCAACGCTTCAAGAAAACCTAAAAGCTAGGTCAATATTTTCATTTAAATAAAAAAAAAGGGTAAAATCATATTAAAATTATCGGCATCTTGATTTTTAGGCTTATGTTCCCACTTCCAAAAAAAAACCCGAATGGTTGCACCGTGTTCATGACTGCTCACAATCCCAATCACGATGGCTCCTGTAAAATTTATACGGCTGAATTCGTACGCTATTATCTTTTGTCATTATACGTACTATTATGGGTAAGTCCATAGCGATGATATAGCGAAGCATCGTGCGCTTCGTGCTTTTATTTCCAGAAAATAAAAAAATGTTACTTATAAAAAGATCTAAATAACAGTTAGGGAAAACAAATTTTTTTAATCATTTTAGGAGAACGATTTCGGTAGCGGGAAATTGATTCATGTTTCTTCTCAACAAATTACTTCACTAAAAGATGTAAACGACTTAACTCCAATGACGATGAAGCAAATGGTCGCATCTTTTCATAATTCTTTTCCATTTCGCATTCAGGGCGTGCATTTGTTCAACGTGTCGACGGCCACGGAGTATGCCTTCAAAATAATCAAAATGGTTGCTAAGGAAAAGATTGTTGAACGGGCAAGTACAACTGAAATAAACGGTTCAGCAAATGCCGAATTAATTTAGAACTATTTATTTATTTTTACAGTTTCACCTTCACAGTCAATTCGAGACCTTAAAAGAAATAATACCAGAAGATATTTACCGAAAGAATTTGGAGGGCACGAAGAAAGTGTAGTAGTTCTACATGGTAAGTATACCCTTAATTCTTTTTAACTGGTTATTCCCAAAACTGGTTTACGAAATTTTGACCTGTAAATAGAAAACTGGAAGAAAAAAGTGGAAAGCTACAGAGATCGACTGTTACACGAGGAAAGAAAAATGAGAGAGCTTGATCCGCTTCGACCGCAATCTAAGGATGATGACGAAATGACAGGAACGTTTAAACAATTGAACGTGGATTAGTCGATTAAATAAGAAACATGTCAATAATAAATCAAAAAATTAATGTACACATTAATGACCAAAAATTTTTAAATAAAATTAAAAGTTAAGTTATAAGAACATTTGGCAGAATTTATTAAACTAACTCCATGATTTTGAAAACATTTTAATAAACTGTTAATTTTTACATAAGAATTCTTTTTTAAAAAACTCTTTCACTAATGGAGTATAAAATAACAATGTCGGTTGCTAGTCGGACCCTGCTTCATCGCATTAACGACACGAGACCTATGAAACTAGTCGAACTTAAACACTACAAGTAGGTCCTACCGCCAAATTTCGAAAATTATTAATTAAGGAAAAAAATAATGATGTCTTTGCTGTTGGTACGTACGTTACAAACAAGGTTAACAAATTGAAAAAAAAAGCTTCGATTTTGCCACTGGCTATGACGCAATTCATTAAAAAAGTTGTGAATTGAAATACCTTGATACCATTCCCAAATTACAACAATACCGCTTCAATTATAATAAAGTTCAGGTTTCTTTGCCAGTGCATACCAAATATTAAAAATCGTGGAACCCAAATGGCCGGCAGTGATCAAGGCGTTTTACGGAGTTATTACATGGCTTGATAAATTCGGAAGTTAAAAACAAAGAGTTACTCTAGTCTTAATCACTTTAAAGTCATGAAAACTAGTCCAGCACAAGAAAAAAAAATGCATTAATCGTGTTTTTTATTGTACTGCTTATTGATATAAAAACCTGTTACTTAATTCAGATGGTTTTTATTGAAGTAGCAAAAAATCGCTGGTCGGCAACCAACTTGGTATTCGAAGTTCCGGTTTTTGTATTGGTACACCCTATCTATAACTGCCAAAAAAAACTGAACAGCAACAAATAATGTAAGTAGAACACTTTACTAAAAAAAAAAAAAAAAAAAAAAGAATTTTAATTCCTGACAAACAAAAAGGAAAAAAATAAATATACTGTATACATATGTCTTGCAGGGAATTCGAACCCACCGAAGAAGATCTACTACAATTACGGCAGTGGCTAAAAAAATTGCCCCATTTATTGCAAGATTACGGTGAGTAATAGTATCCGTTACTTCAGGTTTCGATGGTAAATATTTGAAGAGATACAATACCCGACCATTTGTCAATTTGGGACTATAAAATGTCCAATCCCGGGATTTGATCAAAAAGTTCGATTTTGACTTTTTTTTCATAAAATTATACTTCTGCCGTGGTAACCGAAATGGGCGTATGTCCATTCGGGAATAGACAAGTCACATGTTTCGAGATTTTCGCTGGAAACTAACGTATAGTATGCTCTTAATTAAAAACTAATATTTAAAAGTGAAAATTTTTCATCAAATTAAAAAAAAAATGGGTCCGGTGAACCGGAACATGGCTTTATCGATCTTATGCAATGGGAAAACAAATAATTATATTTGGTTTAAGTTATTTGAATTGATGTACCAAAAAAATGTGGTTCGATTTTGTAAGATTGAAAACCCGCGGAACTTTACCGATTTCTAAAGTTCAAATTTTTGAATGTTTACACCCCTGTTTTCTATTGTTAACTTGTTTATTTTTCTGTCTTCTGATTTTATTTCGATTATAAACATCGTTTTTTTTTTGTCTAAACGTACTCTGTTAATAGATTTTCGATCAAAGGTCCATCAAAGCTGCAGTACGAGCATAAGGAATTTGAATTTAGGAAAAATTATTTCAGATTCGGAATCCTCTACCCCGAAAATATTCTCAAAAATAAGGTTAGATTTTTGATCAGAGGTCCACCAAAGCCGCAGTACGGGCATAAGGAATTCGAATTTTGGAAAAATTATTTCAGATTCGGAATCCTCGACCCCGAAAATATTCTCAAAAATATGGTTAGATTTTTGATCAGAGTTCTACTAAAGCCGCAATAGGGGCATAAGGAATTCGAATTTTGGAAAAATTATTTCATATTCGGAATCCTCTACCCCGAAAATATTCTCAAAAATACGGTTAGTTTTTCGTCAGCTCCCACGAGGAACCCGCCAATCAGCATCCAAATCGCTTTGTTGACGTACTCGATGACGTCATATCGTGACGTTTCAAAAGTTGGAGATATCGGTTTTTAGGCCTATACCCATACTTTTAGCCCTGCTCACCGTTTCTGAACCACTCAACAGAATTTAACCAAATTTCAATGGTAGCGTATTTCGATGAATATCTACTACAGTACAAAAATTTGCCTCAATCTGTAGCTGCGTTTGCAATTTACACTAAAAACGACCTAAAAATATGAACATTTATAATCGTCATTTCCGAACGGCTTGAGCGATTTTGCTCAAAATTCTTCAGTCACGTCCCACTAGACCCTTGAACACTCCGGCCAAATTTCGTTTCGATCCGTTGCGTATTTTTTTCTTAAATCGGGAAACATACATATACTTTTCTGTCACACACACACATACATACATACATACACACACACACACGGACATCATGGAGTTTGATATATTTTTGGATTCCTTGCTTCACGGGGAGTCAGAAAATATATAAAACTTGATAGGTGAAATTGGTTAGAGTGGAGAATCTGGGTTAAAATTTTATAAAATTTTATAAAATTTTTATAAAAATTTTATAAGAATTTTATAAAAATTTTATAAAATTTTATAAAACTTTTATAAAACTTTTATAAAAATTTTATAAAAATTTTATAAAATTTTATAAAATTTTTATAAAAAATCTTGAAAAAGTAATTTTATAAAATTTTATAAAAATTTTATAAAATTTTTATAAAATTTTTATAAAAGTTTTATAAAATTTTTTTTCAAATTTTGCACTTTTTTGTCTAAAATTTTGTCCATTTTATAGAAAATTTTTATAAGAATTTTATAAAAATTTTATAAGAATTTTATAAAATTTTATAAAATTTTATAAAAATTTTATAAAACTTGTGCAACAAATGCATTCTTCTTTTTTGGTACATTCAACGGAGCTTAGATGTTTTTCCGAGCTGGAAAAAATTTTTTCTCAGTATTTTTCTGCCTTGCATAAGCCAAAGATGGGCGCAACGATTTTTCAGATATCCGAATCCCGTACACAATTGTAATCGGTAAATCCAAAAACAACCTAATTCTTCCTACTACCTGAATACACCTCAGCTATATGTTGAATGCACTATAGGGACACAAAATTTTCCAAATTGGTGGAGAAATTGTTGATACGTCCGCGGGAAAGGAATAAGAAAGTATGTTACCCACTTGGTAACAAACTATCAGTTGATAGGGGTGGAAAACGCTTCGGGTAAACGGATAGATGGTCGAACGAATAACAACTGATTCCAACAAGCAGAAGTATAATTCAAAAAATAATGAAATCTCAAAACATAAGAGTAAGACCCTAAAATTATAACAGTGAAAATTACTTTCAAATTCACGATAATAAATAAATATAAATCAAGTAAAAAAAAATGAATAAATAATAAAAAAATAACATACCCTTTCGGGGTCTTAGCCATGTGGCCTCACATGGAGGTGAAAATAACGTTTAAAAAAAATTAGTTTAAGTCATCTTATACTTCCTTAGTATTCCCTTCCGGGAATAATCACCAAATTAACGCATGATTAAATTTATTTACTACTCAAATTCATTTTATTTATTGAAAATGACATTAAGAAAAATTTAACTCACACTAGGTGACTTTCATGCGTAACCGGAAGTAAGAGTCAGGCACAAGACGAACAACAAGTCGATCATCAAGTCGATCATGACGGGAAAAAAAATTAACGCGCGCGGGCGATTTAAAATAATGTTCCGAGTGCGTAACAACTCTCCACACCTTTTAAAAAAAAATTTCGAAACATAAGTGAAAGAAATTTTTTTCTCCTTTTCTCAGTCTTGTTCATTCACACATAAGCATTTATACTTGATAGCGAGGGGATAGCGAGCAGGATAAACATGAAGCTGAAAAAAAAAAATTATGATTATTAGAAGAAAGGCTTCAGCTGATCGGTAGGCCATCTTCCTAGATCTTCTCCATCTAATGTTTTTAAGTTAACCTGTGAACCAGAATAAACTTTATTAATTACATTTGGACCTACGTATTTTCTCAAAAACTTCTTGCAGATTCGTTCAGCTCCTTTCGATTTTCCATGGTAACGTCGCATGACCCATTGCCCTTCCTTAAAGTTCGATTCGCGTCGATGAGCATTAAAACGTTGAGCAGCGCGTTTTCGAGAGGTGTTTACGGCTTTGGCAGCTTTACTGAAAATATGCCTCAGATACTCATCTAAATATTCTTTGTGAGCATCGGCATCAAATTCGATTAGATTGCCGTCGTCTATTTCCTTGAAAAGATTATACGGCATCCTCATTTTTCGCCCATATGTCAGCTCGCTGGGGGTGTATTTTGTCACCTCACTGACGGTATTCCGTAACGCGAACAGAATATACTTTAGATCGGTGTCCCAAGTCCGGTGGTTCTCATTGGCAAAGATGGCCAGTGCCGTATTCAGAGTTCGGTGATATCTCTCCACCATATTGGTTCTGGGTGTCCATTTTGGAATGAAGTTAACGTTGATTCCAAATTTTCTACATTGATCCCGAAAATAGTTGCTTATAAATGCAGGTCCACTATCCGGTGTGACGTATTCCGGCGTTCCGTGCTCCAAGATTACGTGCTCGAGTAGCACCTTCCAGACGGCTTGGCCAGTGCCTGAGGGAACTGGCACGGCAATTAACCATTTTGAAGCTAAATCGACGGCTGTGACGATGAACCGATTCCGTTTGGTGCTCAATGGTAGCGGGCCTATGAGATCTAGTCCGTATCCCATCCCTGGTCGAAAAGATCTTTCATAGTCGGCCATAAGCCCACTTGGCGGCTGGTTGGAGGCTTTGTACTCTTGACACTTCACGCAGGTTTTTACGTAGTTCTGTACATAGGCAAACATTCTCGGCCAGTAATATTGATGTTGAAGCTTCGCTAGTGTTTTCTTCACTCCTGAGTGAGCTCCAACAATGGAATCATGAAAATGTCGAATTAGGTTTTCCCTGAAATCGGAGGGAACAACTAGTTTGGAAATTTCTTCTCCGGTTTGCAAATCTTGGACCATTTTAAAGATCTTGTCGCCTCTTACGGTGAATTGAGGAAAAGCTCCAGGATTCGCTAAAATTTTACCTTTTAGCTCCAAGTACCAGTTATCCGTAATTTGACTAAAATCAGGTTCGTCAGGTAATTCAATGTCTAAAACATTAACGAAAACTTCCTCGGTGTCTCTTCCAATCGGAGCTCGACTTAGTGCATCAGGTACGATCATCTGCTTTCCAGGCTTATGTTTGATTTTAAAATTAAATTGGCTCAGCTTGACAATCCATCTTGCTAGTTTACCCGTTGGATTTTTGATTCCGTGCAGCCATTGCAGGGGGGAGTGGTCGCTAAAAACGGTAAATTCGACCCCTTCCAGGTATTCCCTGAAAGTTTCAATCCCGAAAACTATTGCCAAGCATTCCAATTCCGTGGTTTTCCATTCGCTCTCTTGCTTGCTTAACTTTCGAGAGGCGTAGGCGATGACCCGCTCTTTTTTATCAATTTTCTGAACAAGTACAGCTCCTAATCCGATTTTGCTCGCATCAACATGCAGTTCAAAAGGCTTGGAGTAATCCGGGCAAATCAAAACTGGCGGTTCCATCAAGGCTTTCTTTAAGTAACTAAAAGCTTTCTCTTGCTCTTCACCCCAAACGAATTTTTCGGTATCCTGAGTGAGACGGGTTAAAGGCTCGCTTACCACGGCACAATCTTTGACAAAAGCACGATACCAATTTACCATTCCGATAAACGACTTAACATGGGTTTTATTCTGCGGAGTTGGAAATTCGGCTACCGCTCTGACCTTCTTATTAACAACCCTTACTTCACCCTGTCCTACTATGTGTCCCAAAAATTCTATGTATGGTTGCAAAAATTTGCTTTTGGCCCAGTTTATTTTGAGGTTGGCATTCTTCAGTAGCTTAAAAACTTCGCTTAGGTGTTTCACGTGATCTTCATAAGTTTCGCTAAATATCACGATATCATCCAAGTAAACATAACAAAATTTTCCCAGCACAGGCCGCAGTATTTCGTCCATCGCACTTTGGAAGGTTGCTGGTGCGTTTGTGAGACCAAAGGGCATAACCCTAAAATGATACAAACCACGTTCGGGCACTGTGAAAGCTGTGTAGTTCTTGGCCTTTTTATGCAGTTTTATTTGGTGGTAGCCACTTTCCAAATCCAGGCTACTTACGAAATTCGCCGTTCTTAATTTGTTAAAAATATCTTTCATCATGGGCAGTGGATAAGCCCATTTTTCAGTTTTCTTATTCAAAAGGCGATAATCAATGACCATTCGGTGACCTCCTGTCTTCTTATCGATTATGATCACAGGGCTACTCCATGGGCTAGTAGATTCTTCGACTAAGCCTTTATCTATTAAATCATCTAATTGCTCGTGGGCGATTTTAAGCTTAGCGGGAGACATCTTGTAGTAACGCTGCTTAATCGGGACTGTTCCTGGTTGGACATAAATACGATGCTCGTAGGCTTCCGAAATTCCAGTAACAGCTTCAAATTCTTTTTTCTTAGCTTCCAAATATTTTTCGAAATTCCTACGTTGATCCTCAGAAGCTTGGTTCGGTGCGGTGGCTTGTAGTTCCTGAAGTTCAGCTGCTTCGATGGAAATTCCACTGCAATAAACAGACAAAGCTTTATCGACTTTTCCATCGACTTCAATAGTTCCGTCTTTGGTTCTGATGCAAATGCCAAGAGCCTTCATCGTATTCATGCCTAAAATTCCATCTCCTTGCAGATCGTCTACTAAATAAACTTGTCCTTTCCACGGCTTTCCATTTATGCTGAGGGTTAAAACTGCTGTCCCTCTGATTTTCGTCCGTCTACCGTCAGCGTACTTTATGTAATGGCGACAAGGATGAATCTTGATCTTATTTTTTTCCAAGAGATCCTTAACCGAATTATAGTTTAAAACGGTGTGTGTGCAGCCGGTGTCTACTAAAAGAGCAAACGTTGTAGTAACGAAAAGGACAATATCTAAAAATAAACGAAGAGCGATATCCGTTGGAAAAACATCTACAGGGAAATCCGGATTATGAGTAATATCCAATAAATCATCAAAATCTAAATCGTTCTTGTTACAAAATAAGTTGCCTAGGTTTTCCGATTCCTTCGATTCAAATAATCGATTGAGGCAGGGACCTAGATTTTCCCCTACCTCTTCATGTCGTTTTTTGTATCAGGTGAGAAATTTACATTGTGATCGCGTCCAGGCGATTTCGATTTAAAACGAGAACGCGAGTTTGAACGGTCACGCTTAACAGAAGTTTCCGATACGTGTAAGGTTTTACTTAAAGAAGAATCGCGGGATCGATTATTATTTGACGAATAATGACGTTCATGACGAAAACGATTTCTATCAGCAGACGAATTTCGTTCGTGATCACGAGAATGAGAACTTCGATATTCGGGTGATTTACCGCGATTCTGAAAATTATCGTATCGAGAATTTCGAGCGCGCGGTTCAGGATCAGGATACGGGTTAAACAAACGCGACGGGGGCGGAACATATAATTGTTTTTTAAGTAACAACTTTTCTTCGAATCGGCAGATATCTTCTAAATCCTGAATCGATCTAATTCTGCGATTGCGTATCATTTTCGCGTAACGCGGAGTTAAATTCTCCAAAATAATCTCGTTTAATAAATCAGACTCAGACATTGGTTGGTCTAACTTTTCGTTCATATGACGAATTATTGAAATAAAATAGTCTATAGATTCGTGTTCGACTTGACTTCGCGCGTACATGTCCGAAACGATTTGATTCCGCAGGAATCGCGTCGGAAAAACTTGCTTAAACAATTCCTTTGTGTCCTCCCACGTAACGAAGTCATCTTTGTGGGTACGCACGAATCGTTTGGCGGATCCGGTGCAGAATTCCGCGATGATGTCAACCATCTCGTCATCGCTGATGGGAAATAATTTTCTAATTTCCTCTAGTTGTCGGAGAAAATATTTTACATCTTCGCTTGGCCCTCCACCGAACTCCAGACCTCTTGCTCGTCCTTCAGCTAAGTAAAACCGTAAGCCTCGTCGTTCATTTGTGCGTTGTGCGCTGCTGTTGATTTGCAGAGACGGCACTGAAGTTTGGACGACACTCAACAAGGCTGTTTGCAAATCATTGACAAAATTTGCTAATGGATTCGCGATCGGGCTTGTAACAGTAGCAGCAGTAAACAAAGGCTGATTTATGGAGCTAACCGTATTGGTAACGGTACTGACAGTAGGCAAACTCGTGCTTGGTACGAATCCTGAAGACGTGGTAACAACGTTCTTCAAAGGAGTGACTTGTATTGAAGTAGCACTGACGAACTGACCGGAAGTACTCGCGACAGGGGGGCAAGTAACATTCGAAGGTAATGACAAAGGGGGTAATGACAAAATCGGTAAGTTGTCCTCCAAATCATCCTCAGCATCATAAAAATAATCAAGCAATGCATTTTCGTCGGCCGCGGGCACAGGAGTTAATGGTCGGTTTGGGTCCTTCTTCGGTTTCAATCTGATGGCCGCCATGACCTGGTCATAATCGTCCGGCTTATACGTAGGATTTTCCAGCCAATACTGGTATATCCGAGCTCTTAATTCCTTTACCAGACCAGCCGCACCTAAACCCAAGACCAAACACATCGACTGTAGTTCACTCTTTCTCTTTCCTTGTAAATATTCTGACTTTCCCATGTTTAAAAGAGATATAAAATAATGCTGAAAAGAAAATTAAGTAAATTATTAATCTAATAACACAAATATCTAAAATAAAAAAAATCAAACACTCAAAGTTCATTCACTCAAGCGAGAACAACAAAAGGAGAAAAAAAAAAAAAAAAAAAAAAAAAAAAAAAAAAATTAATAAATATATAAATCTCTCACTTTTCGCGACTTCGCGACGAGAATTTACCTGCTAAGCACTCAGAGATCAGCAATAAGTTAAGCTATTTCGCTAAAAAAAATAAGATAAAAATAATAATGAAAAAAAAATGCATGAAAAAAAAAAAAAAGTATTCACGTATTAATCTGGATAAGCAAATCAAAAGGTGTCCCATCCAGAAATAATTTCGGGAAGAAAAGATGACTTTTACAAGTAAACAAAAAATTAACTATCGGTATCAACAAAAAAAAAAAAGGTTAACAAAAATTATTATCATGATTACTAAAAAAAAACTTTTTTTTTTTTTTTTTTTTTGACTTCTGCTTTTTTTATTTTTAGAAAAAAAAATCTACATCTTAGTTTTCTACTCGACTTGTTTAAACTGATAATAATAAAAATCGCATTCCCCTAAAGTTCAAATAACAACTTTAAAAAAAAATGCAAGACTTTTTACCTATCAAGGTCTCAATTTTGAATTCAATAACCTAACCTTAAAGATTGACTTCAAATAAATAAATCGATTCTGTTAAGAGTTAATTAAGAACCCATACTTAGCAGCTCGAGTAGAGAAAAAAAAGAATCCTACTGTAAGTTCAACATAATTAGTTTTAAAATAATTTAAACCGATATTATCACATTACTCATTAAATACACATTTTAAATATTTAAAATATTTTCCTTCAACGATGAAAGAAAAGAATTGAAAATTAAATTATCATTTGGAATCAATCATAACCTATTTTTGAGAAAACAAGTTCGGTATTGCAGATTATAAAGACTAAGAACAGTTGATAATAAAATAAAACCTAGCTCAAATAATTAGCAGGATTAAAATAAATCACTTTCTCATGTCGTTATACATACCAGAAAAAAAATCAACAATACACTTCAGTTTTTTATCCATTATCCCCTAGTACGAATCCATTTATAACTTAAACCGACATTCGAATATATCCAATTTCACAGGCTAAAAGAACACGTTGTTAGCAAAATCAACTTCCATTTTTGCAGGTTAAATGAACACGTGGTCACACAACTTCCTTAGCAACATGCTCCTTAATCCCATTTAAAAAATTCCTCCAGGATATTCGAGTCCCTGTTCGGGCGCCAAAATTTGTTACCCACTTGGTAACAAACTATCAGTTGATAGGGGTGGAAAACGCTTCGGGTAAACGGATAGATGGTCGAACGAATAACAACTGATTCCAACAAGCAGAAGTATAATTCAAAAAATAATGAAATCTCAAAACATAAGAGTAAGACCCTAAAATTATAACAGTGAAAATTACTTTCAAATTCACGATAATAAATAAATATAAATCAAGTAAAAAAAAATGAATAAATAATAAAAAAAATAACATACCCTTTCGGGGTCTTAGCCATGTGGCCTCACATGGAGGTGAAAATAACGTTTAAAAAAAATTAGTTTAAGTCATCTTATACTTCCTTAGTATTCCCTTCCGGGAATAATCACCAAATTAACGCATGATTAAATTTATTTACTACTCAAATTCATTTTATTTATTGAAAATGACATTAAGAAAAATTTAACTCACACTAGGTGACTTTCATGCGTAACCGGAAGTAAGAGTCAGGCACAAGACGAACAACAAGTCGATCATCAAGTCGATCATGACGGGAAAAAAAATTAACGCGCGCGGGCGATTTAAAATAATGTTCCGAGTGCGTAACAAGTACAAAGCGGAAGTAGGGCATATAACTTTCTTCGTTTCCCCTGCATTATTTTATTTATAGCACCGATAGGTGAATGCAAGTTGTTGCCATTGTCAAGAAGGGCAACCCTTTGCACCGCTGCAATGCTACGCATCTTTTTAACAGATACGTATAGTGAAACTGGTTAGAATCAAGCTGTTTTGATAGGAATGACTTCTCCCATGTGTCGTTATATTTTCAGGTAAAACTAAACGCGACGGACGCCAAATGATCCACCTAAAGTTCTTATTCACCAGCCAGGCAGCGGTCCAACAAACAAACAAACCAACAAACCAAACAATCAATCAATCAATCAATCAATCAGTCAGTCAGTCAATCAGTCAGTCAGTCAGTCTGCCAGCCTGCCAGCGTATCATCTTAAGCCTCTATAGAAGGTAGCTGCATTGCTGCTTGCGGCTGCGGATAAAACAAGTCTAGTTAGATCGATTTTTATTCATTTATTGGCGGTGAACAGCCACTTTCTGACTATATAAATTACGAGTTTTTATATATATTTAACAGTATCAATATTGGACCGATAGGAATTAGTCCGACTAGGAATTAGGATCCGCCGATAGGAATTAGGATCTGACTAGACTTGTTTTATCCGCAGCCGCAAGCAGCAATGTAGCTACCTTCTATAGACGCTTAAGATGATACGCTGGCAGGCTGGCAGACTGACTGACTGACTGACTGACTGATTGACTGACTGATTGATTGATTGATTGATTGATTGATTGGTTGGTTGGTTTGTTTGTTTGTTGGACCGCTGCCTGGCTGGTGAATAAGAACTTTAGGTGGATCATTTGGCGTCCGTCGCGTTTAGTTTTACCTGAAAATATAACGACACATGGGAGAAGTCATTCCTATCAAAACAGCTTGATTCTAACCAGTTTCACTATACGTATCTGTTAAAAAGATGCGTAGCATTGCAGCGGTGCAAAGGGTTGCCCTTCTTGACAATGGCAACAACTTGCATTCACCTATCGGTGCTATAAATAAAATAATGCAGGAGAAACGAAGAAAGTTATATGCCCTACTTCCGCTTTGTACTTTCTTATTCCTTTCCCGCGGACGTATCAACAATTTCTCCACCAATTTGGAAAATTTTGTGTCCCTATAGTGCATTCAACATATAGCTGAGATGTATTCAGGTAGTAGGAAGAATTAGGTTGTTTTTGGATTTACCGATTACAATTGTGTACGGGATTCGGATATCTGAAAAATCGTTGCGCCCATCTTTGGCTTATGCAAGGCAGAAAAATACTGAGAAAAAATTTTTTCCAGCTCGGAAAAACATCTAAGCTCCGTTGAATGTACCAAAAAAGAAGAATGCATTTGTTGCACAAGTTTTATAAAATTTTTATAAAATTTTATAAAATTTTATAAAATTCTTATAAAATTTTTATAAAATTCTTATAAAAATTTTCTATAAAATGGACAAAATTTTAGACAAAAAAGTGCAAAATTTGAAAAAAAATTTTATAAAACTTTTATAAAAATTTTATAAAAATTTTATAAAAATTTTATAAAATTTTAACCCAGATTCTCCACTCTAACCGTGAAATTTTTTAGGAAAACAATGCTTTTCGCCCCTGGGTCGATAAAGCAAAAAAAGAAAAACAAAGTCAGAAAAAGTTTTTGTCACGTGATCACTCCTTAAACGATATTTTTATTGGTGTGACGTCATCTGCCTGTATCGAAGCGAGATATCGAACTCGAAGCGAGATATCGAATTTGAAGCGGAACACGTCTTGTTTGTAAACATGATTGTAAATATTACGCATCGATGTCGTTCAGAGTTTCAGAAACGAACACAACCACTTTTAGGCAGATGACGTCATGTTCCTTCACGTTCCGTTTTGGCGGGCATTCAAATTCAAATTTTTGTTTTTTCTCTTTTCGGGGGTTAACCGTTTTTTTTACTGAGCCAAAATTACGCTATTTGTCCTATCTCCCGTAGCACAATGAAGCGATGGAGTCATCTCAAAACATGTGACTTCTCTATTGAATCTTTGTTTGCATAAGTTAAAAATAGAAAACAAGTGCCAATTTAAGAACGGACGTACGCCCATTTCGGTTACCCCGGCAGATTTCCGTTCCATTTTGAAGCGTTATTACTGCAGTTTTTCCGACCTTAATATCAGGGTTGACATAGACCGTTTGGTAAATTTGTATCTTATAAAGCAACAACTACTTGAAATGAACTGATGTCAATTTTTACTATCATCTTGGTGTCGCCCAAAAAGTAAGAATCAAAATTTTTTTTCCTCGTGCTTTTTTTGTAAATTCTGTCAAGTTTTTGACTAATAAACCCCAGAAAATTTTGTGTGATTAAAATATCTTGGATCTCCGTCTCTAAAGTTAAGAGACGGTCCGATGCGAAGCCGAGGACTTTAATTGCTTCTAATCTTGAAATTTACCTTCGACATCTGACATCTGTAAAGGACAGATAATTTTTATTCCATGGACGACACATTTCATAGTACATTTTTATTTTCAACATCCCAAATGCACGAATTCGACCACCACGATATTGAGGCAAAAAGAGATTTTCAGTCCTAGGAATGAAAAAGCTTTAACAAGAGTTACAGAGGCACGTATTCAATTCAGGATCAAAAAAAAAAATCATTGATTGCAGGACAAAATGTACTGCTCCTTTTAGAGCGATCCCGGTCTTAATTTCTAATGGAGTATCTGAGTATTGAGGCATTTACAGGGGTTTTTGCTAAGAAGTCAAACATTCCATCAAATCAGTCAATTATCTAAAATAATACCTAGTTTTCGTTTCGCTAAATCACGTTCGTGATCTCTTTCCTTATTTCGGTCACCTTGTCACTTTCTTTTTTCTTTCAACAGATGATCCGTTCTTATCGGCAATCGTCAGGGGATGCAAGGGAAGTTCACAAATTGCCAAAGAAAAGCTCGAGAATTTGAATGGTCTAGGAAAAATATACCCCCAATTATATGGTTCTTACGATCCTTTCTACCCAGCTCTTCAAGAAAATTTAACTTCCAGGTTAGTGATTCATTCAAGATTTCTTCAAGATTCCGTTTTTCTTCTCCTGTATAGATTTCGTTGCCTTTTTATTACTTTCTTTATTATACGTTTCACTGTGAGCTATCGGACTCTGCCGGCAATTTTAAAGACTCGAAAGATGCGTGCCCAATACATTAAAAATAGATAACGCGACGGAGTCTTTTTACGATCTCACTCAAATCTGGAATTCGTGACATCTCGGTATCGTTCGGTATAGTTCGTCTTCGCACAAGCAAGGAAGCAAACGTCTATTTTCACATGACTTCGGCACCAAGTGTTTACTATATAATGATGTTGTGAATTTAACAATGAATTATCATATACGGAAACCATGCTTTTTCTAGGAATGTCTGATATACGGTATATTTATGTTTGTATATTTACCGGTATATATATACGTATATATATAAGTATATATACGTATACATATACTCATAAGTTAAACATTAAATTTAATTTAGGAAAAAAGCTATTATTTTTTCTGGCTGTCATAGGGGGTTTTTCGGTCATTAAGTCAGAGAAAGGTTTAATATGTAGCTTATTACAGTTTACTTATGTAATTTAAGCAAGGAAAAAAATCTTTTTTACTGGTTTTTAGATTTCCCTCCGTTAGGCGCTCAGTTATACTTCCAGCCATACGACGCCATTTTTGATAAAAAGGCTGTGGCCGATAAAATTATGATCGTGCAAAAGTTATATTAGTGAATTTTGTCATTATTCATTAATTAACGAGTAATTATCGATGTAAAATCGAAATATTAGCGAATTATGCCCTATTTTATAAATGAAAATTCATAAATATACAACGTATACATTGGCTGGTATATATACTGTATATTTACGTATATATATACGTATATATATCCTGTATATTTAAGACTAGACATCCCTAGCTTTTTCACGAAAACAAGGGTTTCTGTTGATTGAAACTAAACCCCAGAAAAAAAAATTCGGCAGGATTGTGCTTTTTCAGTCATAAAAAAAATATATATATATAAAAAAAAAATATTGTTTTTAAAAAACTTTCTTTATTATTATGTTAAAAAATCGGACTAAAAAGCAAAAAATAAATATAATATAAAAAAAAATTTTTTTTCAAAAAAACTTTCTTTATTATACAATATACCGTAATACGTAAATAAAAAAAATCGTACTAAAAAGCAAAAAATAAGACCAAATGGCAATGAATCGATTCACCGATTGGTTCGAAAACGAGTTTCATATTTTCCAAGAGCTATGTTTTGAATCTGTTTATGGCTTTCTACTCGAATTCTTTTTAAAAAATTTTAATTTCGTAAAATATAGAATTCAAGTAGAAAGCCATAAACAGATTCAAAACATAGCTCTTGGAAAATATGAAAATCGTTTTCGGACCAATCGGTGAATCGATTCATTGCAATTTGGACTTATTTTTTGCTTTTTAGTACAATTTTTTTATTTACATATTATATTGTATAATAAAGAAAGTTTTTTTGAAAAAATTTTTTTTATATTATATTTATTTTAAAATCGGGTTTAAATCATGCAAGTGGTCTACGAGAATAGCTCATTATTCGAATTTATAAATTGAGACTCCTTGCAAGACGAGAATCTCGAAAGACTTGACAATCAAGACTCAAGACAAGGAAAAAATTTTTTTTTTGAGATTCCGAATCCTTTACGTAAAAGAGATAAAAAACCAAAATTTGAGCGAAATCATGAAAAAGTCTTGAATGCATCCCTATTCCAGGTCAAGATTTTAATTCATTAAAAGAAGGAACCACTAACAATGTGATAATGATGGACATTTCCATTTTCAGGCTAATGTTCCCACTTCCAAAAAAAACTCCAGACGGTTCCACAGTGTTTATCACATGCAAGAATCCCAACCTCACCGGCTTATGTAAAGTGTATGTGCCTGAATTCATGCGGTATTATCTTTTGTCATTGTACGTATTAATATGGGTAAGCCTAAAAAAGTGTTCATCTACAGTATATGATGTCTCTTAAATTATAATAGATTCATTATGCACGTACGTCCTGGTTAATTTTAGGAAAACGATTTCGGTTCCGGGAAAATCATTCATGTCGCATACAACCAAACTGCCTCAGTAAAAGAGATAAACGATCTAAATCCAATGACGATTAAACATATTGTCGTATCTTTTCGAAACTCTCTTCCATTTCGTCTTCAGGCCATGCATTTGTTTAATGTATCATCCGCTGCGGAGTATGCTTTTAACGTGGTCAAAATATTTGCCAGGAAAAAAATCGCTGATAGGGCAAGTACTCAGTACAATCTCATTTGAAATAAATTTTTCAGCAAATCCTGAATTCATCCGTTCTCCACTTCTTCATTTTTGTAGTTTTTCCTTCACAGTAAATCTGAGACTATAAAGGACATCATACCGGAGGATATTTTACCGGCAGAATTCGGAGGACGCGAAGAAAGCATTATAACTTTGCATGGTAACAATTTTTTCATTTTTTATCACTTTTCTCTATTAAATAAATTTACGGGATTTTGTTTTTTTAAATAGAAAATTGGAAGAAAAAAGTGGAAAGCTACAGAGATAGATTATTACAAGAAGAAAATAAAATGAGGGAACTTGATCCGCTTCGACCGAAATCAAAGGACGATGACGAAATGACGGGAACTTTTAAACAATTGAACATGGATTAATCACTAAAAATATCAAATGTCCGGATTCCTAGGGATAGTGCACGAGTCACTTTTCGCTTCCTTTTTCCTCTAGACTTTGGACTGAGTTTATAAGAAAAAATATAATATGTTGAATTTAATTTATCTGTTGTTATTATTTTATTTTTCTTCTCCCAACATAAAAGTCGGCATTTTTTTTGTCTCCTCGACAAACCTTGAAAAGATTCGTGTGAATTTAAACCTGAATTCGATGCAAATTTACAAGAAGGAAATGATTAGCTTTAAATTTTTTTTAACCTACTTTTTTTTTTTCAAATTTTAGCAGAGTAACATGTAAAAAACTGACACAATGCGATTATGGAAATTTGATAACATCCAGAGAGAAAAATTGGGAAAGCAGGCAAACGCAGATCATATACAACAAAGTCGATAATAAGTATCGTCTGTTACAGAATTGCACAGCTACTCTTTAATAAATGTTGTTCATTTCTAACTGACTGATGCACTACAATGCGACTAACTGTATAATGCATTAGCTACCCTGACGTATTTTCCTCGTCTCAATGACGAGACACACCAGTGATCCTAGCCTAGATAATTATGTTCGTCTTTCCGAATTCAAAATTATAAGAAAAAATTTTTGAATCTTAAATAAAAAAGTCTAAAAATAATTTTTTAAATACCTGTTTCACATAATTTTTTTATGGTCTTTAGAGCATAAAAAAAATTTACTTTTTGATTTCAAGGATTACGACATCCGAAAAAAGGATGTTCGTATGAAAGGCTTAACTCTGCACTCAATGTAAACAACAGAGGTATCAACTAATAACTAAACAGGTCAATGTATGTATCATCAATTCATCATACATATCTCCTTCGTTTGAAACAATTAGAGCGATCATGCTAACTAATTTGAAAAGTTTAAATCTGTTCCCTGATGTTGGTGCATTTTTAAATCATGACAGTGAAATGAAAGTCAATTCCAGGGGATCAAAATAAAGGTAACAGCAAAGTAACGTTGCTTTGTTTTTAGGCCTAAATAAACCTAGTTTATAGAACAAACAAAAAAAAAAAAAAAATTATTTTTGAACTACGCATGGCATTAATTATGCTTTTATTAATTTGGAAAACAATGTTTTCCTTGAAATTAAAATAATGATTAAGCGTAAATTAAATAAAGAGTTGTCCATTTTCCTCGATTGGTAGTGGGTTGGAAACGTTGGACGATTATTTTACAGTCTAATTTAAAAAAAAAAAAAAGAAAGAAAAATGAGTGAGGAAGACTTGTAAGTATCAGCGCCTTAATGTAGCCCCTCGCATAAGAATTGGATAAAAAACCGCGAATTTGATTAATTGTTTTTTTGGAGAATAATATAAATCGTGTTACATATTCCTTATAAATAAAATTTTTCTTATAAGGGTAGACTAAAAAGAGTATATTTTACTGATAGAATCTAAAGAGAGACTTTTTAAGTCCGAGATTGACTTTGCTGCTCCGAGCAAAGCGAGGTGCGGAAAACGGCCGACGGCTCAAAATGTCTAAATTTAGAATTGTGGCTGTGAAACATAGTTTTTATTTCAAGTGCAATGATCATTTAAAGATATGTCCATTATGATTTGACAGCAGCCATATTGACTCTTGACGTCATTTTTCGAACGCTAGTCCTTAAATGTCACTCTTTGAGCGCTACACCGTAAATGTTTACTTTTAGGGTTCTCTTTTTACTGTCCTTAAAAGTACTACCTTAGCGTCAGAAAAGGACTTTAAAAGCAGTTCTTTAGCATCACCTGGAATAAAAAATAATTTCATTTTTTTTTCCTTTTCCCCAGAGAATTTCAACCCACTAAAGACGATCTTGATCATTTGCGACAGTGGATCGCCAAATCGCCTCACATAGTTCAAGACTATGGTAAGCTTTTTCGTTCAGGAAATTCACAATCAGGCCTCGCTTTGATTTATGCTCTAAGAACTTTAAGGACCGAAAACAGGCAAACTAAGGACCTAAAATGCGACCAAAAAAATCAAGAAAATTAGCATAAAAATTCCATTTCCAAAATCAGATTTTTTTTTTTTTTTTTTACCCTTTGAGACTTTAAAGTCAAACATCAGAAACAGGGCAAAAACTTGAAAGTCCTTCAAATTCAAGTGAGGATTTTTTTTTATTTGAAGGACTTTTAAGGACCATTTTCAAATATACGGACTTTGGGAACCTTCAGCAACCAAATCCGAGCCCCACTGGCAATAAAATTTCTGAAAATCCATTCTTTCTAGATGACCAAGTCTTATCTGCATTCATAAGAGGACGTAAGGGGCGTCTCCAAAAAACAAAGGAGACTCTTGAAGCTATCAATAGTATCGGTCAACGATGTCCCCATTTAATCAAAAGTTACGACCCAATGGCTGAAGAACTCGTGAAACATCTTTCAGAAGCGTAAGATTTCAAGTGTATTAAATTATGTCACGCCAGTCATGATATTTTTAATTTGACTCTAAAAGAATGAGGATTGAAGGCAGGTAATTGCTTTCAGACCAACATTTGCATTGCCAAAAAAAACTCCGGATGGTTCCACCGTATTCTTCTGTTTCTTCAGACATGATGAAGGTTTCAAGAGTAACCCTTACAACGGTCATGCTCCTGAATTCTACAGCTACTGGCTTCTTTCCGTTTACACTTCCATTTGGGTAATTGGCCAAATGTCTACAGTCTAATTTTTGCCAGACTAGGACAAGCCACATTTTTTTTCAAGTTATGAATCCTATTTTTAGAGGAACGAGTTCGGTAATGGAAAATGGATCGTTGTAAGCGACTGCAAAGCCATGAACATCCTTCACTCGAGAGAGCTTACGCCAGCATTACTCAAACAAGGCGTAGATATGATGCAAAGTGCGTTACCAATCAGAATACGGGGCATTCATATGATAAATGTTCCACCATTCCTGGAGTATATTTTAAATCTGGCAAAGAAGTTAATGAAAAAGAAAGTAGCCGAACGGGTAAGAACCAATTAAATAACAACACATTTTTAAAAAAATCAAAGCACTTAATAGCTCAAAAAGAAAAACATTCTGACATTATGAGCCCTAGACAGTTTCCCGCGGCAAAAGCGATCTCGGACTCAAAAAATCTCGCTTTAGATTCTAACATTGAAATATACTAGTTTCCAGCTCTTCTCCCAAAATAACATGGTTTTTTTTTTTTTTTTTTTTTTAAGTTTCATTTCCACAGCAACATGGAATCATTCTATGAAATGGTCCCAAAAGAAATCCTTCCAAAAGAATACGGCGGGACAGAAGAAAGCGGTTTGATTTGCAACGGTAAGAATAAAATAACAGTGGCAATATTACATAGAAAATTATTATATTAACTGTAATTCCTTTTCTTTTCAACAGAACGCTGGCATGAAGCAGTAAAAAGTTTCAGAAAAAGGTTTTTGGAGGAAGAAGAAAAAATGAGAAAATTAGATCCACTCCGTCCGAAAAATGACGAAGCACAGGATATGGCCGGGACTTTTAAGACCCTAAAAGTAGATTAAAGATAAAGACAATTATAAATGTTTAACTCGAAAATAACCGGAAGTTCAAATCCGATGCCGATTACTCTGCTCCTTAAAAAAAAATTCTCATTAAAATCTTTTTTACACCAGACTTTTCCGCATTATCGAACACGTAAAGGCAGATTTAAATAAAATTCAAAAGGTCGTTCTTGCATTATTTTTTTCCTTATTATACAAATTAATTAAATTTTACTAGTCATTGTGAAGCACTCCCACGGTGCTTCATTATTTCGAATCCTGCCGAACCAGTCGCAAACATGAGTGACGACGAATCGTAAGTTTATTCCGTTTGTCAAAGAGATTCCAGAATTAATTCAATTTAATTTGCTTAAAATGGATTGGAACCAAGTAAAGATCTTGTTCAGTTACGAGTATAAATGGTCAAATCCTAAATGCGGTCACAAAGCAAGGCGACACAACAAACAACAAAATTTTTCGATCTGTTTTTGATGTAATTTTTGCTTTCCATTTTAATTAATTGATAAAGCGATGCAAAGTGTCTCATTTTTTTTTTAGTTAATGAATTTAAAAATAATAGTAGGTGCCGAAGGTAAATATTTCTAGTACGAGACCAAATTTACTGTATCGGCTGTAGATGATGAGGAAGAAGAAGAAGAAGAAGAGGCTCAGACTTAGAAAATTTTCAATAGCACTGCTTCGAACAATATTGTTCTAGGTTGTTTAATAGAACGCCAATCCCACTATAATTTAAAAGACTTCTTATTCTTCTTCTTACGATGCCATACCTGTGTCCAGGCGTGGGCGACCATCAATGAGACTTTTATATTCGTCACTATCGGGGGCAATCCTGAAGAGCTCCTCGACACTTAAGCCGGTCCAAGCTCTTAAATTACGCAACCACGATAAGTTTTTCCGGCCTATTCTCCTTTTTCCTTCGATATGCCCCTGAATGATCGTCTTCAGAAGCCCATATTTAGGTCCTCTGAGAAAATGACCGAAGTATTCCAACTTCCGTCGTTTTACGATTTGCAAAACTTCTCTCTCCCTATGCAATCTTCGCAAAACCTCGTCGTTGGTTACCCGATCGACCCATGAAATTCGAAGGATTCTACGGCAGGGATGCGATGCCGGTGGCATTTTATCGCCATCGGCATCGCTCCTGGCATCGGAATCGGTAAAAAAAATAAAATTGAAATCAGCATCGGCATCGGAATCGGTTAAAAAAAAAAATTCCGGAATCGGCATCGGTATCGGAATCGGTGGAAAATGATTTGCCAGAATCGGCATCGGCTTCGGAATCGTTTAAAAAAAAATTCCGGCATCGGCATCGGAATCGGTGGAAAATTATTTTGCCGGAATCGGCATCGGAATCGGCATCGGCATCGGCATCAAGTATTTCACCAAAGAAAAAAGAAATGGTTGACAGCAATAAAGAATGTTATATTTAAAATAAAAATAAAAATTTGAAAAATTTAAAAATTTAAAATTAAGGAACAGATCCTTTGCTTTCGTACTTCATCGAGTTGGAAGCAAAAAAAAAAAAAAAAAAGTAATGCAAAAAAATTTTTTGTTTGCTCAGATATTGATATTGAAAATGAAATTTTAGATCCGGTCGTCCGTAAAACAAGTGATCATTATTGTGGCCATTTTTTATCCCCTCGTCCCCCTTGTTAGCATAGGTTAGCATTTGGAGACCCCCGCCCCTAAAATTACATTAGATTTCGGTTACCCCCACCCTTAAAAATTTAAAAAAAAAATTAATACTAAACATTTTAAAAAATATGAAATTCTTTGGAACTTAAATTTTGCAAAGAACCGGTTTTTTATTTAACTTAGAGCAAATGCGATTGTAAAATTGTAAGTTTTTTTAAAAAAAGTGATTTGGTTACATAATTTAAAAAATTAAGTTATTTCATTTTGGAATTTTTATTTTGGAATTAAGGAATTTTTGACTCATTTTTGAAAGCATCAGCGTCATCGTCGAAAAATTTTTTTTTCACTAATCGGCTTCGGCATCGGCATCGACATCGGTAATTTTTTTAAAAAAAAGGATCGACATCGGCATCGACATCGGTTATTTTTTTAAAAAAGGAATCGGAATCGGCATCGGCATCGAAATTATTTGCGACCCTTGGCGGCCGATGCCGGCATCGGCTTCGGCTTCGGCATCGGCATCGCATCCCTGTTCTACGGTAGCACCACATCTCAAAAGCTTCAAGTCGATTCATCATGGAAACTTTGAGAGTCCAGGTCTCGCATCCATAAAAAAGAGTTGACCAAACGTAGCACCGGAGAACCTTAAGACTGAGACCTTAAGACTTCAATTAAAAAACTGGTTCTGTGCTAATAAAGGTACCTATTACAATTTTATATACAAAGATAAATGAGCAACCCCCACCTTATCAAGTATGGAGGACGTGAACAATTAGATTAGTATTCCTGTATACATTAGTAGAACGAAAAACAAGTACATTAATATTCCTGAGTTTTCCATATTTTACATCATTGACACTAGTAATTTTTTATTTTATGCAAACTTGGATTAGCTCAATAGGAGAAGGTAGTATTGGGTAGGTAGTCGATAAGAGTAGCTGGTGTCAAGGCCTTTCTCAATTCGTTGCAGTTTTAGTATGACTGAAATTTCCGTAAATGTGAGTGACGACGAGTCGTAAGTATACTAAATTTTTCAAAGAAGCTCATAAATGATCTTTTAAAACACTGAATTTTTTTTGTAGAGATTTCGAACCTAGGAATGAAGATCTTCTGAATCTTCGAGAATGGCTCAGGAAAACGCCTTACATAGTACAAGATTACGGTACGTTCATATGATTAATGGAGATACCAAACGCTCCCTCCACCCCATTCATCCTGAACAAAGTGTGGTTATGTTTCGGCTTGCCTGAGAAGAACTCCCAACAGCAGTTTTAATTTTTGGCAATCTCTAGTGAGAATGCCTGGTTTTAGCCACGTTCCCGGTCGTTTCGTCCAAAAACTTTTACCCATTTATTTTTGTCCAAAAAAATTTTAACCACAGTTTTTGCGTCCATTGCAGCTTATTACAACTTTGTCCACACAAACAAACGTACTAAACATTTCGCCCCAAAAACTTTTTTAACAATTTCGTCCAAATGCCATAACACTTAAATTGTCCATATAATAAAAATTTTGTCCAAAATTAAAAATTAATAAAAATTTTGTCCAAAAGTTAATTAAAAAATTTGGTCCAAAAAAAAAAAAATTTAAATGTCGTCCAAAATTAAAGTAAATTATTTAGTCCAAAAACATAATAACATAGATTTAGTCCGAAAAATTAAAAAACATACTTCGTCCAAACATATCTATTTGGTCACAACCGGAAAATCATTCATGCAGTCGGTGAATCGAAAGTAAATTAAATATTAATTAAAGTAGTTGCAATGGAACAGAAATGGCGGACTTTTAAATAGTTCGTCTGCGGTTGAATTTCTTGTTTGTTTATTTAAATTTCTTGTTTGTTTATTTGCCCTGCAATTATTTTTCTAATTTTTTTTTTTTTTTACCCGTTTATTTTCTATCCGTTTATTTTTTATGCGTTTATTTGTTATCCGTTTATTTTTTTATGCGTTTATTTGTTATCCGTTTATTTTTTTATGCGTTTATTTGTTATCCGTTTATTTTTTTATCCGTTTATTTGTTATCCGTTTATTTTTGTATCCGTTTATTTTTTATCCGTTTATTTTTTATCCGTTTTTCTAAATGGTAAATGGATATACCATCGGTATATGTACCACTTTCATAGCAATAATAAGCAGTTGACAAGGAAATACTGGCGCTGTGAAAGACGAGGGGTGAGTTTAGTCTTAATGTGCAAGATTTTGTACCAGTTTCTATAGTTTTAATTTCGTAGGTATGTCAAGCCAGGGCGACTACAAATTATGATGTTCAGAATGGTATTAGAATTTTTAAAGTGGGAGTGCACCTACATGAAAGTGAGCCGTGGGAGCCGGAGGTGCGGATCATTCGTAACAGAATAAAACGGCGGGCTGAAGAGCACCCGAACGAGCCCCCTGCTTCCATTGTTGTCCAGGAATTGGCGGGAGTGGCAGATGAAGAGGTGGTTATGAATCTGCCGGAAAGGATGGCCCTGGTACGCGGGATAAATCGCATGCAAAATCGGGGACGGCCTCGTTTGCCCAGGACATTGGAGGATGTTGAAATTGTTGAACCATACAACAGGACTTTAAACAACCTGCATTTCCTGCAAATGGATACAGGAGTTCACGACCCGAATCGAATTTTAATATTTTACAGTTTGGGCGACTTGGAGAAGTTGGTGCAAAGTCCTTATATGTTCTCAGACGGCACTTTTAAGACCGTGCCTAGGCAATTTTTTCAAATGTACACTTTACACGGGCAGGTTTTCGGTCATGTTTTCCCGCTTGTGTACGCGCTGACATCTAGGAAGACGGAGGACACCTATCGGGTAATCTTTGATCATGTTAAGCAGGCGGCACTGGATATGGACTTAAGATTGGAGCCCAGGATGGTTACCACGGATTTTGAATTGGGTGCCATGAATGCGGCGGGAGATATTTTTCCAAACGCGCGAATTCACGGATGCCTTTTTCACTGGTCGCAGAGTGTGTGGAATTATGCAGTCGTAGAATGCCGGCTGAAGACGTTATACAACCAAGATCGGGAGGTTAGAGATTCGCTGAGAACATTGTTAGGGCTACCATTTGTTCCGTTGGATGATTTGATCCCGACTTTCATCGCAATCCGCCCAGAGATACACGCAGCTGTGAGATGTGTTTACGATTACCTGGACGTGACTTACGTTAGGGGAAGAAGGGCCCGGGGTCAAAGGCGAGCCACAGCACCAAGGTTCCCACCGCCTGTGTGGAACGTCTATTTATTAGTTTTAAACCGCATTCAGCGCACAAATAACTATGTAGAGGGGTGGCATAGCCGTTTTCAAAAAAGTATTGCCACATACCACTCCTCTATTTGGAAGTTTTTGGACTTTCTTCGCCGAGACCAAAACGACAATCAAATCTTATTTACCCAGTTAGCCGGAGGACATCGAAGGATACGTCACCCTGTCAAGAAAAGATACCTTGTAAACCAAGGTCAATTAGAAGCAATTGTGGCCAACTACCAAACTTATAAAAACAACGATGATTTGCCTCGGTACCTCCGGGCCGTCAGCTACAAATTGAAATTGCACAGTGTCTTCGACGAAGATGATTCCGACTAAATTGCCCCTTCTACACACAGTGCACACCTTTTGCACCGAAATTTCCATTCAACTCTAATTTTCCATTTATATGTAGCCATTTTTAGAATAGTATATTGTTAACCTAAGAAGTCAAATAAATTTTACGGAAAATTTATTTGACTTCCTAGGTTAAACAAGATAGTTTTCATTACCAATCAATAATCTTAATTATTCCGAAAAGCTGGAGAAAACGATTTGATAAATTGTAAACGAAGTCTTCTGTAAACAAATTTAACATTGTTTTGCCCAATGCGGGAAAATTCATTTCCTGCTCTGATCTCATGCGCAGAAAGTGACACTTCCTATTTATGAGTAATGAAAATATATTTATGTCATTGAACTTTTGAAAAACGAATTCACTTTAATTTGGGCGTAAATGTAACACTTCGGACGTAACTGTTGGACATGAATGTATATTTTGGACAAACAAGTAATTTCTGATCTTACGAACTTACTAAATTTCCTTCAATTTTGGACCACTTTGTAATTTACAATAACGTGGACCTAATGAATAATTAATTATTTTGGACCAATTAGTATTTTACAATGAATTGGACCTAATAAACAATTACTTATTTTGGACCAATTAGCATTTTACAAAAAATTGGACCTAATAAGTAATTAATTATTTTGGACCAATCAGTATTTTATAATAAATTGGACTTAAACAACAAAGTTTTAAATAACCCAAAAAACAAATGGATTTTTAAATTTGGACTAAAAACTTTAATTATAAACTGGACGTAAAATTATACAATAAGAAAAGGACACAATTAACAGAACCAAATTAATAGAGGACCAAAAATTTTAAAAAGTCCAAAACACAAAGGACCAAAAAATGTACAGGACAAAATTATTTTGGACCAAACGACTGTGTATCTTTAGCCAACCGTTTATAAGATATCATATTTTTTTCAGACGATCATGTGCTATCGGCGATTGCACGGACTTGCAAGGGGAGTTTGGAAAAGACGAAAAAAGCTCTTGAACAATTCAACAGTTTGGGGCAACGTTACCCACGAATAATTAAAAATTACGATCCTCTCGATCCCCTGCTGGTCAATCATCTTTCCCAAGCGTAAGTATCGAAGACCTTTCAACTTACGAAAATAAGTTGATCCCAACTTGTGGTAGCAGGACCCAATTGTAAGCGACCTCAAATCTGGACTCTTTCCAGTTTGGTTTTCTTCCCACTAATGCCGCCTCTGATTAAAATACTTCCTTAAACGAACATCATTATCAGGATCGTAGCTGACACAGGCTTAGGCAATCAGGCTTATTGTTTTTATAAATTCCAGGCTAGTATTTACTTTACCAAAGAAAACTCCGGATGGTTCCATCGTATACTTCGCAGCCATAACGCATTATGAAGGTTTTAAAGCTGAATATGATAAATGCCACGTATTCCAGATTTATCGTTACTGGCTTCTTTCGCTCTACATTTATCTTTGGGTAAGGGAATTTAATGCCTGCAACGTTTTTCAAATCATTTAAGTATATTGTTTTCTTCTCAGAAAAACCAATTCGGGTCAGGGAAATGGATTCTGATCGGAGACTGCGCAGGCATAGGCTTAGGACATTGTAGAGATTTCACACCAAGTTTAATGAGAGAAGCGATGGATATAATGCAAAGCGGACTTCCTATAAGACTGCAAGCTGTCCATATGATAAACATTCCTCCTTTCCTGGAAAATAGTCTCAATTTCATGAAATCTATATTAAGTAAAAAACTTGCAGATAGGGTATGTCTTTCGTATTTTAAAAAAAATAAGAAAAAGTAACTGTTTTTACCTAAAGCCCATCCTTTTGCTTAGGTTCATTTTCACAGCACGATGGCAACATTCTACAAACTATTCCCAAGAGAGATCCTTCCGAAAGAACAGGGAGGAAAAGAAGACAGCGCCCTGATCCTTCATGGTGAAAAGGCTATTTCAATTTGAAAAATTAGGCCAAAAAGTATTGTACTAACTTCTCTATTTTATTTTAACAGATCGCTGGTTCAAAACAGTGCAAAGTTTCAGAATCAAATTAATAAGAGAAGAATCCAAGATGAGGAGATTAGATTCTCTACGCCCGAAAACTGACGATATCGAAGACATGTCGGTTGGAAGTATTAAGGCCCTTGGGGTCTATTAAAAAAAATGACAACCATTGATATCCAAAAATATTCAAAAAATAACTTTATCCTGATATAATTTTTCTTACCTGGTTCGCAATGAAAGATTGCGAACCACGTCTATATCAATCTTCAATCTTGGTATCCTGGTATCAATCTGTGGTAGACCACAACACATCATTCAACAGTCACGGTGAGGGAGTAAGAACGATAGTTTTTTACATAGGGTGCTCTGATCATCCGAGAGTAATGCAAAATGCAATCAAACCCTACATAATCAAGGTGAATTAACCGAAAAATTATAGCACAGACCAGACCTACAGACCTATTTCAGAAACGCAACAAAACAAAGCATTGTTTTAAATCATAGCGACCATATTTTTGGTGGCTAAAAATTGATATTTTTGCTTTAATGACCGGGGGTGAGAAGAGGTATCGTGAACAACAATTTTTTTATTGCATTTTTAACGGGATATGGATCTTTTAATAAGCAAATCACGATTAAAAGTTCGTGAACTTAATAAGCTAAACATAGGAAATCAGTTGAAAAGTTAAATCGAAGTGGCGAAAGATGGAATTGAACCATCAGTTGATAGTTGAATCGATTGTCGAAGTAGCTTAGTGGTAGAGCAGTCGTCATGAAAACGAAAGGTCGATGGTTCAATTCCATCTTTCGCCACTTCGATTTAACTTTTCAACTGATTTCCTATGTTTAGCTTATTAAGTTCACGAACTTTTAATCGTGATTTGCTTATTAAAAGATCCATATCCCGTTAAAAATGCAATAAATATTATCAATTAGGATCGAAAATAAAATCAAAAACAATTTTTTTTTTCCGGTAGCCTACAATTTTAATCAACATTTTTTTCTGATGGAACCAAAACCAGTTCTTCAGATTGTTAAGTTAAATCATATTTTTAATATTTAATTTAAGCGGACATCCGCGAATTAATGCCAGTTGCATATTCAAAAAACCTTGTTTTTACTTTTGAAATAAAAATGGTTATTATGATATTCAGTAGCTTTTTTTTTATATAATTTGGGCTAAAGTCCATTCCTATAAGGAGACTCTTCGCTTAAATAAATCAAGCACCGGAGAATTGCCTCGTGTATAAACTTTAAAAACGAAGGAACGTATGGAATAAGCTCAAGCTCCTATATGAACTGGGCTACTATATTACTATAAACTCAATCTTATATCCGAGGAGGTGAAGAGTAATCTCAAAAGAGTTGAGTCGGAACATCCCGAAATGTCTCCCGCTCAAATTTTAAGGCAGGAATTTGCTACAGTCCCGACTGGAACTTCAACTTATTCGCGATAAAGGAACCCTCTTCGGTGAAAGAAGCGAAGGGACTTTCCGATCGATCCAACAAGTTTGAGGGAGTTCATGGAAATACCGAAGAGGCTCTTCTTGGGGAGTCATTCTTAATTTACGATTCACGTTCCGAGGGAGAACGAGAAGATGAAGAGGACGATAATAACTCCTTATTATCGTGAACATGAAAATGAAGATGATGAATATAATCTTTCCTGGATATTATAACGGTTGAAGAAAACTCGAACTTCAACAGGCCGAAAAAAACTGCAACTCATTGCCAGTAGCTGGTAGCCTGCGCGTTTTTATAGGCCCAGAACAAACTTCCTGAATTACTAAAATAAACGCCGATGCATTCTTCGACTGAAAAGAATTATCTCTTGCCTCATATCAGTTGTTATCATTCATATCACACGATGATAACACGAATATGATCCACCATCCGTTTTATTTTTATTAGCATGCGTAAGAGTGTGACACTTTCTATTAGACGTCACAATTAACAAAAATAAAGCGGAGCTTGAGTACAAGATACGGTGTCAATCGGTAGACAGTGTTAACAGTCAAAATGGTTGACAAAAAGTTGTAAGTAGTCCTATTTAAAATTTTGGTCGTACACCGTTCGACTGCAGCCTAAACCACACGATTTTCACATCAAATGTTTGTTCTTAAAGAGAATTTCAACCCACTAAGGACGACTTGAGGCACCTGAGAGAATGGCTCGCCAAATCCCCGCACATAGTTCAGGATTACGGTAAATTTTTAATTACCACAAGATGTCGACCTCCTACAAACTTAAACTTGTTTCAGATGACAAAGTGTTATCAGCGTTTGTGAGGGGATGTAAAGGAAGTCTGCAAAAAGCTAAAAATGTTTTGGAAGAATTCAACAAATTAGGCCAGCGATATCCTTACATATTTAAAAACTACGATCCTCTAGACCAACGATTAGTTGATTACCTATCAGAATCGTGAGTTTCCAAGAATTTTCCAGCTATCTAAATGGCAATGTATTGGTAAATATCGATTTGATTTCAGGTTAGTTTTCACATTACCGAAGAAAACTCCAGAGGGCTCCATCGTATACATGGGACTCGTGAGACACTACGAAGGCTTCAAAAGCGACCCGTATAAAGTTCACACCTGTGAATTTTTCCGCTACTGGCTGCTTTCGCTCTACGTTTATCTTTGGGTAAATACCTTATCCTCCCTTTTTTTAAAAGAATTGAAACGAAATTTTAATTTTTGTTAATAATTTTTAGAAAAACGATTTTGGACCAGGAAAATGGACCATCGTTTCAGACTGCAAACATTCGACATTGATTCATGCCAGAGAATTCACGCCAGTTTTAGTTAAACAAGCAATAGAAATCATGCAAAATGCATTGCCGATAAGACTGCAAGCAGTTCATGTTATAAACCTTCCACCCTTTATGGAAATGATGTTTAATCTTGCCAAATCCATGGCGAAAAAAAAATTTCAGATAGGGTAAATATTTGACATTTAAAATACTCAAAAATGGGACAATAATTATTGACGTAAAATTTTTTTTTAGATATATTTTCACAGTACAATGGAAACGTTTTACGAAAAAATCCCAAAAGAAATCCTTCCTAAAGAATACGGGGGAAACGAAGACAGCACCTTCATTCTGAGCGGTGAGGGTTTTGCTATTTTTCAAATAAATTACCGACTGAGATGAAATGAAGCTAATTTCTAACAAGAGTTTTCTAATTTCTTTATTCTTTCAGATCGATGGTTTGATACTGTAAAAAGTTTCCGAAAAGAATTACTGGAGGAAGAATCTAAAATGAGGAAGTTAGACCCGCTCCGTCCGAAAAATGACGATGCAGACGAAATGGTTGGGACTTTCAAAGCTCTCAACTTCGACTGATAGCGTTCGTTTCAAGACCTCAAAGCTTTTTTTAAATAGGAAATAAAATTAATTCAGTTTGATCAACTTATTTTACCTATAATGTCAATATTTTTAAATATTAACGCTTAGAGTGGTGGAGCCTAGGTGAAAACTGATTTAGTACCTGACAAGTAAGAGCCATATTAATATTTAAACTAAAAACGACGCGACGCTCTTGAGGGTGTTCAGGTAAAATTTAAATTTGGCCCACTGACATCAACAACAATTTTTTCATAAATTAAAAAAAATTTTGCAAATTTAAAACATCGAAATACGTCTCAAACCGAATCTAAATAACGCAAAATGACAGGTGAATAGTATTTCTGATGTCTGAAATCGTAAAACAAAAAAAAAAGGGGGGGAATAAATTTAGCTTTCGCAATCGCACTAGTTTAGCGGAAAATCGAAAAAACCGAAGAATGAACAAGTTTTTTGATGAATTTTGTCTGTTTGTGCTGAAAACCGCTTTTAGGTGAGATACATTATCAAGCTACTTATGATTCTCATGTGTAAAATCAGGCTGAAGACAAAAAAAAATCAGGTTTCGGAAAAGTCCCGTTTTTCCCGAAAATCGGAAACTTAGTTTTTTCTTATATAAATATGACAATACCGAAAGTTAATTTTTGGATTGGATGTATTGTAGCCATTTTTCTGCTATTGCTAACACCAAATGTAAGCCCCAGGGAAAACAAAAAAAAATTTGAAAATTTAGGCTCATCGCCTCGGAAAATCAAGAAACACATTTCCCAAAATTCGAATTTGGCAGTTTCATCATTAAATTGAATGCAATTCGAGAAAAGCAGCAGCTCCATCGAGTTTAGGGGAAGGAAATCGTTTGTATACTTTCAATAATTAATTTTTTTTCTTTTCTTTAGAGCAATTGTTTAATTGTTAAAGTCACCGTGTTCTCTTGGAAGGACGTTTTCCATGCTTAGTATGGAAATAGGAATAATTATTACAGAAAATTTTCATATTCGTAGTCATTTTCCAGTTTTTTTTTTTAAAATTAATAAAACCGGCTTTGAGTGTAGCTGTGCATTGCAGTGCTACAGTCTTGAAAAGTACGATAAAAGAACCATCTATAATGTTTTAAGTAAAAGATTATAAAAAGCAAACAATATTTCGTTAAAAATAAAACTTACTATAAATTACGCGATTGTATCTGATTCAAAACATTTTTTTATAGACTTGCATAATTAGATTAGATTAGATTAGATTATTGTATAATAGGGTAAGTCGAAAAACTCGAATTTTTGAATTTGAAAACGTCTGATATGGGAAATGATGCCTTTTTATAATATTATCAACCCTCATTTTTTTCAGATTTTTTTAACGACATCTTGAGGTGCCGCAATGATTTTGAAGTTTTTTAAAGGGGGGAAAAAAATAATTTCTTTTTTTGCGTAGATTACGAATATGAAGTCCAAAATTTAGTTTTGAATACAGTTTCTAAGCTAAGTGGGAAATAAACCTAAAGAATTTCAGTGCTTAAAAAAAGGACTAAAGCACAAAAACCGTATACACTTAAAAAATTATTTTGGACTTCATATTCGTAACCTACGCAGAATTCCACATAGAAAGAGATACTTTTTTCAGCAAATAAAATTCTTATTTTTTGCCCTTATATGGGTTTTTCAAAATCTCCAAGGTCATTGAGGCACCTCAACATGTCTTTTAAAAAATTTGAAAATAATTAGGCTGAATAGTATTATAATAAGGTATCGATTCCCATATCAGGCGTTTTCAAATTCAAAAATTCGCATTTTTCGACCCTCCTCTACTGTGTACCCATCGAAGCAAAGACGGTGTTCATCGCATAAAACAAAATGGCTGATCAGAATTTGTAAGTGTTTAAAGCATCAAATTTTCGCATGGCAATTAAATGTGCGAGACACAATTAATATTAAGTTTGTCCTTAAAGAGAATTTGAGCCCAGCGAAGAAGATTTAAACCACTTAAGAGAATGGATCGCTAAATCGCCGCACATAGTTCAGGACTACGGTAAATTTTTCATTTCTCCTCCAAATCAATATTATACAAGATTAAACCTGTTTCAGATGACAAAATGTTAACCGCATTTGTGCGAGGATGCAAAGGAAGTTTACAAAAAACGAAAAAGGTTCTTGAAGACTTCAACAAATTGGGTCAGAGCTGCCCACAAATAATCAGAAACTACGATCCTAAAGACCAACGACTTGTAGATTACCTTTCTCAATCGTTAGTTTTCTATTTTTTTTTTTTTTTTTTTCTGAAATTAACACCAGAATACATATGGAAAAATTATTCTGTTCCAGATTAATATTTCCGTTACCGAAGAAAACTCCTGATGGCTCCATCGCTTTCATGGGACTGGCAAAACCTTACGAAAGCTTGAATCACGATCCGTATAAAGTCTATGGACCTGAATTTTTCCGCTATTGGCTTCTTTCGCTTTATATTTATATTTGGGTATGGGTTTTCCAAAATCTAAAAATTAGAAATCAGTGAACCAAAAATTCAATTTTTGTTTTTATAATTTAGAAAAATGATTTTGGTCCTGGGAAATGGGTCGTTATTGCAGACTGTAAATATTCAAATGTGATCCATAATAGAGAATTCACACCAGCTGCAATGAAACAAGTAATAGAAATAATGCAAAATGCACTGCCGACAAGACTGCAAGCAGTTCATATACTTAACCTTCCTTCCTTCATGACATGGATATTTAATTTGGCCAAATCCATGGCGAAAAAAAAAATTTCGGATAGAGTATGTGTTTGTCATAACAAAAAAGTAAAAAAATTTAATCGTTTTTCGTAATTTTTTTCTTTTTTAAGATACATTTTCACAGTACGATGGAAACATTTTACGAAAAATTCCCGAAGGAAATTCTTCCGAAGGAATACGGCGGAAACGAAGGAAGCATGTTCATTCTCCACGGTAATAATTTTTCTGTAAATAAAATAATTTTGCAAACGCAGTAAATTTTCGATTTTTCTTTCTTAGATCAATGGTTTGAAACAGTAAAGAGTTTCCGAGACAAATTCCTGGAGGAGGAATCTAAAATGAGGAAATTAGATCTTCTTCGCCCGAAAATTGAAGACGCAAATGAAATGGAAGGAACTTTTAGGACTCTCAACTTGGACTGAAAAATATTGCGCAGATTTGTAATTTTCCCATTTGTAACACCAGTTATTTTCAACACTATGACATCGATTTTCTGATCATTTTTCCTCCATCATGGTGAAAAATGATTTGCTTTTTGAGTTTTTTTCGCATTTCTGTCAAATTCCTATTTAATTAATAAATATAAAATTTTTTGTCTTTAGAATTTTACGCAACAGTGCTGCCTCATTCCAATTTTTTCCGCCACAAGCCTTCCTTTTTTCTAGCCTACTAGCCTTCTTGCACCTCCCACATTAATGTCATCCAGGCATCTTTTTTGTGGAGGACCCTGACTTCTTTTTCGTCCCCAGGGTATTTGGAGAACCTTTGATGCCCATTTTTCGTTATCCTGCCTTCTAAGATGCCCATTTCAATTCTGCCTTTAAAGCTTTAAAAATATACGTTTCGGTATGTTTTCGGAACTAAGCATTAAGAATTCATAAATCAACATGATTTTCATAATTATCCTACAATTAAGCCTAAATGCGTATCGACAGCTCTTGGAACCAGAAATAATTCGTCTTCGAGGCAACGCAAAGAAAAAAAAATTCGATAAGCTTACATCAAGTCTGAGAAGTGAAAGTTTCAAATTTTGACAACTTATAACATTAAACATGAACCTTTGAGGTTTGACACCTAAACTTTCTACTTTTTTCATCATTTATATCCAAAGAGATAGTGTGTCGTTTAAATTATGCAGGTGTACGTAAGATTCATTCCCGTACGACACATCCAGTTATGCAGGTGGCTCACTGATAACATTCAAGTCCCATGATAACATGTCTTAAATGATGCAGAGGTGCTAAATGATTAACAAGTGCGAAAAACACCTTCACTAATATTACAACATTTTCAGGAAAAGCAAAAAGGAAAACCAAGTATTAATAAAAACCAAACAGGATTCCTTTAAAAGTCAAGATGGTTGACAGTAATTTGTAAGTACCACATATCAACAGTTACAAAGCGTCGTACGAATTCATTTCATCTTTGCTTCAGTACACTCAGAAAAAGGAAATGTCTTGAACAAGCTTTATCTTGCAACAAAAGAACGTTTCATAGCAAAACCAAAATTCTTCATGGCAACGGACAGGTTGTTTCTTGACCAGATGTCTTAATTGTTTTTGCATAATTTTTAAGAAAATGCCTTGTCACAAGACATTTTTGTTTTTGCATTAGCCATTTTCTTTTCTGAGTGTCAGAAAGACAGGATCGTATCTGAATATCCAGTTAGCATTAAAAAGCGCCTTGATAATCGATTTCTTTAAAAGGAAATTTCTACCCAGCGAAGAGGACTTGCAACATTTAAGAGGATGGATCGCTAAATCGCAGCACATAATACAGGACTACGGTAAAAATCTCATTTACCTACAAATACAATGTCTTAAAAAGTTGTAATTCATTTTAGATGACAAAGTGTTATCTGCATTCGTCAGAGGATGTGAAGGAAGTTTACAAAAAACGAAAAAAGTTACTTGAAGAGTTCAACCAATTAGGGCAGAGATACCCTCAGATAATAAAAAATTACGATCCTCTAGACAAAAGACTTGCAGATTATCTTTCTCAGGCGTGAGTATTACAGATTTCTCAGCGGGAACACATTTACCGCCACTGAAATCATCGTTAATAGGTCCGATTTTCGGAGTTGGCAAAACCGATGATTACTAAATGTACCGACATCGTTTTGCTTTCGATTACGTACATTATGGCAATCGAAAGGATTTCGGTTCAAATCTTAGACTCGATTTCGTTCGACACAAATTTTTTCTAGATTTACATCTTTGTTCTGATACTCCTAATTATTAGAACAACACACCGAAATCTGGAAGATTTGGTGCAGTTGCAGTTGTGATTTCCAACTTACATACTGCTTAAACAGGTTCTAGCAGTTTACCTCATGTGTTCCATGTGTAAATGGATGAAGACTTACCTGAAAAAGAAATAAAAAAACAACATTAGCATCTAATAATAATATTTAAAGTGTAAATGATAGTAACTAAATCTGTATGACTAGTGACATGATTTTCCGGTAAAATTCTCAGCGATTAAAAAACACCATCATCAATGGGCTTAGTACGTGACTACCACAGCCGATACACCCACGTATAACCGATTTCCTTACAATGTATGGTATAGAAGTGAGGATGTATGCAAAGTGAGGATATTTCGTACCGTACCGAGGGGTTACTTTGTACACTTTTTCACTTTTTTTTGTTATTATTTGTAAAATACTGAGGCAATTTTCAATCTGCCTTCACAAACATGAAGGGAGATCCTTCAGCTTTCAAATGATACCCTTTTGTAATGGTTATACTTCTTCTAAGTCAATCTATGACTCAATTTGTTGTTGTTTGGGCTTTTCCTTGTTCTATTTTCATATTTTCAAGAATTTAAGTGAAAATCGAAGTGTCCAAAGTTACTCGGTCGAGTACAAAGTAACTCCTTCATACGGTACGCCTTAAACCTATAAATGTGTCAAATGGCCAGTTTGACGACTGGTTCACTCATGCTGGTTTTTGCTTGCACTGAGCGGGACCTCCTTTATTTAGACACAGAATCCGAACCGTGTGGGGACTTACGTCTATTATCCACTTGTATACTTGTTGTATTCAGTGGTGAACGGCAGTGAAAAAATCGGAGCCATATCCCAGACTTGAACCCAGACCGACTCCTCGATCATTCGGTTCGAAGTCGGAGACTCTACAACAGCGCTACGGGCGCTGTATTAAAAAACAATACATTTTAAAAACGACTCATTTCAGGGTAGTATTAACTTTACCGAGGAGAACTCCTGACGGTTCCATCGTATACATGGGACACTTGAAGAATCCCGAAGGATTCAAAAGCAATCCATCTAAACTCCACCCCGTTGACTTTCTGCGCTTCTGGGTTCTTTCAATTTATACTTACATTTGGGTAAGCAATCAAAAGGTGTTTAAAACGACTGAAAAACAAACTTTCACGTTTTCAACATTTTTAGAGGAACGACTTTGGTTCCGGGAAATGGATCATCGTTATAAATTGCAAACATTCGAATTTAATCCACGTTAGAGAAATGACTCCAGTTTTACTTAAGCAAGCTGTGGAAATAATTCAAAATGCGTTACCAATACGCCTAGTGGCTGTTCACGTGATAAACTCTCCTCCATTCATGGAATATTTATTTAGCTTGGTTAGATCTCTGGCAAAAGATATCATTTCAGGAAAAGTCGGTACTTCGAAAGAAACTAAAATGACCACAAAATAATTAAGAGTTTTTTTTGCTAGGTTTATGTACACAGCACGATGCAAACATTCTATGAGCAGATTCCAAAAGAAATTCTGCCAAAAGAATATGGCGGAAATGAAGAAAGCACCTACACTTTACACGGTAATGATTCTCCTCATGTTAAAAAAAAATACCAGTTAAAACATATAGTTTTAACCTTCAGTTAAAACATATATTTAACTTCTGGAAAACGCACGGAATGTTATGGAGAGTAAACTGAGTTTCATACCAATTTTCAGATCGATGGTTCGAAACACTAAAAAGCTTCCGAGATAAATTTTTGGAGGAGGAATCTAAAATGAGAAATTTAGACCATGTCCGTCCAAAAAATGACGACGCAGACAAAATGATGGGAACTTTTAAAGCTCTCAACTTGGATTGAGGGAAAAACTAATGCTGACAGAGTTGAAACTTTAAGTTAAATAAAGAAAATTTTTTCAGTAATTACTACAGGCTTTGTACAAGTAAACGGTTTAAGCGCGAGCGCTACGAGTGGCGAATTCGGAAGCTCACTCCTAAATATAATTTAGTTTTTTTAATTGTTTTTTTTAATATTAAATTATAGTTTTTAATCTTATCATAATTTTTTTTTTGGTTGAGGACCTAAAGAATATAATTTAATTTTTTAAGTATAAAAATTGGCAGTAGTTGCCCCGAAAAGAGAAAAACAAAAATTTGGATTTGAATGTCCGCCAAAACGGAACGTGAAGGAACGTAACGTTATCTGCCTAAAAGTGGTTGTGTTCATTTCTGAAACTCTGAACGGCATCGGTGCGTAATGTTTACAAGCATGTTTACAAACAAGACGTGTTTCGCTTCAAATTCGAAGTCTCGCTTCGATACAGGCAGCAGATGACGTTACACCAATATAAAATCGTTTAAGGAGTGATCACGTGACAAAAACTTTTCAGGACTTTGTTTTTCTTTTTGATTTAATTTGATGAAAAATTTTCACGTTTAAAAACCAGTTTTTAGTTAAAGAACATACTTTACGTTAGTTTCCAGCGAAAACCGAAAAACATGTGATTTGTCTATTTTTCGCATGAAGAAAATGAGTCGCTAAGTCCGAAAAAAATATTTTCTCCGTCGTTTTTTAATTTTAGCTCAATATTCGTTCGTATTGGTTTTAGCTCAAACCTAAATATTTTCCATAAAAATTTTCCAGATTTAAAAGCTTTCTTTATCAAATTCCTCTGGCTAAATGTCAGAGAAAATGGGCTGTCAGAAAAAATATTTCGGATGTGGAAAATGTGAATTATTTTAAAAAAAAAAAAAAATTGACGAGGAAAAAGTTTTTTTGATGTGAAAAATGTTGATTTTTTTTTTTCAAAAAATTGTCCTTAAGTGAAATATTAGAAGAATATGGAAAAAAAAAAATTTGAATGGAAAGTGATCCCTACACAGTAAAAAATTTTATGTCAAAATCAACATAAATCACATACGAGTGTTAAGTTACGAGTGACACACGTTTTTTTTTTTTCTCTTGGTTTTTAGACGAATTTAGTGGTTTTTTCTGGACCGGGAATTTATAATTGCATATCGCTGGATAGCGTAAAAAACGCTCTTTTTAGTGGAGGTAAACGTTTGGCTACCATTGGACTAAGAATCGTTTTTTTTCTCCGGTGAAGGATCGTTTTTATCTTTTGCGGAACCGAGGTTAAGCGTTCATTTGTTGTGACTTTACGCAGTTGGATTCTGAGGGTACCACGGGTTGTCCATAAGTATGGCTTCTATTAATTGCACAAAGTGTGGTGAGTCTCTGATAAAGGAGGATGCGGTGTCTTGCAATGGACCATGTAAAGGGGATTTTCACTTTGACTGCGTGGGTGTCCGGGAAAAGCAGTTTCGTAAGCGAACCGAGGAACAGAAGAAACTTTTCTTTTGTCCCCCCTGCAAGCTCAGTGCCAAAGCGGTCGTTCCGGTCAATGCAACTGGACCTATCACCAATGAGATTCTCCATAATTTAATGCTCCAGAATCAAGAAGTTTTGAAGGCTATGCAGCGGGAAATGGCTGACATTAATGACTCTCAGAGGTATCTTTCGGACTCATACGATGACCTGGCGTTAAAGTTTAGGGATCTTGCAGCGGTGAAAATTGACGTTCAAAACATTAAGGTTAGGATGCAGACGAAGGATGCACACTGAGAAAAAAATGGACGACTGTAATAAGGTTAAAATTACTGTATAAGATTATAGTAAATCTAACCTGAAGAAAGTAAATTTTACTTTTACTAAAGTGAAATGTACTTTAAATTATAGTTCAAGTCCGCCATCTTTAATGGAATAGTTCTAAAGTAATTTTTGCTTTAAAAATATTGTTAAATCTACCATAAAAAGTGCATATTGAATTTAATGTATGATTTACTTTAATTTACAGCAGAATCTACTTTAACCTTATAGTTAAATCTGCTATTTCGAAAGGTATTCATTTTAAAATAATCGTTACTTTAAAATTAAAGCTGAATTTACTATAACGGATTGCAAGTCAGAGTTATAGTGTCTTTTACATTATTTATTGTAAAATTTACCGTAGTAAGTGTTGTGAGCAATTTATTTTACCCGATATAAAAGGTGGCCGTCAAACCGATAGGTATTATCTAATTTGTCAAGGCGTAATATCTTAATATATTGCGGACGAAAAATTGAAAAACATGTCATATTTGCTTATTTCAGGCCCAACTAATTTTTTTTTTTTTTTTTTTTTAAATTAACAATAAGAAGGAACATTTTCAAAAAAGAAAGTTAGTTTAGTCTCCACTAATAAATAAAAATAATAAAAAATTAAAAAGGCCTAATTAATTTTTTTTAATAAAAAAATGTATGTTGGTTGGTTATTTTCTCATTTTTGCGCTTCTTTAATAATTAATTTTTAATGCTTGGTATTTTTAGAAAAATCAAATTTCTTCGAAAGTCCGTGTATGAAAATTATTAACCTTATTTCAGTCCTTTACTGTTTTAGTTCAAAACTAGATAGGTACTTCAAGCTTCATATATCAATTTTTGGATCATTTCCGACAGAACAAGACATGGTGTAGTGAACAGAGGCATAGGCTCAGAACCCTTAGGTCCCTGGTTCGGGTTTCGATCTAGCTGATTTTTTTTCTTTTTTTTCCGATTAAAACTTGTTTTTTCCGGCCTAAATGGTAACTACGAATGCATCTGAATCCTTTCTCATTATTTTCTTAACAAAAATCATTAAAATATGCTTTTTATAAAAGAAATAAGATGGCTGTTTGCAGAACTTATTACTGTTAATTAAAGTAAAGTTTACTATAAGCATAAAGTAAAAGTTACTATAAGGCAGCAGAAAAACCTTTTAAATAATTTTTAACTTTAATTTACAGTAAAAGATAACCGTATTACAGTCGCTCATATTCTAACCGTAAATTACAGTTATCGATAACTGTATTACAGTAAATCTAACTTTAACGTTTTTCTGAGTGCAGAGGACGATGAACGCTCTGCACGTCTTGCTCATCTTGAGCAGTATTCTCGTCGTCAGCAAATTGAGTTGCATAACGTCGACTTTAGTGAAGGTGAATCAGCTGATGATCTTGAACGCATTGTTATAGGAGTGTCGCTGAAGCTGGGGGTTCAAGTTGTTTCTGGTGAGATCAATGCTATTCATCGTTTAGATCATCGTAAGGCTTCTCCAATCATAGTGGAATTCACGACAAGGAAGAAAAGGGATCTTATTATTTTGAATCGTTATAAGGTGGTCATAAATAACCAGGGGATTTTTGGATCCGAAGCTTCAAAGAACCGTATTTATATCTCTGAATCACTAACTCCTTTTTTTAAAAAACTTTTGTATCAAACTAAGTTGCTTGCTAAACCGTTGGGATATGAATATGTTTGGTTCAAGAAAGATAGGATTTATTTAAAAAAGAATGCTACATCGGACGTAATTACGGTGAACAGTATGAAGGATTTGATGGGGAAAGTCACGATGAACAGTACGCAAGAAACGAGAGTAAAAGACGTTTAATGTATTTTCTGTTTAAAACTATTCATTTACTGTACTTTTTTTTTTTTTTTTAGTGCAATTATGATTATGAAACTTATTGAATATCCTTATAAGGTGAAGATACCTTGTATGTTTTTCTTTTCATTTTTTTTTTTGTTGTTTTCGTTATATTAAGCAAGTTAAATTTTGTTATAATTATTAAGGTTACAATTACTCATGAAATTAAGAATGATATTCTTTTGATGTTTGAAAGGCGCAACAAAGTACGCTTATCTTATATAGGGGCAAGACTTCTTTCCTTCTCGTTTTCTATTCTTTTTGTGCAAGATTTTATTTTTAATTTTATTTCTATTTATATTCTTGGACAATGTTTTTTTTGCGGAAATTTGAAGTTGATAGTGTATGTTAATGTATATGTCATTGTTAAAAAGGGCATAAATGCACCTCCCGTCAATGTAATTTGTGCGTTCGTTATCAATGGGTTTGATATCTTTGTACGTCCAAAATATAAGAGGTAGCAGATCTAAGATAGATTTGCTCAATCAAAGCATTCTCGCCAACGATTACGATATTGTTTGCCTGACTGAATCATGGTGGAATTCCACAATAAACGATTCAGAGATAATTGATTCCCGTTATACGGTATTACGGAGGGATAGATCCTCTCTTACTTCTGCCAAGAAAGATGGAGGAGGAGTAATTGCCCTTGTGAAAAAATCTTATCATCTGGTTAGATTACCAGATCTAGAATCGGCAACAAGTGAGGATTTATTTTTCCGTATTAAAGGTCATCAACCTAGTAATGATTTGGTGATCGGAGTTACCTATTTGCCTCCTGATATTGATAATGCGAAATTCAGAGACTACTTTGAGGATTTGGCTGACCGTTTGACTAAGGAAGCCTACCTGAACCAAAATATTACATTGACGGGTGATTATAATATTCCAAATTTAAAATGGGTAATGAATGTAAATAATCAGTTGGTTCCCACTGACTCAGAGGATTGGAAGGCAGATTATTTTTTAAATTTTTTTAATTTTATGGGATTTACACAACATAACCATGTAAGAAATGAAGGGAATCGTACATTGGATTTATTTTTGACTAATTTTGACGCGGAGGTACGTTTGATTAAGAGCGACGATCCGTTACTTCCTATTGATGTTTACCATCCCCCATTTGTTGCTTATGTTGATTTCTCTTTAATGAAAACTCTAAAACGAGCCTCAAGTAATAGTATTAACTATGATTTTAATTCAGCTGATTATGAAACCTTAAATAATGCGTTATCTAAAGTTGCATGGGAAGAAGAATTTTCGTTTAGTAATGGTGTAGAAGGCAAACTAAAAACTTTTTACAAATTGCTGTTTGAAATCATTTCTGAGTACGTTCCGCGTAAGAGGAAGAAAGATACCAAATTTCCTTTTTGGTACAGCAGTAGACTCATTAAACTCATAAAATCTAAAAACAATAACCATAAAAGCTATAAAATTGCATTACGAAATGAAGACGAAATTGGCTCAATCATTTACTATTACTGCTTCAGTTCTTTAAGGACCAAGGTGAAGCTTGAACTGCAAGTCTGTTTCAACTCGTATATTGATTACATACAGGATAATTTGAAAATAAATATAAAGATTTTTTGGTCTTATTGTAACAGTCGCAAAAAGCATCACGGTTTGCCTAAGTGCCTTAAATATAATCATGTCACAGCTTCTGATTCACAGGCAGCTGCAGATCTTTTTTCGGCGCATTTTAAGTCAGTTTATGTTGAGTCGTTGGGGCAGGTGGACGACGACGCAAACCTTGATTGCGATTCTTCTACAGTTCTCTCAACTATTGTAATACAGCGAAAGGATGTATATGATTGCCTCTTAAATTTAGATCCCAATAAGACTTCATCTCCTGATGGTACTCCTGCTAATTTTCTTAAAAAATGTGCACGGTCCTTGGATTTTCCGTTATGTATTTTATTCAATGAATCTCTAAAGCAAGGATATTTTCCTCTTGAGTGGAAATTGGCTCATGTTGTTCCTATATTTAAGTCTGGTGATAAATCATTAATAATAAACTATCGTCCGGTTTCTCTTCTATGTATAATTAGTAAAATATTTGAATCTCTCATATATAAACATATTTTCTCATTTGTTAAAGATCGAATTTCAGTCCTTCAACATGGTTTCTTTAGTGGTAGATCCACTTCCTCTAACCTTTTAAGTTTTACCGAATTTATTTATGAGTCTTTTGAAGATCAGTGCCAGGTGGACACTGTTTACACGGATTTTGCCAAGGCGTTTGATCGGGTGGATCATTCACTTTTGTTAATGAAAGTCAAAAGATTTGGTATTCATGGTTCTTTATTGCGTTGGGTTGAATCTTACCTCAAAAATCGCTCGCAATTGGTTTTAGTGAATAATTGTAAATCTTCCGTCACAAATATTACCTCGGGCGTTCCCCAGGGGTCCCATTTGGGCCCCTTACTTTTTTTGATATTCATAAACGATATCACGGAACTTATAACGTTTTGTTTTTTTTTGCTATATGCCGATGACCTCAAGTTGTATTGTAGAATAAGAAATCAGATGGATTGCCTAAGATTGCAGGAAGACTTGGATTCGTTGATGCGATGGTGCGGAAAAAATCGTTTATATCTGAACCTTAAAAAATGTTATATTTTGTCGTTCAATCGAGTTTCAAATAGGCTCATTGTCCACGATTATATGTTAGGAGATTCCATGTTAACAAGGGTATCGGAATTCAAAGATTTGGGAGTGCGGTTCGATGCCTCTTTATCCTTTGCTGGCCACATTACCGAAATTACTAATAAAGGTTTTCAATTGCTAGGTTTCATTAGAAGAATAACTTCGAAATTTACTAATAATAGTACACTTTTCTTCCTTTACAATTCTTTGGTAAGAAGTAAGCTTGAATACGCAAGTGTTGTGTGGAGCCCATATTATTTGAAATATATTCATAAAATTCAAAGAGTACAGAACAAATTTTTAAAATATTGTCAATATAGAAATTATGAAATTAATATCCAGCCTCTGAGTGTTAGGAGACAGCTGTTAGATGTAGTGTATTTATATAAAATTCTTAATAACTCAGTTTCTTGTAGTTACTTGCTCGAGAAGATTCAGATTTGGCCTCCTACTGTAGTTATGCTTAGAACTCATAATTTCTTCTCTGTCCCATTTTCGTCTACCAACTATAGAATGCACTCACCAGTTCGTCGCTTTTCTCGTCTTGCCAATTTGTGTCTCGAGCGGGATACGACAATTGACTTTTTTTTTGATTCTCTGGTAGTTTTTAGATCTAAGATACTTAATGCACTTCTTGCCTCTATATCCTAACTGCTTTAATTGCTTTGATTGTTTTAATCCTAACCGCGCATTCAACTTGTCGGACTAATTAATTAATTCAATTTTTTTTTTTTTTTTTTTTTTTTTTTCTCTTTTTGTGTGTGTGACTGTAACTGTTGTATTGCAATGATGCCACGTTACTGGGCCTTAACAAGCCTGTTGTGGCTTAACGAAATAAATAAATAAATAAAATAAATAAATAAATAAATAAAAATCAAAATAAGCAGGTCAACATAATTTTTATGTTGTTTTTGTTTTATGTTTGCCTTATGGGAGAAACAACATAAAAAATTTATGTGGACCTCTTAGAACATATTTACATAATATTTTTACTGTGTAATGTTCGAAATATTTTTCTTGTCGACCAAAAAAAAAAAATTTCGAACGGAAAGTGAGTCTTAAAGTCCAAAATGTCAGGAACACTTTTCTGTCGAAAAATATTTTTTCGACAGAAAAGCATCTAGTGTAGCATAAAGCAAGTTTCTATTTAATGAGACTCCAATGCATTAAGTACTATAATTTTTTCCTTCTATTTTAAAAGGAAATTCGTCGGAAAGCTAATGATATTCAAAAATTTCCATTCTTATTAAAAACAACAATGTAAAACCGGTCTTTTGTAAAGTTTATCATAATTAGCAAGATTTCAAAAGAAAAAAACATTAGTTCGGGAAAACACTGCAGAAATAGTTGCAAGAACTGCAAAAGTGATCAAATTTCATTTCAGATGGCGGAAGCCGAATTGTAAGTAATCAATATTCAATAAAAAATTTTAAACGGGGACTCCACCGCACGCTTATTTGCAGGAAATCACACCTTCAGCTATATTGTAAAAATTCATCTTGTTTTCTGCCTTTCAGTTCCTTTCATTTTGTTAGTTAAAAAAAAATGTTTTCGGCTTTTTAGCTTTTTTTTTTTTTTTTTTTTTTTTTGAAGGGGTATATTAAAAAAGAAAAAAAATTTTTTTTAAAGGGAATTCGAGCCTAGTAAAACAGATTTGCAGCATTTAAAGGAATGGATGTCCAAATCACAGCATATCATTCAGAATTATGGTAAGTTTATCGTTGACAATCAAAGGTCATTTCTCCAAAAATTAACGATATTTTTAGACGATAAAATTCTGTCAGCATTGTGAGGGGGTGCAAAGGAAGTCTGCAGAAAACGAAAAGAGTTCTTGAAGAATTCAACAGTATAGGGCAACGTTATCCTGAAATTATGAAAAATTATGATCCTCTTGATCAAACACTCGCAGAACATCTCACAGAATCGTAAGTCTTAATTAAATACACTAGAAACCTTCTGTGCATTTTCTACATGTTTTAACGCGAAAATGACGAATTGTGTTAACTTTCGACTTCTATCTATTTTTCTTCTCTTTTCATTAAAAAAAAAAAAAAAAAAAAAAAAAAAAAATTATTAAAGGCAGTTAACTTATTTCAGGGCAATGTTTCCGTCACCGAAAAAAACTCCTGAAGGATCAATCGTTATCTTTAACAAAATATATGGTTGTAATCCATACAACGTTCACAACAGGGAATTCTTTCGCTATTTACTGCTTACTCTTTACATTTATCTTTTGGTATACATTTTATTAGCAAGAAAATTATTTTGAAAATTTAATTTTAATTTTAATTTTAATCTTTTTCAAGAAAAATGACTTTGGTTCTGGGAAATTGATTCTCATCCTCGATTGCAAAAATACGACGTTAACACACATGAGGGAGTTCACACCAGTTTTAGCTGCGCAAGGTCTCAAAATGGTACAAAACGCACTGCCAATTAGACTACAAGCTGTCCACCTTCTTAATGTTCCTGCATTTATGGAACATTTAATCAATTTAGCAAAATCGCTAACGACTAAAAAAATTTGGGATAGGGTGAGTATTTGAATCAAAAAACTTAAATAAAATGAAGTAATCCGTCCGCCTCTCCCTCTCTCTCTTCCTTTTTAAGGTATATTTTCACAGCACAATGGAAACGCTTTATCATAAAGTCCCGAAAGACATCATTCCAAAAGATTACGGAGGAGATGAAGAAGCATCATTAATACTGCATGGTAATAATGATATTAGTCTGGAAAAAAAGGGGAATCAGGATGATTATGTGACAATTTTTTTATTTTCCATTTAGAACGTTGGTACGAAACAGTCAAAAGTTTCAGAAAACAATTACTGGAAGAAGAGTCTAAGATGAGAAGATTAGATCCACTAAGACCGAAAAAAGAAGACCCAGGCGAAATGGACGGAACCTTTAAGTCGCTTAATGTCGACTAATAGAAATCTTGAGAAACGTTGCTCCTATTCAATTCCTTATTCAAAAAAAAAAAAAAAAAGGTTCCTTCAGGGGAATAAAAATCTAGATCTATTCTCTTTTCTGCTAGAATTTGACATTCAACTATTTACTACGTACAATTTTCTTTAAGGTGCCTTTTCCAATGAATAGACAAGTCACATGTTTTGAGATTTTCGCTGGAAACTAACGTATGGTATGCTCTTAATTAAAAACTAATATTTAAACGTGAAAATTTTTCATCAAAAAAAAAAGAAAAAGAAAGTCAGAAAAAGTTTTTGTCACGTGATCACTCCTTAAACGATACTTTTATTGGTGTGACATCGTCTGCCTGTATCTAAGCGAGATGTCGAACTCGAAGCAAGATATCGAATTTGAAGCGGAACACGTCTTGTTTGTAAACATGCTTGTAAACATTACGCATCGATGTCGTTCAGAGTTTCAGAAACGAACACAACCACTTTTAGGCAGATGACGTTACGTTCCTTCACGTTCCATTTTGGCGGGAATTCAAATTCAAATTCTTGTTTTTTCTCTTTTCGGGGGTTAACCGTTTTTTTATTGAGTCAAAATTACGCTATTTGTCCTATCTCCCGTAGCACAATTAAACGATGGAGTCATCTCAAAACATGTGACTTCTCTATTCTCCTTAAGAGTACAAACAGAATGTTTAACGAAGAAATTTATACAGTTCATTTTTTTGAATTGAGGACATCAGTTGAATGAGTGAATGTTCGGGTTTCAACGAAAAAAACTGTCGTCTACAAATGAAAATCAAAAAGGGATCCGTCTTTAATTTTACTCTTTCTTCCAAATTAAATTTATTTTTTTATCTTCAACTCAAAAATAGAAATCTTTTGTCGCCTTTTCATTTGATTCCGTTTTTACTACTCCAATTAAATGTGATTAAATCCTTCTTATAACGATTTCTTATTACTTGCTTTGTATGGTTTTGCTACTGGAACCAAAATTGCGTTCACAACGTGGCAAATTTTTAATTTTTGTTTTATTTTTGAGACGTTCAAATAGTTTTTTGACTAACTGATGTCTTTAATTCATTAATAAATTTTCAATTTTCTAATTTCTAAATTTTCAGTTCCTTCGTCTGGAGGTCCTAAAAGAGATTAGCCGTACGTGTAATTCCAGTTCTTGGATATTTTTCTTCTGGAAATGAATGGTTTATTAAAAAATTTTTTGAAAAATTAAAATCGTAAATATAAACAAATAGAAATCATTTTGTAAGCTTTAAAAATTGAATTCTTTAGTTTGGAGTTCACTTTTCGGAATTATCGAAAAACCTGAAATGGTTGAGTGGGTATTGGCTAACCTCTTTTATGATCTCTACTTTCGTCGATCTTTAAATGGGTAATTCTTGAAAAAACGTTCCGTGTCGGGAAAGACAAATAAGGCATTTTTTGGTAATAAAAAAAGGCTGAAAAGTAATTAATTTTTTCTCAAGAAGAGGGATATCGTTCTTTACCTTGCAAAACGCCAATTCACAACAAAAAAAAAATTTTCTCGTTGCATCCTTAATGAGAAGCTGCTAAAAAACAAAACGTGTCGGGAGGACAAATAACGCACTCTTTATCTAATTAAAAAGGTTTAAAAATCATTTTTATTTTCTTTTAAAAAGGGATATCATTCTTTACCTTCTAGAGAGCAAATTCACTGTAAAAAAAATTTTTTTCACTGTGTTTGATGAAATATTAAGCAATATTGCCTAAATATAAAAAGGTACGTTTTTTTAAGAACTACCCAAATACTTTAATTTTTGTAAATCACTTTTACTGTTTTGCTACAAATTTTGTGTAATCTTCATTGGCAGATTTTTTTTTTTTTTTTTTTTTTTGCCAAAAACGCACTGTCAAACAAATACCTATAAAATATAATAAAAAAATATATTTAAAAAAAAATATTAAATTAATCAAAGTCGATCGTGAATTCGGTGAATTTCCATTATTTAAACATGTTACGATTTAATTAATTTGATCGTTCATGCAGTATGCCATTACAAAAAGTTTCCAGAATGTACCAGTATTTGTTGAAGAAGCAAACATGTTTTCATTGAGAATATTTAAAATATGAGGAAAGACGCGTCTAAACCACATGAAACGAAACTTTCTCACAGTCGTAGTCACAGTCCAGCACCACTTAACAAAGATGATTGAGGAGGAAATGTAAGTATTAAAATGAAAACAACTGGTACCGAAATTGTATCGCACGGGCTTTTTAGAAACTTTAAAAAAAAATCAATCAAATTTTGAACATAACACTTTTCTTACTCCTAAAGCCAAATTCCAAGTTATGATTTATCTTTGAAGGGAGTTCGAACCTAGTAAAGAAGACCTTCTACAACTCAGGGGATGGATAGCGAAATCACCGCACATAATTCAGGATTATGGTAAGTTGCTCATTCATGAACAAAAACCGTACATTTCTTCAAAACTAAACTTATTTTCAGATGATACAGTTTTATCAGCCTTTGTAAGAGGCTGCAAAGGAAGTCTTGAAAAAACTAAAAGAATTCTTGAAGGATTTAATAGTTTAGGGCAGCGATACCCTGAAATCATGAAAAATTATGATCCTGCAAATCAACGACTATTAGATCATCTCTCAGAATCGTAAGTTTGTCACACTATTTATTTAAAAAAATAAATAAATAAATAAATGAAGAGGAAATTAATGAATTTTAGGCTAATGTTTACTTTGCCAAAGAAAACACCTGACGGTTCAACCGTATTTTTGTCTAAACTGAGAGACTGCGAAGGCTTTAAAAACGATCCATACAAAGCTCATAATACCGATTATTTTCGTTACTGGATACTTTCTCTTTACGTTTACCTATGGGCAAGTAGTACTAACGGTATGAGTTTTTCCTCATAACTAATTTTAATCGTTTTTTTTCCTCCTAAACAGGAAAACAAGTTCGGTCCTGGGAAATGGATTCTAGTTGGAGATTGCAAAGGTTCGACGTTATTACATTCGAGAGAACTAACACCAGTTTTAATTAAGCAAAGCCTGGAAATGATGCAAAATGCCCTTCCTATAAGAGTGCAAAATGTCCACTTACTGAATGTTCCTTCTTACATGGAATTCGTATTCAACTTTGCAAAAGCGGTGGCCAAAAAAAAGGTTTCGGACAGGGTAGGTTTTAGTCGTGAAAAAATTAAAACAATAACATTGTTTTGCACGGATAAAACACTATTAGTAATTATTACTCATATTAAGGGTAGATGTATAATTACTAATAGGTTAGGGTTAATTTTTATATATATTATTAGTAATTTTTACCATAATCAATATTATTATGGTAAAAATTACTAATAATACGTATAAAAATTAACCCTAACCTATTAGTAATTATACATCTACCCTTAATATGAGTAATAATTACTAATAGCGTTTTATCAGTGCTTTCGTTTTTTTTTTTTTTCTTTTTAAAGATACATCTCCATAGCACAATGGAATCATTTTATAAACAATTCCCAAGAGATATTCTTCCGAAAGATTATGGAGGAGATGAAGACACTTCATCGATATTGCACGGTAAGAGTGAAATTAGTGCGAAACGGAAAAAAAGAAAGCATCGCATTTGAGTGTTGCCAATTTGTTTTTCAGATCGTTGGTACCACAAAGTAAAACGTTTCAGACCGAAATTTTTGGAAGAAGAGTCTAAAATGAGGAGATTGGATCCGCTAAGACCAAAAAAAGATTCCACAGAAGAAATGGCTGGAACCTTTAAGTCACTCAATGTCGACTAAGAAAATAAGATAAAAACCTTTTTCCCCTGGCGGAAAAATTAAATTGGATCAAGTTTGGATCAATTTTGGGAAAAGTGACTGGAATGCAACGCTCATCAAGATTGGCCTATAGGCCGATCCCGTACGAAAAAATTTTATACACCTTTTGCATCACTTTTTCGAATTTCTGGCATAAGTTATTAAAAAAATTCATGCATTAAAGAACATTGGGCATACATAAAAAGTGCCTGAATTATGTATAAAAAGAACTGTATTTTTTTTCTAGGAACATTTTTCTTTAATCTTCTAATATAATTATGCATAAATTATGCATTAATAAGTATAAAAAGTTAAATAAACATAACATCTCCTGCTTCATGATTTAAAAAAAAATGATATGCACAAATTGTGCAAAAATTATGCATGTCCAAATTTTTGTATAAATGATACAAAAATAGTACATTTTGTATACAATTTTTTTGCATTAATTATGCAAAAATTTTATACACTTTTTGCATCACTTTTTCGAATTCCTGGCATACAATATTGGACAGTATTAAAAATTTCTGCAAATGCAGCTAATGAGCGCTAAAAGTTTGTTAAAAATAAAAATTGAACTTTGAACCCCCTTATCTGTACCGGACAGACCCTGTGGGAAGTTCTATTCACAGACATTGTTCCACCATACTGGCAGGATTTTCCCTTCATTTTTAGTTTCCTTAAAAAATAACATTGAATATTCGTGAAAATCCCCATACATTTATAAAATGCAATAATTAAAAAACTTATCATTACAATTTTTTGCCCTTGCTTTAATCATTATATTTACCTCTCTTTTTTTTTCATAGAATTTCGCACAGTTAAAGGTTCTAGTTCGTTTACATAACCGGCCGGTTAGCCGTGCGGTGTACACATTTAACGATTAAAAAATATGTTAAATTTTTTTTTTTAAATCCAATATTTTATTCATGAAAACGGTGTCTAACTGCACCGACACCGTACCCAAAACGTTTCGTTATGTTCAGAGATAAATTTCCATGATATTAAATGCATGAACAACAGTTAATAGTTCTTATATTTGATAATATTTAGTTGTTTTCGCAGAAAAAAAAAAATGTTTATTTCCGAGAGACTAGTGCAGCGCTCTAGCGGTGAAACCGCGAACTATTTCAACAACAAATAGAAAAATGGTGTCTTATTTTTTTATTTCGAAAACATTAAAAAAAATTATCAAAAGGCACCATAAAGCCTTTTTCATACATTTTCAATAACGAATTTTTACCTTTTAAACATAACAAAACGTTTTGGCACGGTTTCGGTGCGATCCGATCTCATTTTTATGTGTAAAATACCGAATCGAGAAAAAAAAATTAAACTTCTCTTATTGTTAAAAAATTTACACCGTCCGGCTGACCGGCCGGTTATGTAAAGGAACTAGAACCTTAAGGAGAACAGTACGCAAAGAAGAAAAATATTAATAGTATTTTTAAGGCCAAGGACAACACGGGGGACTTTCCTGAACTCGAGACAGTGCGTTGTCAAGCCGAGCGAAGCGAGGCTTGACAACACTGTCTCGAAGTTCAGGAAAGGGCCCCGTGTTGTCTTTGGGGTTAAAAATATTTTCTATTTCGAATGAAACAGAGATTTTTTTTTCGTAAAGATTGATTTCAAGGGGTTAATATTGCTGTGACAAATGGGTGTGATGTAAAAAAAGAAAAAAAAAAAAAAAAAAAAAAAAAAAAAAAATGAGGATGTGAATTGAAAACATTCGTTCGTCCAAACAATGGATATAACGTGACTCTTCACGTATATAACGTGACTCTTGATACAATGCTGCCAACCGTTTTTCGGGGCCTTCATGGTTTCTTTTTTTTTTCGATGCAGACGACACGATAGCAAGAGTATTAAAAAGTCAACTTTTTAGTACTCCGTACTAGAAAGTAGAGTCCCAAAAAGTTTTACTTTTAAGTCCCCAAATAATTCTCAAAAAGGGACTTTTTATACCATGAGTAATAGAAAATTGTTTTTTAAATTAAAATAAACTTTTAATTTAATTTGATTTGTTCATTTTTTTTTTGTTAAGGGGGGGCCGGAGCAACCTAAATTTGATGTAATTTTAGGACTCGTACCCGTAATGCTTATTGCTTATTTGCTAAAAAGGGGTGGGAGAGTAAAAAAATGGTTAATTTTATGCCAACGCAATATTTGAATGGCCTCAAAGTCGAGACAAAAGCCGATAAAAATTCTCTAGCAGCATCTCCCACCGAAGTTCTACAAAGTGATTTGAGCCAATCCACGCGGAGTATAATGTCCATCACGCACCATACTTAGCTTATGGGCGTGGTTGTAACGTCCGTGGATTGGCTTATTTTGAAATAATTCACTTCAACACACTCAATGGAAATTCGCTGCGTATATTTCCAAAAGTATTTATTTATTTTTTTAAATTATTTTTCAAGAGAATTTCAACCTACTGAAGAAGACCTGAAGCACTTACGAGAATGGATCGCAAAATCTCCTCATATAATACAGGATTACGGTAAGCCTAACTCAACACAATCGCCTGCAAAAAGGTACTGTTTTTTTCTAAAAATTTTCAGATGACAAAGCATTGTCAGCATTTGTAAGAGGGTGCAAAGGTCGTCTGCAAAAAACAAAACAAGTTATTGAAAGCTTTAACAGCTTAGGGCTACGATGTCCTCAAATAATGAAAAATTATGACCCTCTAGATCAATGTCTTGTAAATCATTTTTCAGAAACGTAAGCAGAGACTATGTTAACAGTTTCGTAATCAAGGAAAATTTTTTACTATTTTTAGTATTAATTTCAGGCTTATGTTTACATTGCCAAAAAAAACTCAAAATGGCTCCATCGTATTAATAAGCGTTAGAAACGATTTCGAAGGCAATAAAAGTGATCCGTACAAATTCCAAATCGCAGAGTTCGTTCGCTACTGGCTCCTTTCTCTTTACGTTAAATTTTGGGTAAATATAATAATCTGATATTTTTTTAAACGATTTCAAAGGGCTAATTTGAGTTTTTGCCATTGTTAGACAAACGATTTCGGACCTGGAAAATGGATCCTCGTTGGCGATTGCAAAAAATCCGAGTTTGCACATTTCAGAGACTTTACTCCAACAGTCTTGAGACAATGTTTGAATATGATTCAAAAGTCAATGCCTGTCAGAATAGAAGCCGTTCACATGCTAAACGTTCCTCCGTTTGTGGAAAAGCTGTTCAACATATTAAAGTCCATGGTGAAAAAAAAAATTTCAGAAAGGGTAAAGTAAATAGCAAATCTTTTTTAAAAGAGGTGTAAAAATGCATCATCCGGGTTTTGAAGTTGTACGATTTCTGAGTGATCAATTCCTGATATGGCCAAAAATAGAAGTTTCTCGGAATCAAAAAAAAAAGTTAACATTTTTTTTATGGAGCGGCAAATGAGCCTTGCTATTTTCATAACTGCAAATATAAAAAATGTTTACACAGAAAAATAATACGCGAGAAAAAATTTAGAACTAGAAGTGGGGTATGATCCCACGACTTTGACTTTTCGCGGCCATCCTCCAACCCTGAGCGTTTTTCATACACAGTAAAAAATATTATGTAATTATGTTAAAATCGGTCTACACAAATTTTTTCTGTTGTTTTTTCCAAAAGGTAAACATAAACAAAAAACAACATAAAAATTATGTAGACCGATTTTAACATAATTATGTTAATTTTTACATAAAATTTTTTACTGTGTAGCATCAGAGCGAATTCTAATTGCATTTTTTTCCCCACATTATTTTCCTTCGTAAAAATCATTTCTATTTACAGGTTGAAAATAATTCTCTAAATTCAGTTTCTTATCAGCTGAGGAAATTCCGACAAGAACATAGAAGATAAGAATCTTAACTAACTTTAATAATTTTTTATTCACTTTCATTTAACGATCTAAATCGATCTAAATTTTCAATTTTATCTTTTAGCTAAAAATAAAATAAAAAATTAAGTTATTAAGTTCTTATAAAAGTAAGTTATTATGCTCAAGAACTGCATACTTTTTGTTTTTAGATATACCTTCACAGTACGATGGATACATTTTATGAAAAAATCCCGAAAGAGATCCTTCCAAAAGAATTCGGAGGAAAGGAAGATAGTGCTATGATTCTGCACAGTAAGAATAAGAAAAAAAATTGACCCAACTCATAGTAATGTTCACCATTTTTCCCTCAGATCGATGGTACGAAACAGTAAAAAGTTACAGAAAAGAATTTTTAGAGGAAGAAGCTAAAATGAGAAGATTAGATCCGCTTCGTCCGAAAACCGACGACGAGCAGGAAATGGCTGGAAGTTTCAAGGCGCTCAACGTTGATTAAAAAGAAAGGGGGGAAATAATTTTGACGTTAAAAAAACGCTGACCTGATTCCCAGCAAAATTCTAGAATCGTCCTTAAATAAACAAAACAAAAAAAAATCGGCATATAAGCTTAAGACGAAAAAAAAAACAATGAAAACGGCTGTCAACTCGATCTAAATGCAAATTCGCTTCTTTGCTTACATTTTGCAAGGGAAAAAACTTTATTACGAGGGGGAGGAGATATAAAAAAAAAAAATCGGGATATTGGAAAATCCGAATAACGGTTATGAAGCAAAAGAAAATTCTCTTCCTTTTTTTAATTGCTCGTTTGGAAAGTTATAATAGCTCGAGTTATGACGCAAAAGAGCATATCAAAAAATTGCTGAAACTCTTCAATTAAAAACCGGATGGATGCAAATTTATTTATGCAATCGTCATTATATCTGCTTTACAAAAAGCAATTTTTTTTAATATTTTTGGAATCAAATGTTCTTTTGCTTTCCATTAGATTAATATAAAATAAACAGTTCATATGTGCTTTGAGCGATATTTGTGAAAAATAAGCCTAAATGTTTTTTAATTCCTACCTTCAAATGGTGAAAAACTGCATCACGTAAGCAAAAGGGAAATTCTTTGCGCATAAGTTCTAATTTAGGTATTGAAATTTAAAAAAATGATGGCAGCGTAATGCCCTTAAAGCGTTGTTTATATGATTCATATATAGACTGCAATTTGTTTAATACTTCCTTGCAAATGGTTCTCAAATCTCGGGAGAATATTAATCGAAATTAAAAAATAGAAAATTCCGGGATTCGTAGTCATGCAAATATAGTTAATTTTGGGAGTTATTAGTCTAAAATTTGACAAAATCTACATGAAAATCATGAGGGGGAAAAAAATTCGATTCCAATTTTTTGGGCAATACAAAAGAAATCCTAAAAATTGGTGTCAGTCGAATTTTTGTAAATTTGTTTTAAGCAATTGTTGCCGTCGCGAAAACGGAAGGTCGGTGGTTCGAGTCCAATCTTCGAGTACCTCTGGTGTATTCTTTTATTGAACATTTTCCCGGTTCCCTCTTTGATCGAATATACCTGAAAACCCCAACTGAGAGAATTACATCCCAATGCCCAAAAAGGCTAAAATTTAGGTTTGTTGGAAATTTATAAAACTGTTTAATTACTTACATGGCAAAAAATGACCAAAAAAGAGATTTAAACTCTGTTTCAAGACCAAAATAGTAGATTTCCAGGCTGGACCCGAAACGTGAGATTTTTTACGAGGCCGTTGCCGAAAAGTATACTTTCGAGATCATGTAAACAAAACTTTCGTTATTCTCGCCCTGAAAACTACATTTCCAAGGCTGGACCGAAAAATTTCGATTTTTTACTCGGCCCTCTTGCCGGGCCTCGTAAAAAATCTCACTTTTCGGGTCCAGCCTGGAAATCTACTATTTCAGGACGAGAATAACGAAATTTGTTTTGTTTACATGATCTCGAAAGTAAACTTTTCGGGTCTAGCGCTGAAAAAAAATTTTTAAGAGCATAATAATAACAATGATTTAACATGGGACATTCTTTGTTGAAAAAAAAAATCAAAATCGAACATCATAATTAAATCTAGAGATTCTCCAGTCCCGGGAAATTGCCGGAAATCCCGAGAAAATTCTCAATCCCGATTCCCGGGATTCGAATTTTTTGGTATTTTTCCCGCCGTTTTTAAATTCTCCACGGGAAATCCTGAGTAATTTCCTGAATCCCGGATTCACAATTCCTGGGAAATCCTTATCAATAATCAAATCCCGGATCCTGGAATTGGAAATTTCCTAATCCCGAAATTCTGGGATTGAAAAAATTGCTCGGGATTGCAATCTCTTTAATCATAACAGTTCTCGAAAAATTAAACCTGCCATTTTCCGGTCGCATTTACATTTCAGACAAGTTGAAACTTGCCCTAAAAATTCCAGAGCACACCAAAGAAGTTCGTCAGATACCTAAAATGTCGAGTATTCGACAAAACAGCCATTCCTTCCTGTATTCACTGAAGCCTACTATTAAAGGAAAGGGTCATATCCATAAAAACCACTCAACGATTCCAAGCATAGGCAGCAATGCAAAATAACCGGAAAAAGTATTATACGAGTTTTCGTTTTGAGGTTTACTCAAAAAATGATATCGTACGAAGAGAACTCCATAAATACCCTCGTAAAAGGATCAGAAAAAAAAAAAAAAAAAAAAAAAACGTTCACCCACTTTCCAGACCTACGTCATTTAACTAAAAATAAACCTTCTTTTTTTATCATTTCGCCGCTTTTGTTAATTAATGCTCGCATCGTAATAAAAATCACGGCATTTATAATAAAGAGGAACGGTTCCATATATACATTTTTTTTCTACGCCTCATAACCCGGAATAGCTTTTAGAATAGAAGGTAGTGTGAGGAGGGGGGGTTGGGGTGAAGATAAATTGAAAAGGTTTCGAAGGTTTCGCCCCGAAAGGCATTTCGCTATGAATATCGCTGATTAAGTCAAAAACGTTTTCCAAAGAGCAGCGGCAACAATAACAAGAGAAAATCCAACCTTTTAAGCTCCCCCGAGGGGGGGAAACGACTAAAAAGACAAGAAAAGCGAAGAGTGCGATTATGCTATTTAATACCCTAAGTTTTCCGCTGCCTATCTCTGATTCAAGCTTAGCGGGAATGAAATTATTTTAAAGGATAAGCTTTTTTTTTTTGTTATTTTCCCGGGGAAAAAAGAAATATATGGATTTTCGGAATTTTTGTTTTTGAATAATTTTAAAATGTTGAATGTTTAATAAAAGCCTGCGGTTTTAAATCGATCCGGTGATGGTTTTATTTGCACAAGGGGGTTGAAACTTGAATTCCATACGGGTTCGTTTTGGCATTTTCCTAAATTCCGAATTCAATTACTAATTGAGTCTTGCAAATAGATTTTGCATGCAGGAGTAGAATTACGTTTCGAACCAAGGGAATCTGAGTAAAAAGGTGAGTAAAGCTAATAATGATTCGTCCAAAACCTGACATAAGTGAAAAAAGGAAATTGAACACACGAAGAAAGTTCTGTATATTCAAAATTTAGGACTCAACATAAAAAAAAAATTTTTTTAATTTTCCAAAATTTTTTTTGGCATAAAAGACCATCGGCTCCCATTGGAAATTTTGCGCTGATTACGAATTAGAAGTCCAAAATTAAATTTTGGTGCATGGTTTTTGAGCTACAGGCCGGATTTAAAAGCTCTGCAAACCACCGTTATGGCATTTTTGCCTATTGACTATTTTTGAAGTCACGAATTTTACTGAAAATCGATTTCAAATATTTTGACGATTTGAAATTCAACTTTGAAGACTTTAAGGTTCTAGTTCGTTTACATAACCGGCCGTCTAACCGGCCGGTGTACACATTTTAACGATAAAAAAATATTTAAAAAATTTTTTTTTGAATCCAATATTTTATACATGAAAACGGGGTCTAACTGCACCGAAACCGTACCCAAAACGTTTCGTTATGTTCAGAGATAAATTTCCATGATTTTAAATGCACGAAGAACAGTTAATAGTTCTTATATTTGATAATATTTAATTGTTTTCGCAAAAAAAAAAAAAAAAAAATGTTTATTTCCGAGAGACTAGTGCAGCGCTCTAGCGGGGAAACCGCGAACTATTTCAACAACAAAAAGAGAAATGGCGTTATTTTTTTATTTCGAAAACATTAAAAAAAATTATCAAATGTAGGCACCACAAAGCCTTTTTCATACGTTTCAAGAACGAATCTTTACCTTTTAAACATAACAAAACGTTTTGGCACGGTTTCGGTGCGATCCGATCTCATTTTTATGTGTAAAATAACGAATCGAAAAAAAAAAAATTAAACTTTTTTTATCGTTAAAAAATTTTCACCGCCCGGCTGACCGGCCGGTTATGTAAAGGAACTAGAACCTTTAATTAAAATTTTGGCTAATTTTTTTAACTTTTGATCTTTTTTATCAAAAATTTTAATTTTTTTTCGTGCCAGGAAATAAAGTTGTATTTTTTTCAAAAAATTCGGATTTTTTGACCAAAAACAAGCAAAAAAAAAAATGCCTTAAGATTCGAAAATTTTAAATAATATTTTGACTATTTTTGAGTTGAAACGTTTTTAGTCACATATTTTATTGAAAATCGTCGAGGTGAGAACCGAGATGGTTTTGCGTGTCCTGTTGTCTGGTTGGTGTTTTTAAAGTAAAATTTACAAGAAATTTAAAGTTAAAATTTTATTTTAAAAGTATACAACATGAACGGAAGCATGAAGTTAGAAAATTTCCTGAAATTTTATTAAACTTTAATTTTAATTTTAATTTTAAAAATGAAAAATCAAAGATTACAGAATTTCAAAATTTCAGGTTTTTTAATCGTCAACAGCTTCAAAATATTCACTCCTTTGTGTTTTGCGTATTTTACTCTCATTTTTTCAAGTGTCTACGCTACAAAATTTACCCCCAACGTGAGTAAAGAAGTTTCATTTCAAAAATAGTCAAAATGTATTATTTAAAATTTAACTTTTTTAAAATTACAATTTTGTAAAATTTACAAGAAATTTTCTAAGTCCATGCTTTCCTTCATGTCGTCAAATTTTACTATTACAGTCGACTCTCTCTATAACGTCATCGGTTATAACGAAAACCCCTGTAGTACGTAAAAATTGGCACGGTCCGGCCGAATTCCCATATAACACCATGTATTTCAACTCCGCTTTATACGTAACGTTACTCCCTGTAGTACGTAACGAAATTTTCGATTTTGAAGGGAAATTCGCCATTTTTAAAGGGAAAATAACCATTTTTACATGTAAAAAGGGCAAAATTACATTAATATTTATAAAGAAACGAAAATGACGTAATATTTTTTTAATAAATATTACACCGCAAAAATATTTTTAACGCGCGATTTTTAAACCTGTAGTATCTTGTATCAAAAATTACACCTTTGAATCAAAATTTTATTTTGTTCCGTTTTAGTTAGTTTATCGGTGGCATTTCAACACGGCAAAATTAAAATCTTTCTTAAAATTAACCATTAAAATCATTTTTCTTATTAGTAATATGAAATTTTTTTTTTTTCGAGAAAAAATTCCATTTTATGTCAACATCGGTTTCTACGTAACTCTCTGTAGTACGTAAAAATCTGTTCGGTCCCTGCGTTTACGCTATAGAGAGAGTCGACTGTAAAAGGTCAAAAGTTTAAAAAAATTTAATAATAATAAAAATTAAGCTAAAAATTTTGGTATTAATTTTTGGCGCGAACAGTGCGCACCCGGACAGATCCTGGATTGATCCCGGAAGATCCCGGAGAGATAGATTTCCCCAGGACAGAGCCTTAAGACGTAGTCTTACGTCAAAAAGTATCCATTTTTGGCCCTTATATGTGCTCTTGGAAAATTTTGGGCCCCTGGGGCACCTCCTAATGGTGACCGAGAGCGGCCTCGATTTTTTTGTGGAATAATCTTAAAGACATTCGAACAAAATCAGGAGGGTTCGTCACAAAATTTTAAAAGTCGAGCTTAAAGAGCCACCCTACTGCGACCTATTCTTGCAAAAACACAAGACTGAAGGACTCAAGGATACGGGGATGGAACCCCGTAAGCTTACACTTTAAACATAAAACTTAATAAAAAACTTCGCTAAGCAAAAAAAAAAAATTTCTTTTTTCCCTTGAAAAATCGTAAACAGACTACTTGCAAAACATTATTTTATAGGTGATATTATATGTAACGATGAGCGATTACCTGTCAGCACGTCCCATAGAAAACATTAAGAGTTTTATGGCAAGGCAACACGTATGTTAGTCACTTGGTAATATCGTATCGCAATTTTACATCAAAAAATCAATTCAATTAGTTGGTCACTTCGGTCATTTTACAAATAAAATGTGACTTTTAAAGTAAACACGATGGACTCAAGTCACGCCCTAAACGATATCGTTTTAATTAGTTTAAGTGATTTACAAAAACATCGGTTAAAAAATTGTATCTACCAAAGTTAAGCGTAATTTTTTTTTTTTTCCTTATCCAAAATTTAAAAGAAAAAAAACTCTGAAGTATCAAAAATGATTTCGTTTGCATATGGCTCTGATGGGGAAAATCACTCTTATATGAATCGCGAAAATTTTTTAATGCTGGGCATTAATTCTAAATATTTTACATAAATTTTAAGCACCACACCCACATGTCTAATTTTGTAGGCAAAATAATATGGAATAATTGGTAATGCAACTGCTAATGAACTTCATTAAATTTTTTTTTTATTTTTTGACAGATCTTTTTCGCCTCCTTCCTTTTCCAAACCTTCTTTCTTCTTTTTCTTTAATAAAATAAACACGGTTCTACGTAACATAGTTTACGAAATTTTCTTGTTACAAACTCACGTCACATATAATATTTATAATTTAATTTTTGTTTATTTTTGAGGTAAATGCTTATTTCGTCTGACAGTAACGGGAAGACAGGTTAAGCAGAAGTAACACTTGGACATATCATCCCAAACGAAAATGGGTAAAGTTAATTATATTCCAACGTCACAAATGACGGACACGGTTTTGCTTCCTCTTTATTTTCAAAACTTTGTCGGGAAAATTTAAGACTTTTCCTCTCGGCTTTTATCCAAACAGAACAGGGAGAAAATTTCAGATTCATTAATTTCATAGAAAAATGAAAAAGTTTTGAAGGTGTTTTTAAAATTTAGGAAATCGGGCTTTATAACTTCTAAAGTTTCCAATAATTGTTATATTTTTTGCTAAAATTTATTTTCTCAAATGGCGGGGACGCATGCCTGAAATAGACTGGATTTCCTGCTTGAGACTTTGGGGAAAAATGTTCTGGGGTATAAAAATAAAAAAAGAACATCCCAGCACTCCTGCGCCGGCTTATTTTCACTCTTCACAATGCAAAATTTTTTCCAGAAATACTGGGGCTACAAATCGTTTGGTCTCTGAAATTTTTCCTCAAAATAATATCCGAACATTCCTTACGCTCCCAACTGCGATTGGTGCCAAAATAATGAAAAATAAAGAATTATAAATTCAACTGGTTTTTCCCCCTGTCAAGGGTTGTTTCAGTACAAAAAGAAGAAAAAAAAAATTACGGCTGATTTATTACAAGCAACATCCGTTGTATTTATTACCGGATTGTTGACTATGAGAATTAAAAATTAAATCTCCGAGATGGATGATCCTTTCGAAAGTAAATTCATTTCTCGTGCTCCCTACAAGAAATTGACCGGATACCGAAAACTCATTACGGATTTTTTATAGCAAATTTGCCCGCGTTTCCTTCGTTCGTGAAACTCGTAACGCAAAAAATATATAAAAATTTATTTCTTTATATTTACTATTAAATCTTATTTATTCGAGCAATATATTTTTTTTTTACGGTAGGAGGGAAGAAAAAGAGCTTTGATATAAAAAAGTGAGTCTGATATTTTTTTTTTTTCTTATTAAAGCTTTTAAAATGCTTGGTCCATTAAGTTTTGTTGATTTTAATGGTGAAGGCGATATCACTTATACTTCGGCTTTAATGCTTTTAGCAAGTTGTTGCGTTTTTTTTAGAACTTTATATTTTTAATAAACTTTTTCTTTTTTCTAAAAAGTTAGATATTTCATCGTTTGAGGAAGAGAACCTATAATGATGACATTGGCTAAATAGTGGTGACTAGGAAAGTTTTTTAAAAAAACGTAAAGCTGAAATTTTCTTACTTAAAAAGGATGAGGGTCAATAAGGCCGTTTTTTGGGCTAAATTTTTTTTTTCGTGAAATTTGATCCTTGAGTCCTGGTAAATGATTCCCCAAAAGAATTTTCGATATCGGTCGTCGGAACCCTTCATATTCGCCTAAAACCATGATATTTTATTAAAGCAAATTTTAAGGATCAGCATAGGAATTAAAAATTTTTATTGCGGCAGGGAAGTATTCCTACCTAAGACCTTTTAAGGGTATTTTTTCATGTTCCGAAAAATGTGTAGAACCCCCTTAAAAGCGGGAATTTTAGGTGTTTTTATTTTTTTAAACACCGTTCTTCCAAGGATTTCTGAAAACTGCATACAATATATTATAGCTTGCCCTAAGATAAACCTCACGTAATTTTTCCCGTTTGCGAATCCAATGGAATCCATTTGAAAAATGCATAAGACGCGGTTTTTACGGCCTATTTGAGCTCCCTGGTAGTCAGATCTGAATTTTTTTTAAAAAACATCATTTAGGAGTGACAATTAATCGATTCCAGCCATTATCCCGTTCCATCCATGATCAAGTTATCTTAAAAAAAACTTTAAAAAATTATTAAAAAATCACTTTGCATTTGATGTGTTCCATAACAAGTTTTCGAAAATGGAATATTAAAATTATAAATAATCTGTATATTTCCTTCTTTTTTCGTATTAAGTTAGTTGGTATTTTTAATTTACCCTTCAGAAATGATGTCTTGCATCTAAAATAACAATTTAATACAAAAAATAGAAGAAAATACATATATCGTTTATATTTTTCACATTTCATTTTCAAAAACTTGTTATGGAACACATCAAATGCAAAGTGATTTTTTAATAATTTTTTAAAGTTTTTTTTAAGATAACTTGATCATGGATGGAACGGGATAATGGCTGGAATCGATTAATTGTCACTCCTAAATGATGTTTTTTAAAAAAAATTCAGATCTGACTACCAGGGAGCTCAAATAGGCCGTAAAAACCGCGTCTTATGCATTTTTCAAATGGATTCCATTGGATTCGCAAACGGGAAAAATTACGTGAGGTTTATCTTAGGGCAAGCTATAATATATTGTATGCAGTTTTCAGAAATCCTTGGAAGAACGGTGTTTAAAAAAATAAAAACACCTAAAATTCCCGCTTTTAAGGGGGTTCTACACATTTTTCGGAACATGAAAAAATACCCTTAAAAGGTCTTAGGTAGGAGTACTTCCCTGCCGCAATAAAATTTTTTAATTCCTATGTTGATCCTTAAAATTTGCTTTAATAAAATATCATGGTTTTAGGCGAATATTAAGGGTTCCGACGACCGGAATCGAAAATTCTTTTGGGGAATCATTTACCAGGACTCAAGGATCAAATTTCACGAAAAAAAAAATTTAGCCCAAAAAACGGCCTTATTGACCCTCATCCTTTCTTTAGGGAAAAATTCTTTTTAGAATCCTAAAAATATTCGCAAATTGCTTCATGCTTAAAAAAAAAAAAAAAAAAAAAAAATTAGTGGCTGCTCTTGGTTTTTGAGATTTTTTCAATATATGGGGCTGAACAAAATTTCATACAGGAACCGGATTATGGGATAAAAATTTGATTTTTACAGATCTTAATTAAACTATCTTTTTTTTAAAATTATTTTTTATTTATTATTAATTTTAATACTGCCATTGATAAGCTAAAAATAATTTATTCATAAAACTGTCCTCCAAAAAAAAAAAAAAAAAAAAATACAAGACCTGCATCTGAAAAATAACCAAATTCCAACTACGCAAAAATTATTAACCAAACAATTGACGTTTGTTCTTAGATAAATTCCTTTTACCCAACCGATTAAAAAAAAAAAATTTATCTCTCTTTCTTATAACGAGTCATAAATTTTAAATAAAAACCTAACCGAATAAAGACGACAAGCTAAAGCGAATTAAATGGAAACGTCGACAAGAAAGCCTGGAATAACAAAGGAGAATTACTCGATTTCCCAAGAGAAATTAATCCGATATTACAGAATTAGGCCTATCATAACATCCTGCACCAAAAGCGAAATTCGGAAAGGGGGCCAAAAAAACAAAACAAAAGAGAGAACCATTTTTATGTGAACGCAAGATTAAGGGTAAAGGTAAAAGGGGAATTTTGCGGCGTCCCTCGGTTTTGCTACATAATGTCTCCCGTGAAAGGTTCGACAGCTGCCAGGATTCTAAAAACGAAAACCGAAAACGACGGGTTGCGGTTTTAGGTTTGTTTTCCAAATACCGGGCCGGTATAAACGGAATAAAATATAACAAACCCCTTTTTTTGAGAAGCGTTACGCAGTGACACAATGCATTCCAAATACAAATGTAACACCTACTACCGGCATATATTGATCGAGCGTGAAACAAGTATGATTAAATATTAATTATTTAAGATTAATTATTTCTGACCAGGATGAATCCCACCCGTATATCACGACCGCAAGCGTAATGGAATCGAATACCGAATGTTTGTAGTTTAGGGTTAGACCACAATAAAATAAAATAAAAACTAAAATGTTTCGGGATTTAGGAAATGAGGCGCTGAGATAATAAAGATTTGTGAGACGAAAATTAATTTCAAAAAAATAAATTTGAAAAATTTGGAGAAATGGGGACTTTAAAAAAAAGTTAGGATTTTTAGGCAGCATTAAACTCGGGAGTTTCATTAGTACTCTCGATTTTAAAAAAAGGTTACCATCAAATTAGAGTAATAAAAACTATCTTGATTTAACAGTAAGGTAACTCGAAAATCAACTTTTTCGGAATTTCAAAACTCTTATATCGGCAAAAGTTTCTTTATGTGAAAATTACAAAAAATCTGAAAAAATTCAGGGTTGATACTTAAGTACCCACCCTGAGTTTTTTCAGGTGTTTTGAACATCTTCAATGAGTTGTCGCGTTGGTCTTGAAATTTCCAAAAAGCCCATACATGTAAGAATTAAAAATGAATATTTTTTTTTTTGACACAAAAGATCATCTATTTATTCCTACTGAGAATTTTGCGTACATTACGAATTTAAAGTCGAAAATGGGCCTAGCCCGTTTCCTCCAAATGGTTTTGGAGGAATCGAAATGTGGAGGAAACAAGATGACTTTTTTTTCACAATTTCCAAGGTTATTTTGAAGGTATCGAAGTTTGGAAGAAACGAAATTTTTTTCAAAATTAATATTGGGAATTTTTTTTTCAAAATTAATATTGAAACCAAAAATGAGACAGAAGAGCGAAAATAATTATACTGCTGTTGTTAGCTTATGTGAAGAAAGAAAACTGTGATATAATAATTTCCTATTCGGACATAAGCTAATAATTGATTTCGTTTTTCTTCTTTCTTTCCGATATTAATTTTTGTTTTTTCTAAATGTCGTTCTTTTTCTTGCTATCAGTGCATAAGCTAACAATTATTTTCGCTCTTCTGTCTCATTCCTCGTTCCAATATTAATTTTGAAAAAAATTTCCAATATTAATTTTGAAAAAAATTTCGTTTTCTCCAAACTTCGATACCTCCAAAATAACCTTGGAAATATTGAAGGAATCGAAAAAAAAGTTAATTTCGTTTCCTCCAAATGGTTTTGGAGGAATCGAAATGTGGAGGAAACGAAGGGGTCCCTCGTAAATTAGTTTTGACGCACAGGTTTTGAGCCACTGGCAAAAAGCCATAACAAAGTTTTCAGAATTTTTAAATCCTTGTACCAAAATTCATTTCCGACTTCAAATTCGTAATCTACGCAAAATTTCCGGTAAGAAAAGACGGTCCTTCACTTTAAAAAACGATTTTCCTTTTTGCCTCTTATATGGGCTTTTTGGTTTGAAGGCCAATGTGACACGTCAAGATGCCGTTCAAAAAACCTGAAAAAATTCAGGGTTGATACTTCACCTATAAAAAAACTCTTCCCGATATTGAAGTTTTGAAATTTCAAAAACCACCCAATTTAACAGGTTGATTTGGGAAAACAATTTACCTGATTCATAACCGGGTTCGGACCCATCCTCCTCATTGTCCGAGCAAAGCGTAAACATTTTAATACCGGATGCGTAGCCGGGATCCGAAGACTCTTCCTCGGAATCCGATAATCCATCTGTTGTCCTCCTCAACCTTTCCCTGTCGTGTATGTGACACTGTACGTAAGTCGGCTGGTGGGAATGCACGAAACATTCGTGCTGATTAACTATTATATCCCTTTCGTCCGGTACGTATCTCCTCCGGAGGGAATCCGTTCTGGACGCTCCCCCACCTCCGCATAATACCACATTTAAAGCCCTCTGAGGACCGGGTAATTCCAGGGACGGGCGCCTCGAGGGTAATTCCTCTGTTTCTTCTGAACTAGTGCTATTTGCGACGCTGTGTTCCTGGTGATTGTTGTTGTCGTTTGCCGAAACGGGTTCTGTGCTGCTTCCTCCAGGGGTGGACTGATTCGTGGAAACGGGCACAGCGGGAGAAGAAGCCGCCGGAGTGCTGTTCTGACGTCTCGGAGATCTTCCTCTATCCGGTAAAACGGACGTCGCACTCCAATATCCCCAAGCCATAATTTATATAAAAAAACACACAACTAATTTTCCTTGATCCCTCGAAAATTTCTTTCCTTTTTTTTATATCCCACCGAACTACAAACAATATACGGTCAATTTCTTTTCGTAATTGCTTTTGCAAGATTCCGAAAACTTTTTTTTTTTTTTTTTTTTTTTTTAAGGGCAACTCCCTAAATATTTTTTCCCTCGACTTTCTTTTTATTAATAATCTCCTTAAGAAACTTTACAAAAGCAACTACTTTATTATTATATAAAATTTATAACCCCGAACAGGGATCTCTTATCAAAATATTTTTACGAACTCGAAAACCAAGTGGGCGTGGCATTAGAATACATATAAACAAAACCCTCTAACGAAACCAAAACAAGGATTAAAAACCACTTCCCAAAAACCGAATCACACGATCGTAATGCGAAAAGTGACTTTTTCCGAGATGGTTCTCGCACGTTTTTTCCGATATTCAAAAAAATAAAAAAATAAAAATCGGATGTGCAGTATCAAAAAAGTCGAACGGAAAAAAAAAATATACGAAAACTCAACGGGGAAAAATAAATAATAAAAATATAAAAAAAAAATCAAGAAAAAAAAACGCGACACGTACGACCAAGGATTTTACTTTTTTTTTAAAAAACTCCTTTTTATTTTTATTTTTATTTTTTTTATGTATTATTTTTCTGTGAACGGAAAGAACGCGAGGACTACTGACCTCGTGCGAAATACAGTGCGAAACCCAGGCCTTGCGGAACACACGGCCCGGCTGCGCGGCCAAATCGGCGCATGCCCTCCATCCAAACACTCGGGAAATCGATTACAAAGACATGCAGTCGGGATACCCATGCTAGATGTCTCCCGATTTTTCTTTTTCTCCTTTTATTTTTTCCGAAAAAAAAAAAAAAAAAAGATTTTTCTCCGCGGGAGTTGTTGGTGTAGTTGGGGCGTCGCGAGATAATCTCATAAAAGCCAAAGTGTAATGAATGAAGCCGTAAAACTCCATAACCCGTTTCCCAGGAAAAACATTTTAAGAAAACAAAAAAATGTTCACGTTAAGAAATTTTTTAAGTTAAGAAAGCGCGGGAGAAAAAGGTTTAACAAGAATACCTAACATGCCGAAATTCGACTCCATTCGACCATAAATAAATTGGATAGCATAATACGCCTTTAAGATATCCCAACTTCCTTAATACGGGAGTTTAACTGAGTTTCCAAGTGCCACGGGCCATGCGGCAATGGAAATTCATCCAGAAGCGTATACGAAATACGAAAAGTTTAATTTTAATAAAAGTAGAATAATAAAATTGCAAAATTCCTGTGGACTGAAAATGGAACCTATAGAGTAAGGCTTAGTTTCAGAATTCAGACGGTATGAATTAAAACAATACAATTTATTTTTTTCGAGGCCTAAAAACAGAAAACACTTTAAAATTTAGGACTAAAAATGAGAGAATTAGTGGCTTTTTAAAATTAATCTGAAATCATAAATATTGTGACTAAAGTGAGGAATTTGTGGTTTATTTGCCAACTTTAATCTTTTAGGGTTCAAATTCTGGAAAATTCCTAGAAAATTCCGAAAATAGTATCCAAAATGTTTATTCTAGAATAATTTTAACCAAAAGGCGGAACGTTTTATCAGCGCCTATGTTTAGCTTATGTAAGCTCAGAAACGGACTAGGTTTTTTTTGCTGCCATAAGCTAAACATTAGAAACGGAAAGGGTTACTTTTGCTAATTCTACCCCCTGATTTAAGCAAAAAACGAACCCCTACCCCGAGGATACTTGTCACAATGTCACACATCAGATAAAACCGACATTGAGCGCCTACCAATTTAGAGTATAGGCAACTCGCATCACATGCGAGTGTGTATACGCAGTAATACAAATATCGCCTAATTGTTTTTTTTTTTTTTTTTTTTTTTTTTTTTTTTTTTTTTTTTTTGTCTTTTCTTCTTTTTGTAAATCAACTGGAGAAAAGAGGTTTTCATGTCGTAGATTTCAATTTTGAGGTCAGAATGATGCAAGTCCAAATAAAAAGCAATATGAATACAAAAGTAACATTTTTAAAATAAAATTTCTCCGCCATTTTTTATTTAAATTTTTTTAAACTTCCGACCTAACCCTTTAACGGTCAAATTTTGGGAAATTTCCCCGAAAATCGAAGAAAATTTCGCAAACGTTTTTTTCCCCATGATTTAGCACTTAAAGTTAATCCACAACATATTAGGGACTCGCACTGTGCGTTAAAACCCATAATAGGCGTCTACCGATTTTCAGTATATGCAACCCGCAACACATACATGCAATACAAAATGTTGCACATAGTTTGTTTCCTTCCGTAAAATGATCGGGAAAACGACTTTCTATAAGTTTTCGACGTCGAGGATTTCAAATCTGACGTCAGAATGATCTCATTCCACTCGGGAAATCCAATATGGCGCAAAAAAAAAAATTATTACAAATAAAACGGCTCCACCACATTGAATTTTAGTTTTTTTCAGAATTTTGACTTCAGATTCACCCCTAGAAACATGTCTTACACGATTTTTACTAAAAAGAAACTTTATCCGACGAAAACTACCCAATGGTCGGTCGGGAAAGGGTTAAGCTTCAGAATCAGAATCAGCCTTCCAAAGAACAAAAGTAGGTCCAAGAATAATTTCTACAGTCTGCTACAGATCCAAGAAATCTCTTTTACTGCACTCGTCGCCCCTCCAATGCTTTCCTACTGCAAACGGCGTTACGTAACATATGGGCGACCACCAAATGCGAAAAAAAGTAAGTACATTTTGAAACCTTTCTCGAAAATAAACATCCTCCCTAAATTTCCCAAAGTTTCCTAAATCCTCCGACACATATCCCAAGGAAAGAAACTGATCCACCACATACCCGAGTACCGTAGAATGGGGTGAAGTTGAAAGAAAATTTAAAAAAAAATTCTAGGTTTATTTTTATTTAGGCATTAAAAATAAAATTTGTTTATTTCATTAAGTGGATATTGTTTTTGGGATACTTAGTAAAATATTTTAGTTTTAGTGCCAAAAATAAACCTAGAATTTTTTTTTTTGAATTTCCTTCCAACTTCGCCCCATTCTACGGTAACCGATTCGAATGAAAACAAAATAAAATGTTTGTTTACATTAAACTAGAAGAGAGGCGCACTAACATACCAAATTAAATTTTTCTAGTTAAAAGGTGTTTGAAAAAAAAAAAAATATGCAGCCACCGCAAAAACGTTTTTACATTTTTCAACTCATTTCCAACGGAAATTACTTATTTTTCATTCATTTTCACATAAATCTATTCATCAACGCATTTTTTTTAATATAACGATCCTCGATTAATTTTTATTTTACAACCACGGCCAGAACTCTCGAAAAAATTTTAAAAGCATGTCAAATGCTTTAAAAAAAATATAACAAAATAAAAGAAAGAGTAAGAAAGAAAGCCAAACAGCCGGTAAAAAATTTAAGATGACCCCAACGCTACTAAAAGAAAATTCAAAATGACAAGTCCGGATTGTTACCTAGCTCGTGGAATGCGTTCTTAGGTGGTATTTATTGCTTTTCTTTCAACTTTTCCCTTTTTATTCCTTTCCCATTTTCCAGGAATGCCGTGAAATTTTAAATTCCTATGTCCGTTTCATTTCCTTAGAGACGTTTTCAATTGTATTTTTGCGATTCTAAAAAAACTTGGGGCGAGAAAATGAAATGGAAGAATAAGGCTTTTCGAGGTCGGCGTCGAGTCGCTGATACAATCAAGTACTTTGTGGATTTGTAACGGGTAGTCCATATATCACGTAACGCCGTTTTCAACTATTTTTGACCCCCTCTCCTCGTCTCTGCGTTCTAATTCCAGTTTACACTGAAGGGCACCCTAACCCTGTAAAAATCCCGAATCATGTTACTTGTCTATTCTCTTTTGATCGTAGAAGCCACGCTCCATCTGTAAGGATTAAACATATAAATGCCTCTAAATTGAGATAAAACATGGCCGAGATTAACACAGAATTTCATCTTTCTCCCAGGGACAGTTTACGCACATCAAATTTCACGGCCTCCTCCAAACCACGCATCGGCTTCAACCACTTAACTTGATAGATCGCTTACATTACCCGAACCCTGCTCATTCTGACAAGCCTTGCTTTCCAGTAGGCTTGCAAACATTCCCAAGGGAAATATGACAGGCATTTCACACGGAATAACCCATGGAACCTTTTTTTACTAATTTTTAATTTCAAACGAATTCGCCTCCGCCTCCACTTCGAAAAAAAAAAATGGATTCCGAGAAAAAAATCCGCATTGCCGCGTGGGGCTATTTGGACCATTTCTTTTTTTCCACAATTTTTCGAAAACTCTATATAAAAGCAAACAAGGGAGTAATTTTTGATTACAACCGGGCGAGGGGAAAAAGCTACATGACGTCCCATAGGAATCGTAATTTCCTTCGTTTAGTCGTAAATATATCAAAGCAAAAAAAATAAAAATAAAAAATTAACAACTCGTGATAAAGGTTTTTATTGTGAACTTAGTTTTGTAGGTGTAACAGGCGCGTTAAAATTGGGTCACGCGATTTTATATGAAAAATCGGTAAATAAAAAAAATAAAAAATATAACAATAAAAATCAAATCGCGAAGAACAATGCTTTTTTCCCACAATTAATAAAACAAAAAAATAAAAATAAAAAATAAAATTTGGAGTGAATTATTATTTACATATCAGGAATCAAAAGGAACTTTACTTTTTACTCCGATCCCAGGAACATCACCTTTAACAACCTCATTTAATCCGAAAATCACATTAATAATCATTTACCTTAATTAAAACGTTGCTAATCATCTGTTAATCCGCTAATTAAGTAATTACAGAGCCGCCTCCCACATGCAAATAATTTACTTTGGCTATATTTCGACAATACAAAAAGGAAGCGATATCATCTTAAATGAAAAAGCAAACGTTAAAACGTTTCTTTTTCGAAATAATTGCAATTCAGGATATTTAATCGTGTGCAACAAGTAGTGAGTGATCGGAATTAAAGATGATAAAAACCTAATTTTTGTTCGAAAGCGTCCATAGGCAAAGTATAATTTTTTTTCTTGCAATTTCATGATTACTTTAATCCGGGATTTAATTTTTTTTTTCTTATAAGATAAACACAGAAGTCATTTAATTAAATTTTCTCGCTCTTCACTTAATTTTCAAATTAAAGTCGACTTCCTTTATAATAATCGTATTCCTACCATGTTTAGCTTATAGGGAGTCGATTTCATTATTAACCAAAGCTGTGAACCGATAAAGATTGCCCGTCTTTGCTCTATGTTTTGCTTATGGGAAATCCGGTTCGGTCCAGTGTGCTTACATGGCGGACCATGTCGTGACGAAAATAGGGAAAACACACGAAAGCTTGCGTTTTTGCGACATTTCTAGTGTCGCCAGAACGTTTCTTACGGGATCGCCGTGTTAAATAATTTTTTGAAATGGCGCAAGAAGGGCGAGCAAAAAACTTTTCAAGGTCATCGGCCATAATAAAAATTCAAAAAAAAATGTCGCGACAAGGTATGGCTTGTACGTATTAGTGCACTTAACATAGGCGCAACAAAAATGGTTTGCAGCCCTGTAATATAATCTTTCAAAGTTTTAAATGTTTGGGCGAACTATACTTCGTTCTACTCTCCTGGAATAATATCCTTGGATTTATTTTCATCAATTTCTACTTTTCCGGTAAATTGTTTGTAATCGAAATCCTAACTTCGCGATAATATCAATTCGCTAGTATTTTTCCAAAACGTTAAATGTCAGAAACCTCATTTTTCTAAAATACGATTTCCCAGGGGTTCGAAGCTAGTAAAAATTAGAAGGCACCGGCGCCAGCGCCGGCACCAAAATTTTTAGAAAAGAAAATCGGCGCCAGCGCCACAATTATAAAAAAATTGTCGCCAGCACCGGCCTCGGCGTCGTCGCGCGGAAATTTTTAATTTATTTTATTTCGTAAAGAAATGCAAGAAAGTGTTAAGCTTAAGTCAGTTTAAAAAAAAAATCACCTTTTGTACTTTAAAAAAAGTTATTTATTTTTAAGAGCAAAAGCTGAGAGGAAAGAAAAGACTTCGAATTTAATTGAGATAACCATTTAAAAAATCAAAAATTATGAATCAATGAATACCGAGTATTGAACTGATTCCCTATCCTAAACAAAATTTTTTACTGTGTAATGAAGATTTTTAGGGCAAAAAAAATCCGCTAGAGGCTGTCGGCTGCTATCATGGTAAAAAGTAAAAAAAAAAAAAAAACTAGAACGGAATGAGGTTATTTTTAAAAAATTAATAAAATTCTAAAGTCTACTCTTCGAGTACCTCTGGTGTATTCTTTTTATGAAAATCCTTTCCGTTCCCTCTTTGATCCGCTTACCAAGAAATCTTAACTGAGAGAATTACCGGTACACCTTCCCTGCCTTTAAAAGCAGTTTTTAGGTTTGTTGGAAAATTAAAATTCTAAAAATTATTTTTAAAAAAAATTTTGAATCGCCGGCGCAACCACAATGATAATAAATCATCTGACGCCAGCACCAGCAGAGTTTTTTACCTGCTTCGGCCGGCGTCGGCGCCGGCTTCGGAACCCTGAAATTCCCTAATTTATTTTTTCTAATATAAAATTCCTAACACGATTTTCCCCAATGTTTTTTTTTCTAAATTTATTTTTCCTAAACCCTAAATTTTCAAAATCGAATTTTTCTAAAAAAAAAAAAAATGTTCTAATCAATTTTATCTAATTTAACATGTCGAATACAATTTTTCTTAACGTATTGTTAGGAAAAATTAAATTCTTTTATGTATTTGAAAGTAATAACTTGTTTGATCTTTTTGTTCTTGATCAGCTACTTTGTTCGTCTGCTTCACTTTCATCCATGATTGATGGAACCTCCACACAGTAAAAAATATTATGTAAATATGTTCTAAGAGGTCCACATAAATTTTTTATGTTGTTTCTCCCATAAGGCAAACATAAAACAAAAACAACATAAAAATTATGTGGACCTGCTTATGTTGATGTACGTTGATTTTGACATAAAATTTTTTACTGTGCATCCTTCATTAGAAAAATCGCAATAATATTACTTAACAAATTAATATTAAAAATGGCCTAATTAATTTAAAAAAACGAACCTACGATTGGAAAAACTCGACAAAGGCGAAAAATTAGGAAAGTATGATGGTATTTCAAGAAAAATTGGATTGAAGATTTTTGAAAAATAGAAAGTCGCCACATAATTTTTGAGAAATCTAGGAAAGCTGTTCATAATCAAGACCAAGACTGCAAAACTGACATTAACAGAAACATCTTAACCTTGGCATACCCGTAGAGAAAATGTTGGACTCCAATGAAAAGTGAAGAACAAACAAGTCTTCCTTGCTATATTGACTTTTTGAATAAAGTAATACGAGTTCAAGGAGGTCCCTTAGGAAGCTGGGAGAGAAACTTGCAAAGTGAGAGAAACGATATCATTACACTTGGGGATCCTTTGCCTCTCTCCATGTTCTTCAATTTTGTTTTCATACAAGTTATATTATTCCTCCACGGCATCTTCGCACAATACACACACACAAAAAAAAAAAAAAAAAAAAAACTTTAGAAACTGAACAAACGACTCAAAAAATGAAAACAAGGGGCAAAAAAATTAATAGCGCATTAAACTTATACATTTTTTAAATTTAAGTAATTGTTATCCAGTGTAAAAAGGTTGCAACAATGCAACATGCTCTGAGACCAAGACTCAAAAGAAAAAGGACATTATCCTTCACCAAAATCTAAACAATTTTCAACATTTTCATTATTTTCATAATTTAAATAATTTCAATTATTTTTAATTTTTATAATTTTAATTATTTTCAACATTATTCATAATAAAAAAAATCAAATAAAAATAAAAAAAAAATTTTAAAAAATAAATAAATAAAGCAAAAGCTAGAGACTGTTTATCATTTTTCAGAAAAATTCAAAATTATATTCATCAATTTCAAATTCAATGCTGCTCAAGTGACAATACGAATCGCTCTTCGCTGAATTCGGCAGTGCAAAAAATTTTAAGAACTTAAAACAAAATGTAAAGCAAAAAGAAAAGAAAGTTGTTTTTAATATTTTCATTTCGGCTGTTTTGCCTAAATTAAAAGAAGATTGAGATTTGGTTTAATATCAGCATAGAGTAGCAGCAATAAATCAACAGAAATGCTGAAATTCTAAAATTCATTTCAAGAGACCTTTCACACCCTCTACTAAGCGATTCTCCATTTTTGTGACCTGGCTGTAGCACTGATCAAATCACCTTCATCAAATAACCTGCCTTCCATATAATCAAATCATCCATGATCATGAAAAGGATAACCTACATCATCTGATACTGGAATACCTTGCAACCATCTGCAGAAGAACAGTCATAGCTTAAAAAAAGCAATATATTTCAGTGAATCTTCCAATTTTAAAAAAAAAAAAATCCAAGCCGGCAATAAAATTTTATACAAGAGCTCAACCAATATTTCTTTACACAACTGTCCCACATCAGCCAACTGTGTTTAAATAAAATTTAAAGAACCATTACAATTTTTTTTTTTAACAACTTGTTAATGATTGATAATATTTATAACATTATGACTTTCCTTTAATGACTTGTTCTAAGCGAATTATTCAGGAAATTAACCAAAAGAATAACTAACTGAAAATATATGCTTCTTACCGTGAACAGTGAGCTCTGAATCCCTGTTGAATTCATACAGCCTGATAGCTTCCTCCAATTCAATCTGTGAAGATATGGTGCATGGATCTCCCTCCTCATCCACCCATTTCATGGTAAAAACCTGATCTGTTGTAAAACGGCAGATAGCCCTCATCTCCTCGCATAATTGCTCATACGTAATTTGTGGATCAATATAAGTTATCATAATTCCGCTGGAACAGAAAATTAAAAAAAAAGATTATTATTAACGAAATGAGAAACATTTAATTTTCTTTGAAATTTCATTTCATTATGAAACAATAAAAGATTCCAACTCAAGCATATTTTACATTATGAAACTTTTGATTTTCAAGAGAAGAAATTTTACATAACTTTTAATTTAACTATTTATAAAACTTCATCCATGAATTCCAAAAACTTTTGGAATTACTTAATGACGGTTTGAACAATATGCATTTTAAATCAATTTACTTTACAAGATTTCTCTCTTTTTCCTTTGTACAAAATTCATTCTATCGTTATCATTATCATCTAGATTTATTTACCCATTGTAAGCAGTCTTCACTCTGATTTCCGGTATCTCTGCGTCTGGTGACATTTGTGTAGGCATTGTAGGAATCATTAAAAAGGAATTAAAAAATACACGGACAGCACTTAATTACGAAAAAGGCACGATATAAATACTGTTTAGAATAATTAGGCACGGATTGTAGAAAGATTCGTTTTTGTAAAAAAAACGAAAAATAAAAAAGGCAACCCGGTTTCCCTCCGAAAACGTTAGGGGATACGAATAAAATTCCGATGATATGAATCACCCTAAACAACCCGAGGAATGATCGTTCTACGCGGTTACCACGACACGAATAATTTACAATGATGGGCGGACATAATCAAGGAAAGATATCAAATTTAGAAAATAACGCTAAAAAAAACCTAAAAACCGATTAACGAAATAAAAACATGTAAAAAAAAAATAAACAATTCTGACACAGACAGCGAGTTCACGTCCGTTCACGTTCTCGTATTCATACACGATGCAATGTTGCCTTTTTACCGGTGAGAAAATGTGCACATAAAGTTCTTAAAAAGCCATCGCTGTTTTAATTTTTTATTGTTCGAAAACTAATGAGCCAATTACGGAATTAATGTATGAGACTTCAGTAGAAGAAATTAATTGCGCCGAAAAAAATATTCACGAAAACAAAAAAGAATTAAATAAAACAAGGCAACATTGAGTTGAAATACAGGACTACCATACCTACAAAACAAAATTCCACCAAAAATTAACCGCGTAAATTCCCGCTAATTTATTTTGAAAACTCGTAAGATTGTAAACGACTGCAAAGGAATTCTATACAATCATTTTCATAATTAACAAGCTACAGTGGAGATTACCACTGTCCGATACTCTTCAATTTCATTTAAATCTTACTCCCACGAGTAAAAATATCAATAAATATTATGTTGGGTTTTGAGTGTGGTTCTTAAACACAATAAACTGACAAATTACACTGTTCTAGAATGTTCCAGAATGTAGTAAAATGTTCTAGAAAATTGCAGATATGCGAAATTGAAAAAAAAAAAAAGGTCAGGTCCAAACAAATAAGATAAAATACAAAAACCGTTCGACGTATGGACAACGTTTACTATATCAAAACGATCAATCGGATACAAAATGCATAATTTGACATAATGATAACAAAAGTGAGAAAAAAAAAAGCCACGAAATGTAAATATTTTTTTCTCTTGTCTGCACCAAAATGACTTATCAAACAATCCGGAATGTGAGATAATCATTTTCGCTGACAGCTCAGAAAGCGATATCTACTTGTATATACAAAAAACAAAGATAAGAAAAAAAAAGTTTAAAAAAAAATATTCCCGCTTTGTTAAATTTAATATTATACCTTTCGAACGGCTGCCGTTCTGCTGTATGTGAACGTATTTAGACCATAATTTATAAAGTTCTTGTCCTTAGTGCCCCCTATTCATATCCCAAATTTGGGACCGATCGGGCTCAAATTGCGTCTCCAATCAATGCATGAAAAATGAGGACAGACGGACGGACGGACGGACATGTGTAAATAGCTTTGGATTGAAAAGTTACCCCCGGCAAGTGCCGTTCGTTTTGCTCTCCGTTCGATATTAACGGAGGTACCTTCCACTCAAAACCAAATTTAATATACTCTTCTTATGAAATTGAAGAGTATAAAAATGAATATTTCACAGAAAAAAAAAGTAAGGTTATTTTCTATCCACAAGTTAACAGTAGGCGAGATATTTTGATTGGAACCCGGTTTGAATTGCGCGGCGTAAACAAACCAAACTACGCATGCGCTAGACGGAACTCAACTCACTAGACTCTGTTGTGAATTTTGACAAACACTCAGCTGGATCCAGCTGGATCAAAGTAAAGCTGGTTAATATTTTCTCATTCAAATCCAAATTAAAATAATGGATAGTAAAACTGCAAGACTTCAGCGTCAGTTATTATTACTTCAACATGCCTACCGAAACTGTAAATATAAGTATGAGGTAGGTCTTTGTTTATCACAACTAAATAAACTTGCGAAGGCAAAAAATAAATTTGATTTTAATTTCAATTTTTTTTTTGCAGGATTATAAATGTCCCCTTTCATTACAGTGTATGTTGACAAAGGAAGCCGTAAGTCACATGAAGTCTTGCAAGTCAGGCAGTTCTTGTGCCACAATTTATTGTTCTTTTCTTGAAGCAATCGCTCATTGGAAACAATGTATTTGCTTTGACTGTTGCATCTGCTTAACACTTAAAACTTTCACAATGGCAGAAAAAAATGGACTATCAATGTTAAATGCCTTGAAATTGAGCTTTGGCATATTAGGATTCAAAATAATTGAGGATCGTGATCATTCAGGGCTTGATGTATTGGAAAAAGTTATCAATAACCTAAAATGTAAAATGCTTAAGAATCATGAAACAGAAAATGAATGGATAATCATGCAGCATATCTTTGATGCTCTGAAATGGGAAATTACCAGCAACCAAGCAGATATGTTCACTTTATTGCAGTCTGATATTGCATCAAAACACATGAAAATAAACATGGATTTTACTTGGAGCCCTTATGTTAATACAGATCAATTAGAATTATCAGAGGATGAAAGAATTAAATATCTTTTCAAAACTTTCAAATTTAAAATAAATAACAATCAGGCAGATGTAAATGGACCATCAGAGGTTGATATCTTGAAACAAATCTTCATCTGCTACAAATGCAAAGTTGCTAATACTGAAGTAAACCAAACTCTTTCGTTTAAAACTGAAGTCATTAAACAATTTTTTGATGCTTTGATGTTCACAACTGTTTATGATAAATCTGATGGGGATATCATGAATCAGATCCTTGACGATTTTGGATGCAAAGTCATTATTAACATGGATCAATTATCTGAATTTGAGCTAGAAGAGCTTTATAGCGGAGATATGACCCATTTTCAAAAATATCAGCTTAGGAATATTTTCTGTGGGATGCCGATTACTGAGATTGAAGTAAATCAGACAAAAGAATGTATCTTGCAACTGGCTTGTGAAATTATAAATGATTACATTAGAGATGAGGGAGTAGAATCTGAAATTTTAAAACCTGTTAACATGAAAATGATTCTGAATGTTTTAGGGAAGTGCACCATTATTAAGGAGCATGCCGAAATGTTAGAGGAAGATATTATCAAGCAGGTCTTCGATTCTTTTAAATTCAGAATTACTAATGTTCAAATAGATGAATGTAAATTATCCAAGGCTAAAATCTTTAAGCGACTCTTAAACGCTTTGGTTTATCAAATTATGCGTAATTATTATCCTAAACGTGTATTAAATAGTCACATCGTAAAACAGATCCTTGATGATTTTGGATGCAGAATCAAGCGGGAAGAAAATAACAAAGATCAATTATATAAATGCAGAGTGCCAGAGGCTTGTTTTGTGAAGCAGGTCCTTAATGATTTGAAATGCAGAATCGTCCGAGATGAATCAAATGAGACTAAAAACTTACCTGCGATAGATGAATCTTTGTCAATCCAACAGGGAATTGTTCAACTTGATCCTTTGGATTTACTTGCATTCGAAATCGATCAAGCTCAAGCAGGGTCAAGTGCTCAAGGCATTACACTTTCAGGTAACTGACAATTAATTCAATTATTTTCAACTGGATAAGATGAAGGAGTGGCATTTGTTATGTTATGTGTATTTTATTTTATTATTTATTTATTTATTTATTTACAGATGTAATGGACGTCTCCCCCCTTTTCGCCGAAAAATTTAAGAAATGGCATCGAGAAGTATCCTGCGATTTTCGAAACAAGACATTAGATCGACTGTTAAATGTCTTTTTTCCGGACCCTAGTTTCAAAGGATTTTGTAATCAAAAAATTTCGAAGACAAAGTTCATATTGTATGCCAGGGAAGTAGAGAAAGAGATATATGGTATATCAAATTCTATGATGGAGTACCATGATTTGTTAGCTATGAAATTGGCGCAGTATGAGTTTTGAAGATTTTTAAAAAAGCTAAAAAGAAGTTAAAACAGTGCCGCCGTTTTGAAAAATTTGGAGGGGAGATAAAAAAAGGTACTACATATTCTTATATGATATTCCAATAATATTTAAATTAAAGGTAATAATTAATATGTGACGTATATTTTAATTGCATATTAATAATTCAATTCTAGAAAAAAAATTCAGAACTTATAATTTGTTTTAAAACTCTTTAAAATGATTTTTTTTTCTTAAATTTGAGATGGTGATTAAGCAACAATTGAAAAAACTTAAAAAAGACTGTCAATTTAAAAACAAACTTTTATGAATGTTTTTTTTTTCATTTCATATACGACGAAAGAACAGTTTTACACATTAGTTTAGGAAAGAGAACGTTTAATTTTTCATGTCAAAATTAAAATAGAAAATCTTGAGATTTTTCCGACTATTTCCGGGCTTTTACTTACTCCTTCCTTTTTTTCCTACTCTTTCCGGTTTCCGGTTTCGCCTTCGGCTCGGGCCTCAAAATCGGTCTCGACGGGCAATTCTGTCGTTTGCAACCCTTGTATAGTAATATACTATTTCTAAAAACTCCCGTTTTTCCGCCCTCCCTTATGAAAAATAATTTTCTTTTTGGCTCTTGCACTACCGTCACCTTGTTTTTTTGTTTACGTTTCTGATTAATTTTTCTAAACCTTGAGGACAAAACAAGTTCTTAATACAATTTTTTTTTTATTTTTAGGACGGCAAAAATGCAGCATCTCTTTACGTTGCCCAACAATACATAGATGCTTTTTATCAATTAGCTCAAAAGGGAAATACATTAATTTTACCTAACAACGTAGATGTATCTAGTTCAGTAGCTCAGGCAATGACGATTTATCAAAAATTATCACAATCCAACAATGTCGATAATAATAGAAATGTAGATCCTATACAACAATTTGAAGCCACTCCTTCAAGTGCTATATATGAAGGGAAAACACAATGTATAACGTCTGGAAAACCTGAAGAAACGACTTCATAAAAATAAAATTTTTAAAAAGAAATCAGTCATGAAATCGATCTCTAAAAATAAAGGAAATATTATGTTTTATTATTCATATTAATAATATATTGAAAAAAAAAAAAAAGTACATCAATAAAAGCAGATTTTTCAAAAAAATATATACATATCACGAAAGTTTATTGCTGAACTGGTGTGGGTGCAGGATCCCTTACAGACACTTTCTTCTTTTTTACTAAATGATGGTAACTCGGCAAAACTTTGGACAAATGATCCAATTGCAACACTTGAGGTTGATGCCCCTGAGTAATCCTGGGAGTACAGTCTTTCCCATTGATAGCACTGTTTTCCTGTAACACTTCCGCCCTTTTGAACTCTCACCCAGCACCGATAGTGCAATTATTACTTAAAACAACCTCTCGACCAACTATGCATTTTGCTTTTAATACATTATTATCACCAATTTTTAAAGCCTCACTATGGGAACTGACTTCGAATACATTATAATTCCCTATGATCATAACAGGAGTTGAACCTGTTTTAAAATCTGATCGATTTAAAATAACTGCTTTGTCTTTGATGACATTATGCTCGCCTATTATGATAGGTCCTGCTTCAGCAATGATCCGTGCTCTTGGGTGGATTATGGTACCGTTACCGATGGTTACATCTCCTTGGATTTGGCAGTCTTCACAAATGACACATCCAGATCCTATTTTTACGTCCCCTTCAATTGCAGTAGGTTTTGAAGACGACATCGTAAGGCTGGAAAAAGTAAATGCTGAATAAATAATAATTCTTATAAAATTAATCGCGATTTTTATTTACCTGCTTAATGCAAAATTCACAAAAGATTTTTTAGTACAGCTCATCCAAAAATCGAAAATTTAGAAAAACTTATTCATTATATTGCGCAGTGTAAGAAAATTTTGGCCGAAATATTTTATGAAGATGGTTTCAAACAACAAAGCAACAATGGGACCCGAAAAAACATTTTTGAATGGGCCGGGGAGTTCAATAGGACACTTATTAGGTAAACATTGATTTTATAATGTAAATAATGTAATATAAGACTTTATTAAAAAAAAAAAAAAAAAAAAATTCGACGGTGAAGCATGGATAATCTTTCGATCCGGAGAATTTTTTAACTTCCTTACGGTTTATTAAAAGAATTTCAATCTGGCCGTTCTCAATGCTCCTTAACTTCACTGATCACGATGCCGCTATAGATGAAATTACAAAAAAAAATATAATGATTATAATTTTTTCTGTGATGAAACTGAGTCACCACTCCACTCCAACCCGCTATAATTCCTTTAGTTACTTATGTCCGTTAGGTTGGCAGTAAAAAAGAAAACAAAGAAAAATAAAGGTGTTTTTGTATAATTTAAGTTATCTCAATTAATATACATTTTCGTTCCAAATCAGTATTTAATTCTCAATTTCATTGTACAGCAAATTAGGGTATTAGAAATCTAATCATGTCGAATAAATTTGATGCGTAAGTACACATGTCTTAGGATTATTTTCCACGCGATTCGTATCCTAACCTTACTTGGTTGAAATTTTGCCATATTGATAAACTTTTTTATTACTTTTTTTTTTCAGATTGAAAGCTAATAGTGACGATAGCGGGGAAGAAGAATTCTCGGCAGATAAGGAAGCAAGTCTGGTAATTAATCATTCCTATTAAAGCCAAATTCATCAGCATAAGGGATTATTGACATAAATTTTTTTTCCAGCCAGTTGTAATACCTCCAGGTGAACACAAACTACAATGTGCTTATTGGTTATGGTACAGTCGAAGAGCCCCTGGTAAAACATCATCAGTACAAACTTATGATCAAAACTTAAAATTCATTGCTAAAATAGCAACTGTTGAACAGTTTTGGGCATATTATAGTCATTTATTACGTCCATCAGAATTACAAGGCCATAGTGATTTTCATTTATTTAAAGTTGGTATAAAACCAATGTGGGAAGATGAAGCAAATAAACAAGGGGGGAAATGGATCGTTAGACTGAGAAAAGGACTTGCATCCAGATGTTGGGAAAATTTAGTATTGGCCATGTTAGGGGAGCAGTTTATGGTAGGGAAAGAAATATGTGGTGCAGTAGTTTCAATTCGCTTTCAAGAGGATATAATATCTGTATGGAATAGAACAGCATCTGATACTTCAACTACAGGAAGAATTCGAGATACTTTAAGACGAGTTTTGAATCTTCCTCCAAATACAATTATAGAATATAAAACTCATACAGATAGCCTTAAAGACAATTCCAGTTTTAGGAATACAGAAGTTTTCAATAAATAAAATGAATTTGCATTTTTAATGTGTAAATATCTGTTATTAAAATTTTTACTTATTTATTGGATTTTTTTTTATTTTTAACCTAAGGAGTGAAAATAACTACTATTTTAAATTACAAAATTATTTTATTTGACCCGAAAAGCTTTATTTCCTAAAATACAAATCACTTTATAAGCAAACATCATACAATATTTACAACTTTTTTTTTTCTTTGGAATATTGAGCGATGGTTTATTGATATCAAAAACAACCATTTTGTTTTTCAAAGCTAGTTTCTGATATAAAATAAGATTACAAAATATTCAAAGCAAATATAAAAAACATACCAAAAATACCTGTCAGGCAGGAAAAAAAAATTTCTTAAAAAAATATTATTTAGGTACAAATTGTCATTCTCTTCTCACTCAAGTACATAGAAGATGAGAAATATTGCACATAGTTTATGATACAACAGATTAAAAATTAAACTAACTTTGATTTAAAAAAAAAGTAAAATACAAAACCATGATTATCTAAAAAAAAATCACAAATTAAAAGATGGCTTTAAAACAAAGAAAAATGGTTTGGACATAAAAAAATTTAATTATACAAAATTACAAAACATAGATAAAAGACTGACAAATGACATATTAATTGAGACCAATGTTGTCAAGTAATGAGTCATGATGTTCAATCAGTTTGGTCTTAGGAGCACCATTGTAACCAAACCTGAAATAAAATTAAGAGTAGCAATTAAGATTAACTGGAAGAGACTTAAGAGGTGATCTATGGAATTAATCTGACCCAAAAACTTAAGGAACAGTTTATTCATATAATTAAAAGACGGCAAAACTTTGAAGAATTGATTACATTATTAAGAGCCAAAATTAATCAACTGGTGAATTTAATTTAAATTAAATACAACAAGTTAAGAGCGAAAAAAATAAAAAATTTAAGAGTCAAAATAGTAAAAAGACTTGAATCAATGCTTCGATTCAAATTTCGACCGATTCTTACCTAAAACGTAGGACATAACTAATTTCAGATGTACTGAAGGCTTTAAATATTCAGGCAAAATTGCGGACTGTTCCCCTTGTGTCGGGAGCAACAACGCTGTAACACATATTAGGGCAACACATACAACTAAACCGTTTGGAGTTCCTGCTCGAGCTATAAAAAAAACAAAGAGAAGTTACAAAAAATATATCAATAAAGAAATTATTCATTAATAATTCAATACCTTGTCTTCTTGGAAGTGTATATTGCGCAGGGGGAGTTCCAGGTGTTGTAATTGGAAGTTGTTGAAATGATTCTCTGTCAGGAGTTTGTCTGTCAGGCTCTTCAGCCTGATAGACAAGTTCAGCTTTCACATCTTTTTTCCCAATCACCTAAAAAAAAAAATACATAACAAAAAAATATTTGAATGAACCTTTTGATAATGTACCTTTTGATAATGTACCTTATTTGATGTGAATTGAAACATTTGTATTCTAAATTTATCAGTCTGGCCGACATTTTGATTTGTGACAGCATTGTGACGTACGACAATATCGACGCAACAATGGGACTGGATGCTTCCTTCAGGATCAACAACTGTGTACTTATGTTTGTCTTTTGAAGAGCATAAAACTGAAAACAAAAAGGTAAAAAATTAATAACAGTTGATTATAAATATAGAGGAACAAAAATGTATAAAACTTACCTTGAAATCGAACTGGAAAATCATATGGATTGTACAAAGTCAGTACCTGCTTGTGAGTTGTTTGGTTGGATATCTGAAAAGTTAGTGAATTTGGGAAGACGAACACTGGTACTAGACTCTCGGGCATTATTTTTTGATTCCATTAACAGTATGAATGGTGTCCTGAAATTGTAACATATGGTGAATTAATAACAGTTATCACTGTCATTTAACATTGTTTTTTCTATGTTGATTATTTTCGTTCTGTTATGGCATGATTGATAAAAACTAACTAAAAAAAATGCATGTGTCATCAAGTTAAGGCTTGAAATATTTTTTGAAAAAACGAAATTAATAATTAAGGGAACAGAAATCATTTTTTTCTAACAAAAATACAAAAAAACAAGAAGTTATTTCAGTCGTAAATAGAGTCTTCTTGCGAAATCACGTAAATATTTAGAAAAGTAATAATATCCTTAAAAATAACAAAGGGAAAAACTCTGGGGAAAAGGTTAAAAAACTGAAAGAGCGATGACTTTGATATTTTTAATTTCATTAATTTGATCTGTTTGATAAATTTTTGAATTATATTTTAAAAAAGGTTTGGAAATTCAAAACTGACCTTTCTATCGAAAGCCTTCCCACCGAACCAGCTGCAAAAAATTAATTGCGTTACTGTGTATATTTACATTTCGTTATTTAAAAAACATTTTTTGTCAAAATAAAGCAGACGATTATATTATTTCTATGCTTGTTAAATTTTAGCGCCACGAAAAGTTTTAGCGGCTAATTTTAACACTAAGGCTCTTTTACACATCAACAAGTGTTCTTATGAGATTGAGACCTCGGTTTATTGCAAAGCCCTGGAATTACATGATTTATGTTCTTACTTTGTACATTTTCTGATTAAATTATAATTGAATTTAGTTCTATAAAGAAAAAAACTAAATAGCATTTCCCAGCGAGCTTTCGACTTTTCCGCTGGTAGCGCTAGAGTATTACCTGGTTGCTTACACGAAGTATTTATATTTTTGGAAAATTGGGTCAATTTATCAAATTAAAACCCTTAAATGAGTAAAATTTAATTACAATTATATTAATTATGTTCTAGAAAAAATAGGCTAATGATTTTTATGATGACAATGAATTTTCAAATATTTTTCTGCGAATTTAGAAAGAAAGGAGCTTCAAAACTTTTAAATTAAAATTAGGCAACACTGTTCAACGGCAAACGATCAAGGTCGTCGGTGCAAATTTTTGCTGGTCGGTTTTTTTTCTCTACTTTGCACGAATGTGCGAAGTGGTGGGTGTGCTGGAAGTTTGTTTCGGTTTCTGTTTGATGTATTTAGTATAATTTGTAATTTTATCTATTTTCATTTCTTCGAAAACAATCTTTTTTTTCGTCTGTAACTTAAATTAGTTGAATCGATAAAATGTTTCACTTAAAAACCGTATCGCGAAATATCCTGCCTTTGAAGCAATGCGTCTCTACCGATTTATCGTCGGTGCTCAAAGCAGGAGCTGTCGGAATCAACAAATATTCGACCGGCAGGTACGAGATCCCCGACAAATTCAAAGATATGCCGAACGCCGAAAATCCGAGGTTTTTCGACATGGTGGAATATTTTTTTCATAAGGCCTGTCAGACTGCTGAGGAGCAACTCATTGAAACGCTTAAGGGGTCGAAAATATCAGTTGAAGACAAAAGGAAAAAAGTCAGGGGTATTCTTTTGGGTATGCAACCCTGTGATCATATTATCGAAATTGCTTTCCCAATTAGGAGGGACAGTGGAGATTATGAAGTCATTACTGGATATCGAGCTCAACACAGCACCCATAGATTACCTACAAAAGGAGGTAATTACTTTTGTCAGATTTTGTTATGTAATTAATTCTTCAGACGAGACCAAAATAACTTTACAGCTGGTCAATTTTTTAAAGACAGTTTAGGAAGACAATATCTCTGTAAATAAATTAATCCCATCTGCATCATGAAGATATTTTCTTTAATAACACAAAGGTTAGATTGAGGTTAGATAACAATTTAAAAAGCTATATTTTTTATTTCTTAAATTGTTTTGCTATCTATGAATCGCTCCATCTGTTTAAATAAATTCCATGCCAAGTGATGAATATTTCATCGATCAGTTTTTTCAGGAAGTAACTAGTAAAAATAAAAGAATTTATATTTTATTATTCTTGTCTTTGATTATCAATGCGCTTTTCGCGCAGACCTTGAAACACATGTATAATTTCTTATCTAAAAATAAAATGTGTGAAAGAGCTTTTGGTCACATGCCAAATAATAATTGCTGAACTCGTGCTAATCGAGGAAAATAAATATTTTCATTATTCATTAACTCTTCCTTTCTTTTTCTTTTTATTTTTAAAAAAGGTATCCGGTATTCTTTGGACGTCTCCCGCGATGAAGTTAAAGCTTTATCAGCGTTGATGACCTTTAAATGCGCCTGTGTGGATGTACCCTTTGGAGGAGCCAAAGCCGGTCTTAAAATTGATCCCAAGCAGTACAGCGAACATGAATTGGAAAAAATCACAAGGAGGTTCACCCTGGAATTGTCGAAAAAAGGATTTATCGGGCCCGGTGTCGACGTACCGGCCCCTGACATGGGCACCGGAGAAAGGGAAATGTCATGGATCGCAGATACATACGCTAAAACAATTGGTAATTAAGACCACACGGTTTCGGATCTCCCCTTACGACAACAATTATCGCTTTATGACGTTTTAAGAATTTTTTGTTTCGTCATTAATTTTCAATACGATCACACGTTTACAACCTTGAACTTTATTTTTAAAAAATATTAATCTCCAACCGACTTTTTTTTTTTAGGGCATTTGGATATTAATGCTCACGCTTGCGTAACTGGAAAGCCTATTAATCAAGGTGGCATTCACGGCCGAATTTCCGCTACCGGGAGAGGAGTTTTTCACGGCCTTGAAAATTTTATCAATGAAGCCAGTTATATGAGCATGATTGGGACGACGCCTGGATGGGGAGGAAAAACTTTCATAGTTCAGGTATAATCATATTGCTTAAAAGCTAGGAATGTAAAAATGCCCATGAAAGTTGGTTAATAAAGGGTAATCAAGCTTGTAGCCAGGGAGGTGGCAAATCCCTCATGTGAATTTTTTAAAAAAATTCCCTTTAAAGACTTGAAGCATGGGTGGATCTAGGGGGGGCTTGGCCCCCCTGGAAGCAGAATAGCCCCCCTAGAATTTTGAAAATTATATGGCCTGGATAGGGTCATCCCCTCCCCAAAAAAAAAAAAAATTTTCCCTATTCTTAGTCCCTCCTAGAAAAAAATCTAGATTCGCCCATGCCGGCGCCCTTTTAGACTCTCAGACTAGCAGCTGACCTGAAAAAAATTAAAAACTGAATGCAAATAAAAAAAAAAAGGAGGAAAGAGATAAAATTAATGAGGAAAATTCCTAATGGGGCCTTTTTTGACATAAATGTCAAAAAAGTGGTATGTCAAAAAGTGGCACCAGTGCCAAGGGGAGGGGAAAAAAATATGTTGAATAGGTTTATGTCCAACATTATCTCGTATGTATGTGAGTGAATTAATGTCACAATTTAAATGATTTCTTTTCTTTTTTTTTTTGCAGGGCTTCGGTAATGTAGGTCTTCACACGATGCGTTATCTAACAAGAGCTGGAGCCGTTTGCATAGGAGTCATCGAACGTGACGCCTCGATATATAGTCCTAATGGGATTGACCCGAAAGCTTTAGAAGATTATCGCATTGATAACGGAACCATTAAAGGATTTCCAGGAGCTGAGCCATATCAGGGAGACAATTTAATGTATGAACAGTGCGACATATTTGTACCGGCTGCCATCGAAAAGGTCATCAATAAGGAAAACGCTCATAAAATTCAAGCTAAGGTAAGAGAGTAAAATAAAGCATGACTCAATGACGTATTGTGCAGTAAGAAAGAACGGGCATGAGAACTTAGCTCAGACCCAGAGACCTTTGCAATCCTTCGGAATCCATCGCCCCCATCCTCCGGAAGATTCAGTACGAAGAACCAGGCTTTAAATTGAAATTGTGATGTATTTATTTATTTTTCTTTTTATTTTTTTCAGATTATTGCTGAAGCAGCCAATGGCCCCACGACACCAGCAGCCGATAAGATTTTAATAGAAAGAAACGTTCTTGTTATTCCTGATCTCTATATCAACGCTGGTGGTGTAACTGTCTCCTTTTTCGAATGGTTGAAAAATCTTAATCATGTCTCTTACGGTCGTTTGACGTTTAAATATGAAAAGGATTCCAATTACCATCTTTTACGTAAGTATTGTAAATACACTGTTTACACCACGCTCTATTAATTGCGATAATTACCATGAATTTGGTCAGCCCTGTAGCCAGACTCAAAGCCTAGGAGGTGCACTCGGCCGTCCAGGGGGAGCACAAGTTTTTTGTTTAAAACTTTTTTTTTTTCTTTTTAAGATGAAGGTTAATTCTTGGATTTGGGCTTTGTGACTTGTCCTGGTTCCCCCTTTGATTTCCAGGCCAAGATAACCGAACAGGAATATAGGCAGTTGGAAAAAATAAAAAATAATCTTAAAATTATGATTTCCTAATCTCTATTTTGTAATAAACAATTTTTCTTCTTTTTCTTGAAAAAAGGCCCGGAGGGGGGGGGGGGGGGACAGTTGGTACGAAGAACCAGGCTTCAAATTGAAAGGGGAGGTACCAGGAAGCCAGGGGGGGCCTACTCCTGCTCCCCCCGGGCTACAGGGCTGCATCTGGTGACCGTTGTCGCCAGGTTCGCAAAGATTTTTTTTTTTTTTTTTTTTTTTTTATACTGGAAAAAAAATTTAAAATTTTTCTGATCTTCGAAACTTTAAAACCGCAGAAAAGTCTTAATGGTCAATTTAAAAAAATTTAAAACTTAACTGGCAGGCTGTGCCGATAGGAGACGTTTACACTTATTTAGTCTGAACTCAATTTTCGATAATTTAATTAAGTTTGGCGAAAATCTTGGAAATCCAACATCAGGAAAATAACAGCTCCCTCCCCCTTCCCGAAAAAAATTTCTTGAAATTGAATTTTCCCGAAAATTTTAATGCAGGGAAGCTAAAAGTAAAACTGAATTTGAGCCTTTTTTGAAATATCCAGCTGAAGATTTCAGAATTTGAGCTTTGGAAACAAAAATAGAAAAATGCAGCATTTGTAGTGCTGAAACCGCCAAAAAGGCATCTCAAATTCGAAAACCTGGAACAGTGTTTGGAGCTTTATTTGAGCTTTTATCAGGATTTAGCTGCAGGATTTAGGCAGTAAAGAGGCATAGACAATAGACAGGCTTAGCTGCATTTGAGCTGCAGTAAAGTCGCAAAACCCTTAAAAGCGCATTCGTTAGAAATTATTTTTAAATTTCGATCGCATCTTTTTCAAAATCAATGATTATTTTTCAGCTTAAATTTCAGCATCATTCATTTTGAAAAATTTTCGGTCCAACCGAATTAACAACTTTTTCTTTTCTGTTTTCAGAATCTGTTCAAGAAAGTCTTGAAAGACGATTCGGTCGGGTAGGTGGAAAAATCGACATTATACCATCAGAATCCTTCCAAAAGAGAATCGCTGGTGCTTCTGAAAAAGACATTGTACATTCTGGTTTGGATTATACAATGGAGAGGTCTGCTAGGGTAAGTCCCTGCGTTTTATTTTATTTTTTAACGAATAGCCTATTCGAATATGTTTTTGATTTACTTTTTACCACCCCAGGCTATTATGAAAACTGCCATGAGATACAACTTAGGATTGGATTTAAGAACAGCAGCCTACGTCAACTCCATAGAAAAAATTTTCACTACCTACAGAGATGCTGGTCTCGCATTTTAAAGGAATTCGCCCATAGTATTATCATTTTACGGTCATTATTATCATGATTATTCCTCTCTTATATTCCCCTCAAGTTTTTTTTTCGAAAATTTCGCATTTAATTACGATTTTTTATAATTTTTTTTTCTTTTTAAACAGTGCTGGCACACTTAAAAAATTTATCGATTCGATTTTTTTTTTTCTAGAAAAATGTTAAACCGCCATTTTTATGTGTTGTATGTCTGTCTGCACAATTAGTTGAGATTTTTACACACCAAAATCGCAGTATTAGGTCTAAAATGTTGCTTTTTTTTTCTCGGAAAAAATGTTTAAAAAATTGTTTTATACAGGGTAACTGACTTCACTTTATTTTACGGCTCTTCGTGACAAGACCTTTCTGGAACGAGACAGCCTCATATCGGAAAAGAGTCTCAGTCTCGTTAGACTCTATTAACGAGACGAGTCCCGATTACGAGACTGAGACTCTTTTCCGGTTTCGATATGGTCTGGCCTTGAAAAGGGCTGGTCTCGAATAGCCCTACTTTTTTTAAGTACCAAAGTTTTTTTTTTAAATCGTGTACATAACTTGTAACAAACGATTTTCGACCTTGAGTTCTTATTTTGTATTCATCCTTTTTTTCTTGAAATAAATCAAATTATTTTATTCGACCCTGTATTTTATTTTATTTTATTTATTATTTCTTTTTTTTTTTTTTGAAAGCTAAATAAAATCGGGTAAGTTGTTTTGTGGTTTTAGAAATGAAAAAGATGAGTTACCGTTAAATAAATTTTTCTTGTTACTTAATTTTACTGCCTAATGTACTTTTTAACTATTATAAATTTTGTTTCTGATATCTAATGCGGTTTCGTTAAAAGTCCTACAATTTTAATAATTAATTTTTTTTTTTTTTTAGATTTGTGTGGGTGAATTTGAAATGCGGATAATTTTTGACGGGTTTTGCGTAAGAAGTGCGTATTAAGTGCGTGTTAAGTATTAATATTGCGTATTAAGTGTGTTCAAATATGATTTGCATGATACTGAAATGCTGCAGAAAGGATCGAACGCCGTCATTTTATAAACCTTATTATTTTTATTATAAATAAATTTTTAAAATAACATTGATTTCCCGTTGCTTCTTGTTTTTTCGTTACCTTGTATATTACGCCTTTAAAACCAAAAAAAAAAAAATCTTAAGCACGTCACTTTTTTAAAACTGAATAATAAATAATAAATAATAAATAAATAAACAAACTTTCAATATTCAAATAAACGTTACTTCAAAATCGACTAAAAATTTATATCCGCAGTCGTAAAAACGGTAAATTTTTTAGGAGAATGCCTAATGCCAAACGAAGTCTTCGGAGCAGTCGTCCCCTTAATCATGTCAATCTTGCATTTTAAGGTGTCGTATTGACTAGGCCCGGGTAGGTTAGGATCAGCTGGGTAAAACGGACATTTTCTTTGCCCTGTGAATTTAACGGCAGGCCCCTTTTTCTTGTAAAGGTTAATGCTTATGGGGTTGTAGGCTCCCGGCCCGGGGGTCGTGCTTTGCCCCATCGATTGCCTCTGCCTGCCTTGGATGGAATATTCCCGGCCTATTTTCTTTTTATCGGGTACCTGAAAACCTTAAAAATGGGTTTCTTATTTTTTTAACAACTTAATCTTACTGAGAAACGGGGTCATTTAACTGCGCAAAATTCAGTCATTAAAAGATGCAAAATTTCTGCCCAGGGAACCGTTCAAATATTACCTAAAAATAATAGTGTAAGTGTTGAGTTGGCAATGCAGAGTGGTATTGAGTTGGCATCACTGCGCCATCCGCCATTGTTATTCAGTGTTTTTTATTGAAAATATATATGATGACTAGTCATCTTCTTGTACACACGTTATTATATTTATATGACATCCTTGTTACAAATAGGTTGGGACATTATTAACCCTCTCTATCCCCTTTTCCATCACAGAAAATTTGTTACTCCTGTAGACATCGAGGACTCGTAAAATGATCGTATATATTAGAATGGCCAATTTATGTAACGCTTTAAATGACCCCAATTTGCTTTTCAAAAACTAATTTTAACTCACATTATTTCCTATTGTGGTGGGGACTGAATACTGATTTGGAGGAGGAGTATCTGATTTTACAGCAAAAGGGGACCTGTGCCTGGATCCGAAGGAATACGATTTCGTGGGCTTCAATTTTGAAAAGCATTCGGTTGCTTGATAATCTAGAGGGCTGGGAGTTACACCTTTTCCTTTATTTTCCTTACTGTCGCCTTTTGATTTAATCGTGAAAGCAGGTGACGTGAACTATAAGTAGAATTAAACGTCAAAATTAGAATTTATTTGAACTTTCATAAGGTAAACATAGGGATCTTGCGAGTATTTACATAAGGATCTTATAATGGGGAGGGGGGTCTCCAAAATCGTACTTGCATGTCAAATCTCCATGAGAGAAACCTATTTTGCTTACTAAACGGGGGGGGGGAGTGCTTACGAAATAATTGAGTGGCCCCATACAAGATTTTCTCTGTTTATCTGTTTACAATTTCACTTACTTTTCCAAACCGATTAAAACTTGATGTGGAATAATCCATCGGACTAGGAGTATTATTTCTGGGAATCGTATCCCGTGCCCGTACACCGAAAGTGAACCCTTTTGTGATAGGCATAATTATTTAAGTTTTTTTTTCTCCCGAATTTTTCACAACAAAAACAAAAAAACGAATTTTTCCCGCTGCCACCTTAAAAAATTTGTTTTCTGTTTATTTTATTTTTTTTTTTTTTTTAAGGTTACAGAATTTAAAACAAAGTGTTAAACATTTTCAAACATTTATTTTTTTTTTTTCTAACAACATTTCATCAGAAAATAAAGTTTTGTTTTAAAAAATAAAAAATAAAAAACATTCAAAAAATTTAGGCTAAAATTTGTTTTTTTTATTTTATTTTTTAAATATGTTCTTTTTTTTATTCCTTATAACAGTCGATATTTTTTTGATGTATTTTCTTAATTGGTCGAATTTAGAGACCCTTAGGGTCTCTAGTAGAATGAGGGAAGCAGACGCCAAACTCATCCGCCACGGTTGCTAGTGAACATCGTCTGCTACAACAGTTACATTGTTGTCGTCCAATAAGACTTTTGTTTGCTTTTGAACTCATTGGACGACAACAATATGACCGTTATAGCAGACGACACGCACTAGCCACCCTGGGAATAAGTTTGGTGTTTACCTCCCACATCAAATTCCGCAATTGATAGGCTTGCTGATTCCTGTTCTACTTAAATCAAAAAATTTTAAAACCCTCATTTTGTTTTTAGAAAGAGCAGAAATCAGTAAAATCGGTATGATAAATATTATTATAATTTATTCATGTGGAAAATGAATATTTAGCAGGTCTTGTACATAAATAAAATATTGGATTTTCAACAGTTACATTTTCCTGCTCGCAATTTAATATCAAACTATTATTGCTTTGTTCTTTTTTTTTCTACTTTTGCAATAATCATCAATTTCCAAACAAAGCACATAAGTTGTCTTGATGCAAAATCGGCAGCCATGCTCACAGCCTTACTTGTTAATATTGCAATTTGAAGTTATCAAAATCTGCCTTTTTTGTGATAATTTCTCGTATCTTATAAACTAGATATTTTTTTAACCTGCCTCTTCAAAAAGGGTAGGTGGGCAAAATATATAAACAAAAATTTATTTATTATTTAAAAAAATTATGTAACTAGCAATATTTTAAACATTTTTAAAAAACGGAACTGATCATATCCTGTCAACAACTTTCTAACTTAGCTATCAAACGTCCAATTTTTTTTTTTCATTTTAATTTAATTTAAATTTCTGTTTTTTTAAAAAAGACACTTTTCAACAATCTAACAACACCTTTTTAACATAAGCAACATAGTATTCGTTTTACTTTTTTACTTATATAAAAAAAATTTGAGTCTGTGAGCAGAACTTACAACAAACAAAAAAGAAAAAAAAGCAAAATGTATAAAAATTGACATTTGCAAACATATCGCAGGGTTCACAAATAAAACTAAAATATCATTCCTTGATTTCCATTTCATTTTTTGTTTATTTATTTATTATAATACAAAGCGGTAAAAAAGTTCTACTAAATATTTTTATCAAAGTTTATTAATACAAGGAACGATTTCCAAGTTTTAAAAATATTTATACAGATTGCTATAAAACTTTTTGGTTTTTTATTTTTTTTTTTTTTAACTGAGTACTTTTTGGAATGCTATCTTGTACCACTTTTTTATCCCGGTTTTAAATGTTTTATTTCACCAAAACTTCAATACTGATTTTATTGTCTAGGTATGAAAAGTTCATTTAATTGACGATTCTTAGTATCACTCTGTGGAATTGTCACCATCGTCATCTCTATACCCATCAGACTGCTATATGCTGTCATGAAGATTTCTGCATAAGCATATAGCAAAAATCATGCCTAAGACCTGGAAACAAAAAAGATTAAAATGAGTCACATTGTGGATAAGATCACAGAGCCTGATACTGATGAATAGAAATGGCACTGAAGAAGTATACAATCAGGTTATTGTGAAAAATAAAATTTTTTTCCCTCTGACTTTAATTTTAAAGCTAAGGTCAAAGTCATAAAGGTTTTAAGAAGTAACCCCTTGTCCAGTCTGATATTAAACGGAGCACGCTACAACTGCTCTGTTCCTCATGTTATGGATGATAATGCTTTACTGTAAAGTTTAATTTGAAAGTTCAGTTATTGATAACAATGCATCTTTCCACAAAGAGTAATGACAATGACCGCGCTTAGTTTTCATCCAGTATAAATCCAAGTCTTGCAACGCAACAACTCATGATGAATTCTACGTGCAACTTTAAATTATTATTAAATGTTGGTAAGTCTTAAAATCGAAATTAATGATTTATCTATAAAATTTCACCGGTAAAAATCAACACCGTGGTGTTTGTAAACAAAGGGCGATGGAAAAACCGCCAACGCCATCTTACAACTGCAGATGTCGCTAGTTTTACGTAATTAATTTGGATAAATCTAGACCAGATTAGATCATTGCTTTTTGAACTTAAATTCACAGAACCAATTGCCTTGAAGTTTTCCTAATAAGGAGTCCATTGTAAAACGTTGAAAAAAAAGTGGAGAAAATTTTTGACCATTATATAATAAAACGAAATATTTCCCTCCAAATTTGAAATTTCTCACCGACAGAGGGCAGGTCGAGGTCAGTCATTAGTGAAATGCGATTCGGGATTCGGGATGTCCGCGTCCGCGGTTTTATTTTATATATATTTCGTTGTTTTTTAAAGTATTCATCTGATGTGTAGTTTACTGCATTTAGGAGAGCATTGTTTCATGAAGGAACTGGTCATTCAATCAAGGTAAGCAATCATGGATTGAAGTTTCACGTAAACCAAGCCTGGTTGTTAATCTGAAATGGCCCTTTTGAAAAAAGATGGCCGCTCCATTCCATACGATTAGATACGCAGTAATTTAGGGTATTTCATTTCGGATCGAGTTATTAGAACGTGGCAGTTTAAAATGTTGTTTTTGATCCTTCATTTAATTGAAATGAAAACGTGAAAAGAAGGTTGTTAATTGGTTCCATAGAGCGAATTTTGTAAGGCTGGGCTTCAATGAGATATGCCCTTTCTTCGACTCAGGTACCGAATATTTCTAAGACTTATTGAATAAGTATAAGCTAAGTCATAGCCTTCTTTTCTTCATTAAAGGCTTTTATTATAAAACTGTTCAGATCTATAATTTGTCTAATATTTTCCACCCCCATGTGAATTATTTTAAATGTATTTTCTAGGCTAACTCAGCAGGCAATAGAGCTAGCATCAAAGGTCCTGAGTATTTAAAAGACTTAATGATTTTCAATGATGGGAGATTTCAATCCCATAAGTCTGGATCTGTGTGTCAAAAAAAAAAAAAAAAAAAAAAAAAAAACCTATGATAATTTTTGTGCTTAGCAAGCTTTCTAGTAGTTGAATTATTATGCAGTAATATTTTTAAAATTCACCCTTTTGACTATAGATCACTCTAGGAAACTTAAGAATGGAAGACACATTCAAAATGTTCTTCATATAGTAGAAAATTTTGTGTACAAGGATCAATCCTAATTTTATTGCTTTTTTGAAAAAGTAAAAATTTGAATTGGCTTTGTATTTGCTGTTAAAATAGTGTTTTTTACTATTCAATGCACATACACCCTTATATAAAAGATAGAAGTGCATGTTGTAGGCTTTCAACAAATATTTTTTATTATTTCAGATAAAATGGTCAGTTGTCATTTCGAATAACTTTGAAAGAGTAGCTGCATAGGACAAGATCTGCCTGTAGACGAAGTTTCATCTGCCATAGCAAATTCTAATGGTGAAATAAGGAACAGCATGGCTCACTGCCAGCTACAAGCATTTTGGTCCAGCAAGTAATAGTTTGGTAAGTAGCCTTTTATTCAGCTATTCTATACTGCAGGAGAGGAATAATCCAGTTTGGCAACATCCCAAGAGATTTTTATTTAAGCTAGTTGCAACAGTTTTTGATGCTGAATTGATATTCAAATGAAAAATAATATTATAGTTTTGGAATCTCAAATTTGCAGTAAGAGGGAAAGGAAACTCATGTTGTGTTCTGGTTTTCAATAAGTTAATTTTGATAATTTGCTGATACTGCAACATATGGCTCTGCTTTAGTAAAAATTGTGAATTACCTGAAGTGCTGCCACACTGAGCGTTACTGTTATTAGAATGGTGCTCTCTCGTATGAACCAAATTTCTGCTTCTTCCAAGCAACCCTAAAAACATAAAAAAGGAATTATTGTAAAGCCGATTGTACCAACCCAGACCACCTGTTAAAACTAATTAATTACCTTTTTATGCCTAGCTTTGTCATGTTGATTTACATCAGTATCTTGACAGGCTAAATCGTCCTTAACTTTAGGATTTTGCCAAGCCTCCTCAACCTGCAAACGAAAAGAAACAAAAGTATCAACCATAACAGAAGAACAATTTCTAAATTTCTACTTTTTTTTTTTCCAAAGTCACGAGTTTTTTTTTTTTTTTTTGTGCTGACACCCATGCATTTTAATGTTAGCAGTTACAATCATTATTTCAATTTGACGGGGCCCATGCTTATTTATTGGTATTTACATGACGAAGGGATTTATGATAGCCATCAGTCATTTTGCGGCGTTTTTTGACGATAAGCGTTACATTCCTCATACATATTAAGCTCCTAAATAAAAAAAAAACGGCTCTACGAATTTTTTTTTTTTTTTGGTAAAAAATTTGATAAAAAAAATGATTTGAAAAAAAAAAAGGTAAACAGTGTGAATTCTAACTTACGCGGCCGTAAAAAACTCGTGCAACTACACTTATAGGACTCCCTGTGTTTGTTGAAACTTGAAGCTTGAAAATAAGAAAAAAAAGTAATTAAATTAAAAAAAAAAAAAGTTCCCAAAAAAGGAGCTTAAGGAAAGGAAAAATAAATTTCAGATTTAAAAAAAATTATTTCCTTTTTTTATCTTTGAAAACGCGTGAAATGCATGAGGAAGTAACGGGCGTCGTCGTGGAAACGAAATATTCTTGTTAATGGTTCCCCAATAATTAATCGATGGAATTTATAAAATGGAAAAATGGGGGGAAAAAAGAAGAAGAGGGAACCAGTTCTTAAATAGACGTACTTCTCTCATACCCCGCTTTTAAACGAAAATTAATCTGAAAGTGCGATTATAATGAAATCTCCGTTTAATTAGGCCATCTTGAAAAAGGTCGACTTTCTTCTCTCTTTATTTTATCCTAAGCGTTTTTGTATTTAAACATCGAAGATTTAAACGGTTTTTAACTTTCAAATTTATCTTTACTTTTTTTGACAAAAAAAAATTTAAAGATTTGTAAAAATAAATATATAAATAAGTAAAATAAAAGGTTTGAAGACGCCGGGTAATATAATGGTTTCGGTGCCCTTATTTTGGCAATCTTCGAATTTCAAATCGCTTACCCCCAGAAATGGTTCTCCTTGGTGTAATGATAAACTGGAATTTTTTTTAATTTTTACTTGACGGAAAGCGTGGCGACTTGAGCTTAAAGTTCCAAAAATTGCATAAGAGAAAAAAATGGACAAATTTTTTTTTCTGCAAAAAATGTGGCTTTTTTTCGGAAATTTTCCGTACATCACAGAATCTGAAATCCGTTTTTACTTTCGAGTGGCCGCGAAGCGGGCGCGAAGAAAGTATTGCCGTGGTCGGAAAAGGGAAAATCGTTAATCCTGCGAGTTTCTACATGAAACTTATACAGTTATACTTAGAATAAAATTCTGAGTTCCCGGTTGTCCGCCTCGTACGCCTCGTACGTCACGTACGCCTCGTACGCCGCGTACGCCCGGAGCTTTTTCTCCGCTATTACGCATCGGATCAAAAGGAAATTTTGCACACGTATTTTTCGTCGAAAAATAAGAGGGGGTCTTTTCTTATTTTTAAAAATTTCAAAATTACGTAAACGGCAAATATTTGAACTTTTAAATTTGGTTTTCTTCTTGCGACGATAAATCTCGAACCCGGCTACAAATCATCATCAATTTTCGTACTGTAGTAGATATTCATCAAAGTATCATACCATCAAAATTTGGTTGAATTCGGATGATTGGTTCAGAAATTATGAGGATTAGGCTACGTGTAAATTAGGCCTAAAAATCGATATCTCGAATGACGTAATAAGTCATATCGATATATCGATTAAGTCATTTCGATATATCGATTAAGTCATTTCGATATATCGATATATCGATTAAGTCATATCGATATCTCGAGTTACAGGAACAATCCATAATTCGGATTTTTTTGTGGGTACAGCGGATTTCGCGGACCTCGGATCAAAAAACTAACCGGATTTTTGAAAATATTTTCGGGGTAGAGGAATCCGAATATGGAATTTTTTTCAAAATGGGATTCTTTATGTGGGTACAGCGGGAATCGTGTACCTCGGATCAAAAAAAAACCGGATTTTTGAAAATATTTTCGGGGTAGAGGAATCCGAATATGGAATTATTTTTGCAAAATTGGGATTCATTATGTGGGTACAGCGGGATTCGGTACCTCGGATCCAAAAACTAACCGGATTTTTGAAAATATTTTCGGGGTAGAGGAATCCGAATATGGAATTATTTTTGCAAAATTAGGATTGTTTATGTGGGTACAGCGGGATTCGTGTACCTCGGATCCAAAAACTAACCGGATTTTTGAAAATATTTTCGGGGTGGAGGAATGCGAATATGGAATTATTTTTCCAAAATTGGGATTCTTTATGTGGATACAGCGGGATTCGTGTACCTCGGATCAAAAAACTAACCGGATTTTTGAAAATATTTTCGGGGTAGAGGAATTCGAATATGGAATATTTTTTCGGAAATACGCAATCTTTATGTGGGATTTTTCTTAAAGAGTTTGGACGTGAAGGAGTTGAATTTTCAAAAAAAAAAAAAAAAAAAAACAGCCAAGGCTTAGAAAATGAAAAATACGAAAATGGATTTTTAATCAAGGAATTTTGGATAAAAGGGTCCAAATTTCGAAAAACAAATTAAAAAATACGATCGTGTGAATCGATCAAAGTGTTTTATCGACCATTTTAAATAATTCTCAAAAATATGATTCAAACATTTACTTTAAGCTTTAACTTTTCTAATCATTAATTTAATTTTCTACTTATAAATATTTTTTGGTTTTGAAAATATTCGTCAACGCAACAAGTAAATAAATCAAAAAAAAAAAAAAAAAAAAAAAAAAACACCGATAATAAACACATAGTATACAAAATGCAAATTAACCCAAAATATAATTTTATTTCGTTGTCCGTGGTCTATTGTCTGTTGGCTCTAATCTGGTCTCATGTATTCGTTATCTGTCTCCACGTCCGCATTCTTGAATTCCTCATGTTTAAGATCCAAATTAATTATTATCTTAAATGTGGAGAATTCCAAAATGCGGACGTGCAGACAGTACTCCGAAACTATGAGCATAACAATTTCCGGAGTCTTACCCCGTAATATAATTTTATTTCGTTGTTCGTGGTCTATTGTATATATTATCTCATATATCGTTATCTGTCTCCACGTCCGCATTCTCGAATTCCTCGTGTGGATAATCCAAAAATACGGACGTACAGCAGTACTCTGGAACTATGAACATAACAATTTCCGGAGTTTTACCACATAATTGATTGTATTTGCGTGTCCGCTTTTATTTGCACGTCCGTATTTTCAGATTCGCAGTATTTAAGATATCAATTAATTATTATCTTAAACATGCAGAATCCCAAAATACGGACATGCAAACAGAACTTCAGAACTGAGCATAAAACGTATCGGAAAGGAATTGACAGTGCTTTACGAGATTAAGCATCGTAAGCTCGATTATTTCTGACTCGTAATTCCAAATGAAAAGTATCGACTGCTTCAACTTCTAATGGAGGGAAAAATCCAAATTCATGAGTCTCGACCCATGTCACAACAGTTTTTTATTCTGTGATCTGATTTATTCGTTAATAAGTCTAAATCTGGCAGTCTAAAACAGCCAGTACCTGGCACAAAAGACAACAAAATCTTAAAAACTCTTCCAAATTGTCAAATATTTTCTTGTAAATCAAGACATCCCAGTACTTTTCAACCAAACTTGGGTCATTCTGATTCAGTTTATTTCTTTTAAAATCCTATACCAATCAATATATTTTTCTGTCTATTATTTGTTTTAATAGGGAACAAATAATAGACATAAAAAAAATATTTTTGAGGTCGAGGGTTACGAATCCAAAATCAGTTTTCCAAAATTCAGTTTAATTAACACCCTTTGAAAACCTAAACATGATTTTTTACATTTTTTCTTCATTTCAACTTCTTTTTCCACCAATAAGGCCACGAGAAAGTTTAATGGGGTGCGTATGCACCCCCATTACCATTCTCCTTGTTTTATTTCTGGTCCAATTTTAGAGCTAAAGAACAAACTACGAGTGAAACTGAGGACTTAATATGTTTTGTCGATCGCTTTACCATGTTTTTTTTTTTTTCATATTTTGGCTTTTAGCTCAAAAACCGAACCAAATATAAAAAGAACGGCCTTCAGATTCTGTGATGTACGGAAAATTTCCGATGAAAACCACATTTTTTCGCAAAAAAAAAAAAAAAAAAAAAAATTTTAATGGCAATTTTCGGAACTTTAAGCAAAATTCGAGTTTATCAGTACACCAAGGAGAACCATTTTTAGGGGTAAGCAATTTGAAATTCGATAATTGGTGAAATAAGGGACACCCTAAAAAAGTTTTCGGAAAAGTTTTAAGACCATAGTCAGATATGGGATAAGACTAGGCTAGGTCCCCCCTCCCCAATTCTTTTTTTTTTTTTTTACTAATGCAATTTCTTTATCTCTCGTTTAAAAAGGGGTCATTTGGAGCCCTCATCAGAAATCTTTCCGCCTTTCACGCACGTTAAAAAATTTTATGTTAAAAACATTGAAAAAAGAAAAGTCCACACACAGTTTATGTTAAAATTAACATAATTAGGTTATTATTTTAACATAAATATGTTAATTTTTAACATAAAAAAAAAGTCTTGACACGATTTATGTTACTGTTAACATAAAATTTTTTACAGGGATGGCAAACCGCTCCAGAAAAGAACCGGGTTTCGGTTCGGTTCGGTTTTTCCAAAAATGAAAAGTTGAATTCGGTTCGGTTTCGATTCCGAGGACATCCGTCAGGAAAAGGTTCGGTTCGGTTTCGGTGCTGATGAAAAATTTTTAAAAAAAGGTTCGGTTCGGTTCGGTTCGGTTTCTTTTTTCACTGGTAAAAAACCGTTCTAAATACGGTTCGGTTTTTGTAATTAACTGGGTTTGGTTTCGGTTTAGGTTCGGTTTTTCCCATGAATTGGGTTCGGTTTCGGTTCGGTTTCGGTTTCTTTTCTTCTTAGATTCGGTTTGGTTTCGGTTCGGGGTTTTCCATGAATTTGGATTCGGTTTCGGTTCGGTTTCTTTTCTTCTTACATTCGGTTTGGTTTCGGTTCGGTTTAGATATTCGCGGAAATGATTTTTTTCAACATTATGGGTTCCGTTGTTTTGTTTAACACTTTTTTTCGTGTCGATTTTTTAACCTTGGCTCATTGTGGTCGTTATCGAATAGTAGTTTTAAGGAGTATGTAGCAAACAGGTTACATTACATACATAATTATAGAAAAATCTGCAAATATATTTTTGAAGTTGACTAATTTAAAAAAATTTTCGAATTTTTTAACAATATTATCATAATATTCTACAATATTTGCATTCAAGAAACGTTAAGCCGCGTAAGTTTCATTTCAAGTCAGTTACCTACCTACTTTTAGGGAAATTAATTTAAAAATTAATTAAAAATTATTAACAACTTTTTGGGAAATTTTACAAAAACAAAATTGAGTAGCGCACGTCCTATCCAATGTCAGCATCAGTAACAAAAAACTCGATGTAACGGCAAAAGTGATTCAAAGAATTCAAGAACTGCTCCAAAGTTCAAAAGAGCTGTCGCAGTCGCTATTCAGGTGTCTCAGATCTTAAGCTGAGAGCTGAAATTTTAATTTGCTCTCAAGCTCAAGAGAGCTAACATGATTATATGAACTCTTTGAACCGTTTCAAATTTCAGCTCTTGTAAATTTGCGCTGGCAAATTTGAGCTGGGAGCTAAAATAGCTCCAAGCTAAGAGCTGAGAGTTCAAGTTTTGAATTTCTCATAAGCTCAAGAAAGCTTTTGAGCTCTTTGAACGGCTTCAAATTTTTAAGCAATTGCAGCAAATTTGAGTTGAGAGCTAAAAGAACTGCAAGCTAACAGCTGAGAGTTCAAGTTTTGAATTTCTCATAAGCTCAAGAAAGCTTTGAGCTCTTTGAACGGCTTAAAATTTTAAGCACTTGTAGCAAACTTGAGCTGAGAGCTAAAAGTTGGGAGCTCCCAGATAAGAGCTGACAGCTAAACTTTGACATTCCGCTTAAGCTGAAGACAGCTTTCAGCTCTTAAAAATAACTTTTCCTGTTGCACTGAATTTTTTAGTGGCTAATAATGACATCGATTTTTGCCAAAACGGTTCGATTTCGGTTTCGGTATCGTTTTTCTTTATGCGGTTCAGTTTCGGTTCCAGTACAATTTTTTTTAAAACTGTTCGGTTTCGGTTTCTGTATGTTTTTTTTTTATACGGTTCGGTTTGGTTCCGATTCGGTTTTTTTCTTTCTTTCAACGGTTCGGGTTCGGTATGGTTTTTATTTTAAACGGTTCGGTTTGGTTCCGGTTCGGTTTTTTTCTTTCTTTCAACGGTTCGGGTTCGGTTTCAATTCGGTTTTCCCCTTAAATTCATTTCCATTCGGTTTCGGTCCGGTTTTCCGGAAAAAAATTTTCAATCGGTTCGGTTCGGATTCGGTTTCCGTTGTAAAATTTGGCAATCGGTTCGGTTCGGATTCGTTTTTTTTTTTAAAAAACCCGGGTTCGGAGCACTTTTTTCGGTTCGGTTCGGTTCGGTTTGCCATCCCTGATTTTTTACCGTGCGGCCTTCCCGGTTGCCTATGTTGTATGCCTTTTTTACGGTTTGAGAAATCTTATGGTCATTGTTATACCTACTTATTATTAAGTCTTAAATTGATTTTATTGGCCTTTGGAGGCACTATTTAAAGTACCTTGGATGGGACTGATAGCTCCATTCGTCCGAATTAAAAAAAAAAAAAATACAAAGTTTCGTTGATCAGGAGTAACCTGTCCCTTCAGAATTACCTTGAGCACGAATAACTTATAGTTTATTGAGTGCACTATTTGGCCCATTATTAGGGTGGGCCAAAAAAAACAAATTTTCGAATTTGAAAATGCCTGATATATACTGGAATCGGTGCCTTTTGGTGTTACTCGCATATTCCCAACTTTTTCCAGATTTTTAAATTGACATCATGAGCTCGCGCAAGATTTCAAAAAGCTCATTTATGCACCAAAAATTTACTTTTATATATTCTGAAAAAACTACCGTATCTTATAGAAAATTTTGTGTACGTTACAAATATGAAAAAAAAAATGTTTTTCTCTACGGTTAATGCCAAATTTCAAATTTTCATAAATAGTATTTTCAGTTTAGCCGCTTCGAGGTAGAAAAACCGGGCCAAAAATTTTTTTGGACATCATATTCGTAATCTCCATGAAATTCCCGCCCGATAGGATACGATAGTTTTGTTCATAATACAGTGAAATAAATCTTGACCATTAAAAGAGCTTTTTAAGATTTTTAAGGTTCATGGCAGCCGATTTCTCCTTCGTGGCATTGATAGAATCTCATCCCCGTTAGGAGGATTGACGTTTAAAATTAAAAATTAAATTTATTTGGTAATTTATATTAAATGCAATTAAAAATTGCCTTTTTAAACATATACAAAAATAAGAAATTTTCGGGAAATGTAGTTTGGCAATGGTTTATTTTCCCATTAAAAGAGTGCTCGCCTCCAGGCTGAAATAATTTTTTTAATAGTAGGCAGTCCGTGACCGTAAAAACTGGTTTTTCAAACCCTGAAATAAGATCGCTTCAAAAACCAGCATATTACCCGGCATTGGCTGATAAATAATACGCATCCGTTTTCTGGGGTCCCAAGAGCAATGAGATTTATTATACTTTGAATGGACGTTAAAAATTGGTTTTTGTTAAACAAAAAAAAAAAAAAAAAAAATTATAAATAAATGATCGAGTAGCAAATCAAGTCTCCTGTTCGTAAAACAATGATAAAATGATAAAATATTCATACCTCTCCTGGTTCTTGTTGTATACAGCAGGATAATGGCACCTGTCGTTTTTCGGTTGTTATTTGACTGTCATTCCTCCATTTCGACTGAAGGTAGTCCTCGTCTCCGTTGATCCCGCAACATTTGAACTGTGGGGAAAGGTAAACAAAACTGAATGTATGGTAATAATAGAATCTCGGGAAATTTCTAATTCTCTGGAATTAAACTTTAGACGTCTTGGGGAAGCTCGTACATTAAATAAATGAATTTTTTTTTCACTTTTAATCTGGCTTCTTTTTTTATGATTAAATGGCTCCAACCAACTTTTTCATTATTATTATTATTGTTATTATTATTATTTTTTTATTAAAAAATAAAAAGACCCTAGCCTTCTCTAAAAGCATGCATGGTTGTAATCAAACTGAACAGTTTACCTTAACCAGTCCTTTGTTCTTCCTTTAGAACGTTTTATAAAACAAAGAAATTGCTTTTGCTCATTTTCTGTTTTATTTATCGTGGAATATTACACAAAAAGGGTTTGTTTTTACACCTTTGAAAGGGTTTGTTCTCGAAAACTTTATACATTTACCTTTTAACTTTCAAATTTGTCATTACTTTGACATTTAGAGTCTTGTATCATCCATTTATATATTCTTGAATTATATTTATTTAAGCAGCTATGGTGTGTTGTAATAAATAAATTATCTCGGTTTTTGATTTGAATTCTATTTTTTTTGAAAATGCAAATGGAAAGCGCTCATGAAACTTCAGAAATCTTATGTAAATTGTTAACATTCCAGAGTCAGCAAAATTTGCCAGTAGAATTTAAATGTCCCAGTCGAAAGAGTCTAAATTCTTTCACGAACCATTCTTTGGGCGGTGTTTTAATGTAATCTATTAGACGCGTACGAATGTTTTTGGTCGCTTAATTTCAGCCTTATGAAGAAATTAAAAAAAAAAAATCTTCAAAACAAGTGTTTTTTGTCGTAAGCATTTGGTTTTGTAAGCGAGAGTTGAAAGAAAAAAATTCCAAACTGGATATAAAGTATTTCTCCTTTTAAACGTTTGACATTGTAAGACAGGATTAAAAAGAAACTTTTCAAATTGTATATAAGGTGTTTTTACAGTAAAAGTTTTGATCCTTCGGGGAGATTCTTGTTGGAACCAATTCCTGTTACATGCAGACTCTTTCCATTTGAAAAATTAAACAGTTGAAAATGGGATAGATGAACGAGCCAGTAAAAAGTCGAATCGAAAAATGCATTTGTTTACATTTTCATATTAACGCACCTTGCTTTTGTTTTTTTCCGATTTTTTATTACATTATTCTTCCATCCGGCCCTTCAGTTAAGAAGATGAATAAGTCTCAACGATATGTCAACCATGATGATATTCATTAGGATGGTTCTTATTTTGGGAAGTTTGGATTTTCGCAGGTGCCACCCCCTGACTTCTTTTATTTGTGTATGAGATTAGGGTGGTTCATTTACCTTATTTTTCGCGATTTTGGTCTTCATATGATTTTCACTTCTCTTATGGTCTAAAAACGAAAGCTAATTTTTTTCAGATTTTTTCGACCACGTTTAGGGGTGTATCACGGCCATTTTGTGCTTGGAAAAAAAAAAAAAAAAATTTGGCATTTTTTTGAACAAATTTTTTCGAAACTTTAGGAGTTATTCTTCGGGACCAAACAAGGTTGTTTATGTGTTTTTCACGTCGTAGAATCCAAAAATGACCACCCCGTTTCGATCAGGATCACCCCTATTTTTTGGCCAAAAATATCAATTTTTCGGTTAAAAATCAAATTTTAAGTCGATTTTCATCCCTCTGACAATTTTTTTTTTTGGGGGGATTAAATCGTGTTAAAATAAGTTTTCGACATCGTAGAATCCGAATATAACCGCCGCGTTTCGATCAAAATCACAACATTTTTTTATGAAAATCGACTTGAAATTCGATTGTTTACCGAAAAGTTGTTATTTTTGGCCAAAAAAGGTGTTTGGCCAGTTAGGGGTGATTCAGACCAAAACGCGATGGTTATATTCGGATTCTACGGTGTCGAAAACGTATTTTAGCACGATTTAATCCCCAAAAAAGAAAAATTGTCAGAGGGATGAAAATCGACTTAAAATTTGATTTTTAGCCGAAAAATTGCTAGTTTCGGCCAAAAAATAGTGTTCGGCCAAGTAGGGTGATTCTGATCAAAACGGGGTGGTCATTTTCGGATTCTACGATGTCGAAAACATATTTTAGCATGATAAAATTACCTAAAAAAAATTTTCAGAGGGGTGAAAATCGACTTAAAATTTGATTTCCAGCCAAAATATTTCTATTTCCTAGTTAGGGGTGATTCTGATCGAAACGGGATGGTCATTTTTGGATTCTACGACGTCAAGACACATAAACAATCTGGTTTGGTCCCGAAGAATAACTCCTAAAGTTTCGGAAAAATTTGTTTAAAAAAATGCCAATTTTTTTTTTTTTTTTTTTTTTTTTCAAGCACAAAATGGCCGTGATACACCCCTAAACCTGGTCGAAAAAAATCTGAAAAAAATTAACTTTTGTTTTTAAACCATAAGAAAAGTGAAAATCGCATGAAGACCAAAATCGCGAGAAGTAAGGTAAAACCACCCTAATATGAGATAGGTTTCCCTGAATTTTTTCAAATTTTTTACTCGACGGGAAAGCGTGCCCGCTTTCATCGAACTTTTAGTTTGGAAAAATCCCGTATAAAACCAAAAATTGATAACAATTTTTTTTTCTTGTAAAAAACCTCTCGTTTCCTATCGGAAATTTTTTGTAGATTTCGAATCTGAGAACAGTTTTGTTGTATCTGGTCCGGTTTATGAGATAAAAGCCAAAAAGAAATGAAAACTGTGGACTTAGTACGTTTTGTCACTTTTCTCAATTTTTTCGTCTTATTTTGGCCTCTTGCTCAAAAATCGGACCAGATAAAAAAAAAAAAAAACTACTTTCAGATTCGAAATCTACGCAAAATCTCTAATAGTAAAATGTTTTTTTTTTTACAAAAAAAAAAAAAAAAAACAATTTTTTGGTTCTTATGGGATTTTTCCGAGCTAAAAGCTTGATGAGGCACGCTTTCCTCGAGTAAAAAATTTGGAAAAATCCAGGGAAACTTTATCTCATACAAATAAAAAAAGTTAAGGGGTGGCACCTTCGAAAATCCAAAATAAGAATCGTAAAATAAGAACCATATACTAATATTTATGGTGAATATTCCCGATAAATATTTAGGTTGGATATCGAGTGAATAGTCCACAATAAATAACAAAAATGGATACTATCAAAATATCCACAATGAATATTCACGGTGGACATTAAGTGAATATTCATGATCGATATTGAGGGAGTATATACGATCACCGTTGGGCGAATATTCTTGATGAATTTTTAGTGAATTTCCACGACTATCGACGTTGACCCGTACAGCACAAAGTCATTTCAATAGTCTTCTCGAGACGTTACAGAAAAAATACTGTCCCAATGATAAAATCGAAAAAATATCACATCGATGTAAACTAACGTTACTGTAATATTTGCAACATTATGAAGGTTACATAAATTTTTTTTTTTTTTTTTTTTGTGCGTAAAAATATTTTATAATGTTTTTTGCTACCAGAAGGAAAAACCAAGTAATAAAAAAAGGCGAGAAAATATGTGGGGGATGCGAGTACACCCGATCTCTGCTTGTTAATTTTAAAAATTCTATTACGGAAATATTTTCCTTTTTAAGTCGGATGGATTTTTCAAAGCTATAAAAAATTTTGAGGTCGGACATTTTCGTTAGGTTTTCGTTTAGAGCAAGGATTAGGCCGTTTTTTTTTTTTCCTTTTTTGAGAAAATTAATTTGTAATCGGATGTACGTACTTAAAAAGAACGTTCATCGAAAACGGAAAAGACGTTCAATCTCGTTTTCATCCTGTTTTAATTCTTTGATGAACTTCGTAAATAAATCAATTTTTAATTCTATTTCATGAAAGAAGAGCCAGAGCCACCAATGGGAAAGAAGTTAAGCTGACAATGGAGTGCGTCAGAAAAAAAGTCGACCTCTCCGGATTTTTTGTTCCGAAAGCTATTGATTTTTCACTATGTGAAAGGCATCCTCGATTTTTCTCGAGAATTAAAAAGAAAAAATTAAGAGGCCGGAGAAAATTTATCTCTGTATATTTAAAATAGATATATGAAGCTTCCTTTGTGAATTTTTTTTTTTCTTTTTACTTTTTACTATCGAAAAACCTTCTTCAACGACCATTACCGATTTTGTCCCTCTATTGCTTAAGCTTTCCATATTTATAAAACGTGCGAGCAGTTAAATTAAACGATTAACAAGATCATTTCTTTGTTCCCTTTTTAAAAGGCGGAAAAACAATAAAGAGCCTTGTTCATATTCTATTTCATTAATCGCTGAATATTACACAAAGAGGGTGTGCCTTTTTGCACAGAAGGGTTGATCGCTTGTTATCATTATTACTTGCATTTTCTCCTCATTTTTGATTTTTATAGTGTTTTTTTTTTTTTTTTACATTTTCCGGTAGTTAGGCTTAGAAAATATATATATGCGTTTTTTGCTCTCGTGTCAGAGAGTTTTGGAGCTTATGCAGAAGAGATGACGTTTCGATGAGATTCGTTTATGCAACGGGACACGGTAGGAAACTAGCCCATTATTATTCGACAGGCATCGAACCCTTTTTTTTTTGAAAAGTCCCTATTTTTAACATGAGCCCCTAAAGGTCCCTATTTTGAAAACAAGTCCCTAAAAGTCGCTGTTTTTTTTTCGTTTTAATTTTTATGCATGGATTATTTTATTAAATCAGAAAATGATACTAAAATTTCATAAGAAATAGTCCATCTTTTCTTAAAATTTCTAAATTTTTCGCTCTGCCTTCGGCCTCGCTTAGCTTGGTTTAAATTCTATTTTAATGCATAGTCCAGGAAGAAACTAGGTGGAAATCAAAGTTCTATGGTTGGTTCTATGGCTGGATTCGACAAAAATGTCGACAAAAACTGACTTCAGAATTAGTTAGGTATCCTATACAGAATTAAAACTAAAATTCAACTAAGATCAACTAACATCGTACCTGATCATCTAAACCAGATATCTCCAAAATTAGTGCCCTAAAATCCTAACAACCGATTGTTGCAAAAAAATTGATTCAAAACCTTACTATTCGTATAGACTAAAGTGATTTGAGTCGAAAAGGTCCAACAAACATACCCTCTAAATCTAACCGTTACGGAGATATTGGAGATTTTGTCAATAAAAATGGCTAAGAGATTTTTATTTTTGGAGACTTTAACGCGCAAAAGCCAAAAAGTTCTCACATACTTCAGCGCATCTTGGCAGATGATGCATAGAACTTTTTGTTTGTAAACAAAGTGTTTTCTTATAAGTTAAACTTGTACAGCCTTCTAAGCGCCATTTATCAAGTGATGTGAAGGTACACAAAAATCAAAATTACATACAATCTGTTGAACTTACCTTATACTGAGCAAAATCGACGGAATTAGAAAACGCTATATATTTCTCGTTACTGTTTTTATGTCCGTAATGTTGAACTAATTGATCTGTGAGTCTTGATTGAAGGCCGGATAAAAATTTTTCTTTATAAATTAACGTAACGATGGCAATTCCAAGTTCTATACACATGAGCAGGAATAACAACACGAAAAACTGAAAAGAAAAAACCAAAAAGGAAAATTGTATTTTATTTTCCCAAGCACGATCAACCAAACTCTTAAAAAGTTACAATCTACCTATACCGGGAAGAGTGTAGAATTACAGGGAAAAAAAATGAAAACAAGAAAACGGGGAAGGAGGAAAAAAAAAAAAAAAAAAAAAAAAAAAACAAGACAAAAGGGAGGGAACCGGGACAAAAGGAGAAAGGTTATCACGTTCGCGGTTAACCTCGTTATTTCGAAAAGGTATACGGCGATCGTGGAGAGCTTTTGTATTTTACGATTCTGGAGAATTTTATGAAGGTTAATCTGGAATTAAATGAGACCTCAGGAGCAAAGCGTTGCTTAGGTAATTAATTAATGAATTGATGAACGAGAAACTTGTTGAGCACAAAATAAAGGAAATTATGATCGGATCAGATTCCGAGTAGCACGCTTCTGATTATGGAGGTCTTAAATTCGACGTTTTGCGGATTTAATAGACTAATAACTTACTGTAACAAGTAAACAACGACTTTCTCTAACTGCGCCGCAACATCCGAATAATCCCACGATGAACGTGACTCCACCAAGAGACAATAGGAGATACGCTGAATAGAATCCGAAATTACGGTCTAACGTCTCTGATGTTACAAAATGGAAGAGGTTGATTTTTGCGGGATCGACGAAGATCCACGTTCCGAGGACTAATAAGGTACCACCAGCCAGCTGGATTAAAACATCACAAAATAAATAAAAGTCGTACGGAATGGAAATCGCTTTTTAACCCTTTGAAGCACGGCGGGAAGTACGTTAAGTACACATCCTCTAAATGAAATGGGAATTCAAAGGTTTTTAGTAGTTGAGCTTTTGTTTTTCTCTTGAGCCAGCAAATTTCCTTTAAGGCGACAATTTTTGATAACTTTCCTAAGCGCAATGTGAATTAGATGTTTATTCCTTGGGGTCGCATTTTCCTCGGAAATGAAAAGCATTTTCCTACGGAATATTTGATAATTTAGAAGAAGAAAAGGATTACGTGCTTAATACTTTACGAAAGTTCGAACTGCTAATTAATAAATTTCCTTCGAAATCGTCATATTTTCTTCTTGATCAATAAAAGACCTTAGTGTCTCCATTTGCTACAAAAATCCTCCTGTTTTCTTTTTTTCTTTTTTAAGGAAAAGCCTTGAATCGTTTTTTAAAGTGGTATTTTGAAGCTTGTGCAAGGTTATCTCGGAAGGGGGGAAGTCATTCAGACTGATTCTTATTTTAGGTACGTTAATAAGCTTAAACTAATGTGTGCTTCAAAGTCAAAAATTAGAATTTATAAAAATACTGATTTTTATTATTGGTGAGCTTAGAAGGTGGACTTTCTGGGGCATCCGATTTGACAGAAAGTAACACTTTGCAGTGTCGTGGTTTTAAATCCCGGAACCACGACTTTTCTTGACACATGCGTAGAATGTTCTCTTGAAAATTTACTTTTCCCATACAGTAAAACGGCAAATATGAAAAGAATTTATATTTGCCATCTGCCAAATAGGGTGCGTCAAAATAAATCGGTCACTTCAGATTTTCGCTCCGAGGTCAAATTTGGATTATTTACTGTGCAGAGGACCCTTTTAATTTTCATTAGATTTTAAAAGAATTTTTTAGACGTCGCTAAAGTCATTCAAAGCTTTTTTTAAGGGAAAAATGGGAATAAAAAATGTCTGTAAAGGAAAATTGAAAAATTTACCGCTTACGGAATACGGGGATTAAAAATTTGTTCTAATAGGGTAATGTTATCTATATGTAGGGGTATCGAGAAAAAAATAAATCAGGCCGAAAATATCATTCATCGGGGTGTAGAGAAGAATTTAACTTAAAAAATGTAAAAATTCGGGCACCTTTAGGCCAAAAAAAATTGGGTGACATGATAGTGATTAAAATTTAGTTAAAATATGTAGAATTAAGGTCACGTATGATATTTTTTTTCGCATTTCAGTTTTTGCCCGAAAACAGGGCATAAAAGTGATTTTTAATTTTCTTTTTTTTTCGCATTAACTCGCCATATATCGCTTTCAAAAAATATTTTAGATTACCTAAAAATGCCCAGAAAATATTTTTTAAAAAATAAAACTGTCTAAAGTAGCCCCCTGGTGCGGTACTTAAATAAAAAAATTAAAAGATTTGTAAAAGATTTGGTTTTTTTGGCAAACGAGTTCCCTTCAAGTTTAAACTAAGTGCAGTGAATCGTTTTTGATACAGGGCGAAAAAACAAAGCGCAAATAGATTTTCTGAACGTTTGAGAGAGAGCACAACCTCCGTCTTAAATGAAGAAAGGGTATCTGCGTTTTGTAATCAGGGAGAATGCAGCCATCTTACCATTAAGAAAACTATTTGTTTTGAAAATTGTACAATCACCACCCATTATTATCTTTACACTCGATGGATCCAGTCAGTACGGTCAAATCTTGTAATTTGATTTATTTGATAATCACCGTCAATTTGATGAGATCTGATCAATCCACTCACAACGGATCAGTCCGATAGCATTTGATCAGATTTGATCAATCTCATCACTGCAGGTGAGATGGAGAGTGGGGCCCCAAACTGATAAAATTGAATATGAATTCCAACGTAGAAATCGAAACAAAGGTCAAAAAGCAGAATTTTTTTATCAACGTGTTGGGAAAATAAGAACAATTTTTTCATATACCTTTGTAAATTTAAAGTAGTTGCGAGTTAATACCTCTGTAATCAAGTTTAAATGGCACCAAGATAAGAGTGCCGAAACCTGTCCATGCGCCTAAACCTGCACGGTAAAAAATTTTTATGTTAACTTGCTAAAAAAAGGGCGACACATTTTTTATGTTAAAAAAAATCGAATGTTATTGTTCATAAGACATTTTGTTTCTGGTGTTTTGTTTGAGGCTACAGGCAAATTATGTTTTAGAAGACCCATATGTGATTTCAAAAATTTTCTGAATATGATTAAAATGGTTTTAATAGATGTGTTTTATGCTCCAAACATCCCATGATTTTGAATCATGGTTAAACATGATCAAGCAACTATACTTTATGGGGAGGCGCAAGCACCCGTATCAGTCTGAAGGCGTTAACCATCGCCCAATCAAAATACTTATTTATTTTGCGGAAATGCATCATCTGCCTTCCCCATTCACATTATAATGGAACTCCCATATCAGTGTTTGTGGTCGCCACTGTGCTGTAAATGCTTGTACGAGTGCCCTCACGCAGACCTTTTTTTTCTTCCGGGTGAGTGCGTCGGAATGAAAATTCCCACATACGTTTTAATTCGATAAAATCTAGGTCAAAGCATCACAAGGGTATCCCTGGACAAGCATCAAGCCAAATATAAAAAAATTTTTAAATTAAAAACATTTAAAGATATTACATTATTCCGGTAATTTTCACATTCATGCAAAAAATGAATGAATTAGTTAACGAACAAAAAAAAAAAAAAAAAAAAAAAAAAAAAAAAAAAAAAAAAAAAATTGTAATTTTTCGGAAAGCAATATCGTTCTTGCTCGCGGGCGGGTTTTGAATCAAATTAATTTAAAAGTCGTTTCGCAGACCTGTTAAAAATTTTTGCTCAAATTGACAAAAAAACGTTAAAAAAAATTATTAATCCGAAAGCGGTTCATATGCGAACTCGAAAATGTTTTTTCCTGGGTTCATCAAATTGGGAACGAAGAAGACTTTTGTCACGTGAAATTAGAAAATGGTCAAATACTCAGCTTACTATTTCTGTATCTCAGAGCCAGAACAGTACAGATTGTACTCAGTAGCAGTAGTAGTAATCTCAGTACAGATTGTAAGTTTTTTCGTAACACACGGTTCGTCTTCTGCTTTCTTTGAACTCGTTCCAGCCTCGAACTCGCAAAAGTTTTCCTTAGTATTCATTTTTAATTATTTTTATTTTCAGTGGAAACAGCGAAGAAAAGTAGACTGGCTTTGTGACAGTGACCCTAAGGTAAGATCTTTTTCTTGATTTTCCGTTACGGGCAGGCAATTAGGATTAGTTTAATAAAAGGTTAGAATTAAAACCAATTTTTTCGCTTTAGACCCCTCGTCGTGAAAAATCGAAAGATTACTCAGATTCGACCCGTTTCTTTATGTAAAATTGTCGTTAACCATTGTCCCGCCCCCCTTTCCGTAGTTTTTGGTTGTTTTACATTAATAATTCGTTTTTGAAAATTTACGTCAGCCATACATGATCTTGTATGGCGTGGAATATTTGAAAAATGCATGCTTTGAAAAAATGGATGAGAGTTTTGCATGTTGATGTTCGGCAGTTATTTCCAGTTGTCGCAGTGACCAATGCCCGATTTGTTCGTTAATTTTTGCAAAAACATGGCCATTATGCGTTGTGGAAAATGGATTATAAAAACATTGCGTTCATAAATTGTCTCGAAGGTTCTTCATAAATGATAATTTTCTTGGATTGCTTTCCGGGCGGCCAAGACAACATTTTTAGGAGAACGGTTTATAAATGTTATGGAATTAAAGGCCATGTTGGTTTAGCTTATGCATCTACATGCTGCCTCTGTAAGCGACTTCAGCTTAACTCCATTTTGTAAACAATGGCTTCTTTCTGATGATAAGTTTTTGTCAACAACGGTTCTATTGGAGTTATTTTCAAAATGGAACTACGCTGAAGTCGCTTACAGCGGCAGCATGGTTCTCTTTAAAAGCAGAATTTTATAATCAAATCGGTATTTTAGAGGAAAAAATATAGCTAATTAAGTTTCTGATAAGTTTACGGATTCCTTGTTGATTAGCTCTAAATTTTAGGGCTATTCGAGACCAGCCCTTTCACGACGGGACTGTCTCGAAACCGGAAAAGAGTCTCAATCTTGTTAATAGAATCTCGCAACGAGACTGAGACTCTTTTCCGATATTAGACGGCATCGTCTCGAAAAGATCTGGTCTCGAATAGCCCTACTGAATTTTTGCAGATTTTTGTAACGGCATATTGAGGTGTCGCATAGGCCTTGAAATATCCGAAAAGCCTATATAAAGTTAGAGGTAGGAAATATTGTAGGGACTTTCATCGATTAAGGTTCTAGTTCGTTTACATAACCGGCCGGTTAGCCGGGCGGTGTATACATTTAACGATAAAAAAATATTAAAAAAATTTTTTTTTAATCCAATATTTTATACATGAAAACGGGGTCTAACTTCACCAAAACCGTACCAAAACGTTTAGTTATCTTCAGAGATGAAGATCCACGATATTAAATGCATGAACAAGAGTTAATCGTTCTTATATTTCATAATTTTTAAATGTTTTCGCAGCAAAAAAAAATGTTTGTTTCCGAGAGACTAGTGCAGCGCTCTAGCGGTGAATCCGCGAACTGTTTCAACAACAAAAAGAAAAATGGCGGTCTTATTTTTTTTTTCGAAAACATTTAAAAAAATGATCAAATTTAGGAACCATAAAGCCTTTTTCATGCAATTTCAATAGCGAATCTTTACCTTTTAAGCATAACAAAACGTTTTGCCACGGTTTCAGTGCGATCCGATGTCATTTTCATGTGTGAAAAACCGAATTAAAAAAAAAAAAATATTAAACTTTTTTTATTGTTAAAAAATTTTCACCGCCCGGCTGACCGGCCGGTTATGTAAAGGAACTAGAACCTTTAGATGTTTTTCGAGAGAGTATTTTGGAAGGGTTTTATATTTTCTACGGATTTTATAAGATTTGGGAGTCTGATTTAGATTTTTAATCCCTCATACGTTGGCGTCTTTTCGATAATGGGGTATGGCAAAACAGTCACTATGCCATAAGTGTTATATGAAAATCTTTCACTTTGGGCAGGTGATCAGTCTTTGATTTAACTAGGGTACAGACTTTTTAGGACATATAAAGAGGGCAGTGTTAAAATGTTTAGGTTTTTGAAATAGTCTCTGCAGTCTTCGCGATAGTGCAATTTGCAGATAACTCTTACGCCTCTTTTCTGCAGTCGAAACACTTTGTCCCTCTCATCGTTCGAACAGCTGCCCCAAAGATGATCTCGTATGTTAGCCAGCTTTCTATTAGGGCATGGCATGGTACACAGAGAGGAGCATGTTGCGACTGCAGAATTGAGCTAGTTGTTTTAGGATAAAAAGCCCTGAACTGATTTTGTTGGAAATGTAGGAGACATGAGATGACCATTAAAACGCTGTCAACTCAGGAATTTGACCACGTCTTTGTTTTCAATCTCAGATTCACAGATATCAATTCTGGGCGCATGTTCTTCGGCTTTTTGTGTGAGCTTAAAGAACATGGATGCAGATTTTCTTGCATTAATTGAAAGATTATGGGTTGCAAAATCCTGGGCAAGAACGTTCACATGTTTGCTAGGATTTCCAGGTCTTCTGATGTGCCAGCAGCGTCAAGGCTACTTGTGTCGTCAGCAAACATGAAATTCGAACCAACGAGGCCATTAATATGAAGTTAAAAATGGAATGGCCCAAGTATAGGTTCTTGAGGCACACCGTAGTTTATAGATCTTAGCTTTGACTTATGACTCGTTGGGTAGCGATCACCATTCAATTCAGCATATTGATGACGGCCAGTTATATAAGATTTAAAGGGATCGTAGGAGTATAACTGAGTAGGATAAGATACCGTAGGAGCAAAACTCATCAAAACAAACTTCCTTACTTCCTTTGAGATGACATCCTCATTCACATTGTGAAATATTTATCTTTTGAACCACCGTCCTTCCTAGTATAATTAAGAATCGGATTTCAAAATTAGTATGAAACCTCGGTTCAACCGTCCCAACCCTGTTTAAGTACAAATAACCTTTTTCTAGGTCAACTGCCCGTGGATCAAAGACCAAATCAAAGCATTCATGCCGTTTCCTAGAAGTTCCCTCGGCTTCAAAGGGTTTAAAATTTGATACTCACCCAAAGTATAAGATTAAATGAGATAAGTATACTTTTCGCACACCCGACTGGCATGGTGTTTCTCTTCAGTTATAAACCGCACCGGGACAATGGCATCCTTCATTCTGAAAAAGACAAAAAGAGAAAATTAGATCGAAAATGGAAAACATTGGTTGCGTAGGAGTCAAAGTCGCGGGATCGCCTTTTCATTAAAAAGGTGAAAAAAGAAAATGGGACAAAACTGCCCTGGTAAAAATTTATTCCCTAACATTACTGATCCGGCTTTGATTCAAGTTGAAAAACCTGACTGAAATGTAACTGTTTTCAATCTTGATTCATTATTGAATCAATCTAGATCAACAATATCGATCTTGGATTAATATTGGATCCAATTCCCAACCAAATTCAGCTCGAATCCAGACTGATAACTGTCACATTTCAGTCAGATTTTCCATTATCGGCCAGTCTGGCCAAATTTTTACCAAAAAAAAAGCTTGATTATTGCCTGCTCTTTAATCAAGCTTTTTTTTTTTTTTCGAAAATGGAATCAAAAAGGAAAACGCGTTTTCCTAATGGTATTTTATTGGAAATTCCTCACGGATATTCTTTGGTTGACAGTTTTTGAAAGAAGAGAAGGAGGCAATTACTCGAAATATGATTCGTTTCGGAGGAATAAAAAGTAAAAAATGTTATCGTCGAATTTTATTTCATTTAATAAATGTTAAAAGCTTTATTTTTTTATTATTATTATTTTTTTTTTTTATTTTTTTTAGAAAATCTAATTTATATGGCGGTGACCCTTGTTCTTAAATGCGGCGGGGAGAATCATAGTCTTTACATAATTTCCGAAAGGCATTTGAATTAAGCTCAAGAAAAGCTTGCAAAGCGGATATGAATAATGCACGAATCAGAACGCTTCACAGTGTGGTATCACACTGATAAAGCATTAAATAAAGTTTCCAGAGGGAATCGTTAATAAAATACCGCAATCCAATTTTTTTTAAAAAAAAGCAGCAAGGGCAATTTTTCCTTTTGTCCGTACATTTTTGAAAAATTTGAAATTTCCTTGACACAGAAACACGGGATTAATCATTTCCCATTAAAAACTGTCGAGCTTTTTTGAAAAGTTTCCTAACGCCGATCTATCCCTGTTTAATTGACCCTCTGAGGGGATTTTGCTAATGCGGGTTATACCCTTTTAAACTTCAAAAATTCCCCATTTCAATTTTGGTCTATAAAAGTTCTTTTATAAATACGATACAACAACTCATACAACACAAAGAGAATTAACTTCTCAAAAGGTTTCAAAATAATGATTTTTTCCCCCGTTTTTTGAACGGAAATTTCTTTTAGATCATTTTCTTGTCAGCGATAATTTTCCGGGAAGCGTTGATGTCGAGTTGATGTATTTCCCCGATTTTTTATATTTAGATGCGGCTTCTTTACATAGTCGAACCCCGTTGTAACGTAATAGTCGACCAGAGAAATCATCAGGTATTAATGAGTTAGGTTGAAATTGAAATTTATTGGCGAACTGTTCCCTTACGAAAAAAGTGATGCAAAAAGCGAGTAAAATTTTTTCAAAATAAATGCAAAAAATGTAGATAAAAAATGAATTATTTTAGGATTATTTACACAAAAATTTGGACGTGCATATTTTTTTGCGAAACCTATGTCTGATTTTTCTAGGCATAAAAATCTGGAAATGCATAATTTTTGCATTATTTATGCATGTAAATTTTTAAAATCATAAAGCAGGAGAATTTGCAAATATTGTGCTGATTCAACTTTTTTCCATTTTATGCATGCTTATTTATACATAATTTATGCATTTTTTATGTATATCCCATTTTTTGTACAATTATCACATGATTTTTATGTATTTTACGCATCTCTTTTTCGTACGGGTGTGGACTCAGTGGAGTATTATCCATTATTCTAGAAGAACCGATACCGAACCGAACCGAACTTTATACTTATTTCATGGTTGGGTGCTCTACATCGGAGCTTCACGTTGTCTAAATTTCAATTTTTAATCCCATCTTTGAAAGAGCTTTATGTCTTTAAGAGTGTTATGGAAACTTTCGATACCTCTCTGGCAAGGAGAAAGAAAGCATTAGTGATAGGGTATTTAGCTACACTCGTATATAAGCTTAGGGAGTGTCTTTGAATATTTTTGTAAAAATTGAGAGTAAACAGCATAAAGCATCTTTTATTGAAAAAAAAAAAAAAAATGTAGTGATATTTCGTTAGATTTTAAAATTCAAACGAAGCACTCAATATCCTAGGCTCAGATTAACATCCGACGACAGCGCAGTCTTATCCGAGTTCACCGTGGATTTTCCAAGTTTCTTCTTTCCTTCCTTTGTTAAATACGAAGCTTCCACAATTCCAATAAATCCTTGTCGCTGTTACTCCATTTAAAGATCGGTACGTTTGGTTAACATTTGAAGATGTGCTCGTTTCCGGACGATATATTATCGCGCTTCTTTTTTTTTTCCTTGTTTTCTTTTCTCAACCGTTCCAGATCTCACTTTCTCAAAATGCGACTGAATCTAATGATTCTTGTCCAACTTTCCGCAACTTTCCGAACTTAGTGATTTGTACACTAAGTTTGATAAGAAAAAAAAAAGTTCTGACATCGTATGACTAATTTTTTTTTTTTTTTATTAAATAAAACTTATTTTTCAGAAATACACTTGAAGACGTAAAAGGACGAACGGCGTTGTTTAGCCCGTCAACAAAAATATTCGACATCAACGTTTGAATTTTGACGCCATTTTGGTTCCAAGAGAAAAATAAATAAACAAATGGTTAAATATTGGAAATATAATTATTCCTTTTTCGGCCTCCCTATTTTTTAACGAGATCCTCTTTTGATGTTGTCCGAATTTTTTTCGCGTCGTCTGAACAACGTCCTACCTTTTACGTCTTCACTTGTAACGTGATGTTCCTAATCCTAATACCGTCTAATTCAGGATTTAAATCACACATTATGTTATGTAGTGTATAATTATGTTATGAGTGAGAGGTCGAACTCAAAGCTTGACGTGTCATGTTAGCACAAGTCATGTTCATTTACATATCATTGGGTCTTTCGATGCCACTCCTGCTTTAGGCTCCGAAGAATGCTTAACATTAAGCTGCAGCTAATCAAGTAATACAAGGTCTAATTATTTCAAAATAGGTTCCACATCCCGGGATAATGAGTGTTTTCGAATTTGATCAAAATTGGAACGAACAGTATTTCTTCAGTCATTTATTTCTGTTTATTGACGTGATATAAAAGTTTCTTACTTCATATCCCACTTTCATCAAGTTTCTCTTGTAGGCGGGTTACGTATTTAACTAAGCTTATTTCCGAATGCCGAAGCTTTTGTGTTACAAAGGCAAGCTCTATAAGCGCCATAGTAATTCAGTTGATAAATTTAAACCTTCCTTTCTTGATGGTTTGCTTGCAAATAAGGAAATCACATGTGCTGTTCATGTATTTCCTGATTCAAATAACCGAACAGCATCCTTTTCCTACGGACGATGTAATATTTTTTTTATTAATGTACGTTTCACGTCAACTGAACATATTTCTGGCGTTTATCCAAATCATTTATCCCGAAAACATTTGCGGTTTATCTGCCCTTGTTATCTATTTATTAACTAAGAATAATCCATAATGATTTTCCAACCCCCTTTTTAAGCCTAACCGAGCGCTGTTTCGAGTTTTTGTTTTTCGACAAAGTATAGGGACGGAATCGGCATCGCAAAATCCTTCGAGCAAAGTAAGCTTAGCTGATAAAGATTTCTGATAGGCTTTTCATAATTCAAAATGGCAAATAGAGTGGCCACCTAAATAAGTTTTAAAAATAAAAAATTATAATAAATTTTTTTTGATTGTACTCAAATCTTTGATTTTCGAGTAAAAAAGCATTTTAAATTGTACTTTTCGTTTTCTTAGCATCTAAAATATCGAAAATTCAGACGTTCATGATATTTGAAGACGAAAATAAGTTTAAGAAAAAAAAAATTCCATTCAAAAAATTGAAGCATAGTAATTTTAATGTAAATTCGAATCACGAAACTTCTGAGTAGTACTATGCTGCTCTTTCTTTTAAATATTTTTACTATAATCTCTAACAGCTAAATTATAAAGTATTGCATAAAAAACAACAAATTACAATGATAATTCTGATAGATTTACTTTATTAAAAATTATAAAGAAACATGATTGAAAGGAAAGAAGTGGGTGAAGAATAAATTTTTACCGTACCAGGGGCTACTTTATACTCCAGGGGGCTACTTTAGACACTTTTATGTTTTAGATACACTTGAAAACGGCTAAGAATTGTTTCAAATATTAAACTTATTCTAAGCCATTGATTATTTTCTAGTGTTATGTTTAAGCCTAGTAGCGTAAATAAGTTTTATTATGAAAATATTAAGTTTTTAATGAGGAAAAAAAAAATGAAGAAATCACGCAACCTAAAAGGTTAAGATGTATTCTGCTGCATCCACCGGTCAAATTGAAATTTAATTGCTTTTTGCACTATAGTCCCTTAAACAATCACCCTAATTTCACTCAAAATTACACTCAGAAAACAAAATAACTTAGCATAAGCTGTTATTATGCTTTAAACGCTTTTGTTTTGTGGGAAGACATTTTCTGACTTGTCGCAAGTCATTCAGTCGGCTGTCGGCAAGTCATATATTGTAAACAAACAAAATGGCGGCTTACGTAGAATTTATAAATTATATGTTATGATAATACTGCTCATGCTCGTGCTAATAAATATGCATGCAAAACCATGATAATCTATGTGATATAACTTTTAAGATTTTTCATTTGATTTTTAAATCTTCTTTTCATAATTTTATATGAATAGTAATAACATAACCTAAACATAACCCGTATCGTCTGCAATGGACAATGTTAGATTTCAATTCAATTTTTTTAAAGAAAATATTTAATTTAAGTTACGTGAATATAAAAATAATCCTGAATATCCATCTTGGTTAATCCCGATATCCACTTACACGTTTTTAAAATAAAAATTAAAAATGACATTAAGTTTTTATTTCATTAAATAATAATCATTGTTTTCGCGAGCCGCCATTTTGATTCTAATAGCATAGTATAAGAAATGTCCGCTAGTGTCGCCTATTGTTTTGTGGCAAGACATTTTATCTCAAGGCGAACCGAAATGACTTATCACAAGACATTTTCTTGTTTTCGCACGGTTTTTACGAAAAATGTCTTGTCTCAATGCACTTTTGCGTTCGCATTAGTCATTTTTTTTTCTGAGTGTAAACTATTAAAAGCCAACAAAAAGTAAAACAAAAAAAAAAAAAAAATTACGATCATTGGGGCTACTTTGTACAGATATTTCAATGGCGATGTCGCATGGGTGCATCCACTACGAATCGACAACTTTTCCAACGTTTTGATTACGCTTTTATTACGTTCACTCATTTTTTAAGTAAATATCGATAGTCATTAATGGAACATCTAGGAAGATACGAATCGTTTTATTAAGACAATTTCCGTTTACAGAAACCAGTAATTTGTCATATCCTCTTCAATTCCGTGCGTCGGAGGTGAACTAGTTGTTGTAATAACTAAATACTAGAATTGTAATAACTAATTACTAGAATAACTAAATACTAGGGTATCAATACTAGAATTGGAAGAGAATCTGTTTCGATATTTCGTGAAAGTGCCATGTGACCAGAAGTTTACACCAACATGAGCATGTGAACTTGTAGCCACGTGGTCTTCACAAACAGTCGAAACACACTATCTCCAATTATATTTGTGATGGGAGGTGCAATAATTCCGTGCGTCGGAGGTGAACTAACGTATCTACGTTAGTTGCACATGATTGTGCAAAGTAGACCCACTTTTGTTAGAACGACAGCTATTGGAAAATCGAGTCTTTATTCGTGTTAGAACAAATATAGATATTATAACAGGGTATCAAGTTAAAGCTGAAGAATGCCTTTTAATCTTGGTATAAACAGATATTAATTTTCTTTTACATTTTACATCTGTTTTTGGAAAAAAATGTCAGATAGTGTACAAAGTACCCTGGTACTGTACCCCGTACCCTGGTACGGTATTCATTTTCAGATTCCGATTCACAAGTAGCTAACTTACTTTTCGTTTTCTTTATTCGAATTAAATTTTTCGGAGAAAGTTGGTAGCTTTAGTAAATTCAAGACTTCTTTCTGTAATAAATTGATTTCGTAAATTCAAACAAATCTATTTTTTCTTTCTTCCCTGCCTTTATCATCAATTTGTGAAGTTATTCTTTGCCAAAAAAATTATACAATGAATTTAAACAGGTCTGTTTAAATTCATTGTATAATTTTTTAATACAAAAGTGGAACGTAATTATTGAGCTTTTTTATTTTGAAATTTTCACCGCCTTAGTACTAATCATTTCAGATTTCTTGATAAAAATTGAGGCGCCATTTTAAATGAGATTTTTCGTTTCGTGAAATATTTTGATGTTTACTAATAAAAGAGCAAAATATAGCAAAAAATGTAATGAGCTCACTTTTGAACCGTAAGGAACCTAAGCAGGGGTTTGTTTAACAATTTATCTACGATAATGTAATATAATTCAGTGCCTATTTAGAGATCCTTTAAAGCAAAAAAATAAATTTTTGGAGCGGGAAAAAAAAATCTAGTTTCGACCAGATTTTGAAGGTCTGGGGACCACTGTGGAATGTTTCACAGCAAAACAAAAGTGTTTTATGACAACGGACAGGTTGTCCGACAGTTGTTTCTTGACAAGAAATTTTTTATTGTTTTCGCATGATTTTTAAGATAATGTTTTGTCACAGGCCATTTTTTTTTTTTCTGAGCGATGTTAAGTTGTCAGGTTGACCTGATAACGCTTGAACGCATTCGAGAAATGTTTGTTGTGTTTCCTTTTGCAATAATAGCCCGTGGAAGTAATTACTGTGGGTCAGAAGAGGTTACAGACCGAAATTGCTCTAGCTGATAAGGGACAGTGATAAGGGAAATTTCTAATATTGCGCAGTAAGTTAATCTTTTATGACGGTAAATTTTCTTTCAAAAGTGGTCAGATGACCGATAAAAAAAAAAGAACCTTAAAGTTTACATTAGCTTCCACGTATCATAATCCATATCTCAAATGGGACATAACCTATATTTATGACCAAGAACCATGATTGAATTTTATATTGACAATGAAATGCGAAGGAATGGGAAAAATAGAAGCCCCCCCATGTGGGCGACATGTCATACCGGATGCCTTTTCTCTCTTTCTCATTCGTTTCCTTTCCGAGTGACTCTCACACTAGCGCTATTTTCGCACCCAAAGTCCCTGCAGCTTCTCGAATTGAGTTTTAACAAGTTAACTTGTAGCGTTCTCACCCTTTCATCTGTTCCAAGAAAAAGTTTTTTTTTTTTTTTTTTTTTTCTCGTTTTTTTGTTTTTTCGTTTTTTCTTTTTTCCCTGCAGCGTCTTCGGGCTATTTTATTTTTTAATAAAACAAAACGAAAAAAAGTATCTGTCATAAAACATTCAATTATCAATATTTTTTCGAATTTTTATTTCCTGAAGTCAAGGATAAGGAAACCTTGGAAACAAAATGGTTTCGGAAAACACACATTAGCAATGATTGTTTTTTCTTTGAAAATCCAAGAACATTGGAATAACAAAAAAGGGAAAAAGTAAATAAGATATAAAATTTTTTTCATAACTCATAAATTGGAAAAGCCACTTCCTATTGATGCAAACCGGGAGGAAAGGCCTTTTTCCAGCTATTGAACTAGCCATGCTTTTACTGTTTGTAAACAAACAAATAAGGTGTTTTTTTTTTTCTTGAAGAGAAATCACTGAAAACGTTATTTTCATTCGTTATGTCACTAGCGGTATTGGTCATTTAATTATTTGTCACCCATTAATATTCGCCATTAAAATACTTTTGTCACCAGGCTTTTAAAATTAATATATTTTTCAAATAGATATATTTCCTGCAAAATTATTTCCTAGGGCTTCTAAATGTTTTAAAACATTGTCTTCTTCTTTGTATTTCCCGTAGCGCGCAACAATCTTAAAAATCCTGCAGTCTAAATCCACCACTTTTTCTTCTTCTTCACTGGGGAGGCCCCGGATTCCAAATTTTCTATTCCCTGATCAACGGAGGAAACTTCAGGCTTCAAAAGTTCGATGAAAGCAAAAAGAGATGAAATGAGAATAAATGAGATTTTCCAGCCAAAAAAATATTTAGTTTTCTATACCACGCCTCACAGGTGTTAGTAGTCCGCGGGAGACCAGCTAAAACCCTTTCATAGCAGTTCCAGGATTCCAGTTCCAAGCATTGCGTAGGTAAAATCTCCCTTCACCAGCTTCATACCTCCTCTTTCACTTGACTCTTGTCACTCTAACACTTGAAACCGAAAGTCTTGCCTACACAGTAAAAAATTTTATGTCAAAATCAACATAAATCAACATAACTAGGTCCACGTAATTTTTATGTTGTTTTTGTTTTATGTTTACCTTTTGGGACAAACAACATAAAAAATTTATGTGGACCTCTTAGAACATATTTACATAATATTTTTTACTGTGTATCCATTGAAATATTTGTTAAAAATTTATCACTGATAATTTCTCTTTTTGATGTGCATTTGTAAAGATTAATTTTAATAGTAGAAATTTTCGAAAAACTTAATGAAAAAAAGCCCGAAAGAAAACGCAAATGAAAATGAATAAATAAAAAAACACACAGTAAAAAACATTATGTAAATATGTTCTAAGAGGTCCACATAAATTTTTTATGTTGTTTCTCCCATAAGGCAAACATAAAACGAAAACAACAAAAATTATGTGGACCTGCTTATGTTGGTTTATGTTGATTTTGACATAAAATTTTTTTATTGTGCAGAAAACGGGGGAAAAAAATTTGAATTTTCTACTTTTTTTTTTTTTTAATGTGAAAAATTATGTTAGAAAATGACCAATATAAAACGGTGACCAGTCAAAACAGGGACCAGTTTGTCATAGTGACTAACTAATTGATGACGAATATTCGGTGACAGGTTTTCCGGTGACGAATTATTTTGCGGTTATTTTCCTAGGGACGGTCTGCGGGGGACGAATTTACCGAAAAATGAATCTTACTTTCTCGATTTAAAAACCATTAAAACCATATTAAAAATCTCGACGGGAAAATTTATTTTCCACCCTAGGTTAACAACACACTATTTTGGGGCCCCCCTTTGAAATGTCTCCAAAAAAGTCAAAAATATTGTGTGCAAAACCTGAGCGCTGTATCTCTACTCTAACACACACCTGTAAGCACTTCGATTTTCCCGTTTAAAATACACGAAAAGTTTTCGATTTTTACAGCATTTTTTTTTTTTCCTACGAAATAGACAGATGAAAATTTGATCTCTGGGGCCATTAATTACTTATATGTGCAGTTATCGATAAAAATTTCAAAAAACTTCAATTTGGTTTTTAAATGACTTGAGAATTCGCTAAAAAAAAGCTAAAAAAAAGATTTTTAAACAGACTCAGAACACTGGAAAATATTCTGGTTAAAGTTATTGAAATTTTTATCGCTTTTATCGATTAATGCATATGTAAGTAGTAACTGGGTCAAGTGATCAAATTTTCATCTGTTCATTTCGCATTAAAAAGAAGAAAATATTCTTCGAAAATCGAAAAATCAACATGTATTTTAAAAATCGAAGTGCTTACAGGTGTGTGTTAGAGTAGAGATACAGCGTTTAGGTGTTGCGCACAGTATTTTTGATTTTTTTGAAGACTTTCCCCACAAAAATATTATACACCCTTTTATAATAGATAATACTTTTTAAAAAACCGAGATGACGGGCTTTTTCAAAATTTGATGTTCAGTACATTTTTGTTTAAGTACCTCGAACAAAACCAAAATCAAACGATTACACAATTTTAATAGGAATATTGAAGCACAAAAAGGAATTCTCAAATTTTACATTTAGATTTTCGTTTTCGTTCTTATTCCAGCTTTCAACATTGTCTCAAAACATTTGAGATTCTTAATTGATCGTTCTCGTGCAACTTAAACGTAGTCGAAACTTTGTTTATTTTCGTAGGACAGTTTTTCCGCCTACAAAATTTTAATTGGAATCGAATAATTTTTTTAAAATTATGGGAATATTCCTCTTAGCATTCTACACAACTTTTGTGACATGAAGTTTGGATCCCTTTAAACGTTTATGGTGTTTTTGTGAGATTTCCCCAAAAAAAAACCCAATGTTTATAAACAAACCATTAGCATGTTTACAATTTTTGAAGATTATTTTTATAAATAGTTTAAAAACATTTTAGTTTTTAATAAAAGCGAATTTTCGTGTCACAAAAGTTGTGTAGAATGTTAAGAGGAATATTCCCATAATTTTAAAAAAATTATTCGATTCCAATTAAAATTTTGTAGGCGGAAAAACCTTTCCACGAAAATAAACAAAGTTTCGCCTACGTTTAAGTTGCACGAGAACGATTAAATAAGAATCTTTAATTCACCTGTAGAACATCCTTTTAATACTATACTTATCTAATGATTAGGGTGGGTTGGAACTGATGCATTTTGGAATTTGAAAACTCCTGATAGTGGAATGGGTACCTTTTGGCAAGACTATTAACCCTAATTTTTTCGGATTTTTTGAGGGTCGCGCAATGACCTTGAAGATTTTAAATAGCCCATATAAAGACAAAAAATAAGAATCTTTTTTTTTTTTTTTGCTAAAAAAAAGTTTTGCTTCCTATTGGGAATTTTGCGTAGATTACGAATATGAAGTTGAAAGTTACTTTAAGTGTACGGTTTTAAGCTTTAGGCCTTTTTTTTAAACACTGAAATTCTTTAGACTTTTTCCCCCCTCAGCTTAAAAACCGTACACAAAAATCAATTTTGGACTTCACATTCGTAATCTACGAAATATTTCCGATTCGACAACGATAGAAAATAATGCCTTTTTCAGCCAAAAAAAAAAAAGTTCTTTTTTGCCCTTAAATGAGCTTTTTGCTAACGTCAAGGTCATTGTGCGACCTCAAGATGATCTTGAAAAAACCTAGAAAAAATTTGGGTAAATAGTGATGCCAAAAGACACCCATTCCACTATCAAAAGCTTTCAAATTCCAGAATTTGTCAAGCTTTTGACCCACCCTCCTGATGATTTGATCTTTTCTTTGTTAATAAATATTCACATAGTGAAAGGGAGTGAAATAAGGAAAGGGAAGGGGGGATCGGAAGGATCCCTCCTTCCGATTCCTTATTTCCTCCCTTAATAATAATTAATGGTGCATACATCGCTATTTCGAATGCTGAAACCGGAGGGACTAAGTCGGTCCCATATCGGCATCCCGACATCCTTCATTTTTCTTAAAATGATTGTCCGAGCTCGATGCCACATTGGAGCTCAAATGTCGGGAAATCGGATCGAATCGGAATGGAAACGCGTCACGTTTCGATACGATTACTTAACGGGTATCGATTTCAATTTGACCTGATTCCCAAAATAAAATTTTCGTATTTTTCCTAATTTTTTAAATCCCTGATTTGCAATAGTTTATTAGGCAAAGCTGCAAATTTCGGTTTTTCTTTTTATTCTTGTTTTTTTAATAAACCACTCCAAAATATAACTATACAAATATACAAGAATTTTTAAAAAATTATAAAAACATAAATATGAAAAACATTTTGATTTGATTACTGTATTCATTAAAATTTTGGGTCTAAACGAGAATTTCAATATATTTTTTTTATATTTACCAGAATTTTGAGAATGACATAATTACTTCGTTACCAACGATTTTAAAAAACAAAAATAAACAGAAAAGCCGAAATTCGTAACTTTGCCTAGGACTGGTAAATTATTGCAAAAATTTTAGGGATTCAAAAAAAAAAAAATATTCATTTTAGGAATCAAAAAATTTTAGAATAATTAAAAATTAGGAAATAAAATAGTTAGGAAAAAAATTTTAGGAACCAACATTTTTAGAAAAATGGATTACGATTTTTTTTTTTTTTTAGGAAAAATGGTGGGGAATCCAATTTTCCTTTTTTTAGGGGAGGGGGGGGGGGGATGCAAAAAATTTGAAATTTTCTTCTCGCTGTCACGGAATATTGCTTTTTTGATGGACGGAAATTTTTTTCCTTAGCCATTATTTAATATTCTTTTTTTTTCCTGGAAAACCAAATTGGATTTATTAATTTTTTTTTTTATAATCCGTTTCAATTATTCACGTTCATGAGTGTTTTCAACGATAAAAAAAAAGGGAATAAATTTATTCCTTTTAAAGGAAGTAACCGGAAATCCATCTGGATTTAAAAAGGTTTCGAGATATAATTTCTGGCTTTCTCCCCTTTTTTTCCTCAACACTTTCTCGGTTCATTTATCACATTGCGCAAGGTAGCAATTTACCACGGTGAATCAATCCTCGTTTGAAATTACTCTTTTCTTCGAATGTCAACAAATCACCTAAGAATTTCCCCTGTTGACGTCAACATTTTTGCATCTTTTTGTTTTTGATGTTTTTTATTATTATTCCACTTTTATTCTCGTTGTATGTGTAACAAGTGGCCTGGAACGATTCCAGATGCCTCAGTTAACGAACTGAGTTCAACATGTGGTTCAACAGAGTTTTCCTCACAGTTTACATAGTCCTTTTCTCTTCTCTGTGTTTCCTAAGGAAATTCGTTTTGCAAAATCGTTTCGAAAAATCGACCGTTTTTTTAAAATTAAAAAGTCTTTTCAAAGCTGCTTTACTCATTTTTAAGGAAATTTCCGAGAAATGTTTGTTAATTTTTAAGGACAAATACTTAAAATCTAATAGGCTTTTGCTCATTATAGCTAAGTAGTTTAATTTCTTTCAGCATTTTGTTTCTCTTATAATAGGATGAGACCTCGTTTCCTGGAGCTTTAGGGTCCAAATCACCAGGCAAAAACATTTTCGAGAGGCCATGTTCGGAATGGGAAAAGTTCATTTAACTTGAGACAGACGCCAATTTTACGAGAATATTCAAAGTGAAATCTGGGAATTTACTCAGCGATCCGACTTGCAGGCGACGTATCGCCCATTGAGCTTGAAAAAATAAAAAATTCGAAATATTTCAAAAATTTTGCTTATGATTTCAGAGAAACTGATAAAACTGCAGGGGGAAAAAGAATTGAAAAATTTTTAGGTCGTTCCGGAGCTAATTTTTATCTTCTTTTTCCCTGAGCTACTTTTTCTTTTTCAAATCCTTTTTTCCACCTGAGGAAATTTTTAATCAAATTTTCGAATCTCCAGATTTTTTTTCTTTTTTCTTAATTTTTTAAAAGTCTTTCTTTGTGATTAATTCGTTTAAAAAAAAAAAAAACTTACCAGTATCGGAAATGTTTTAATCCGAGTTATAAAAATACTAAATATTTTTCCTAAAAAAAGAAAGAAAAAAAAAAAAAAAAAAAAAAAATAACCGAAAAACTGGTGTTATAACTTCTACCCACCGGCAGACCCCGAAGTTTGTACGGAGTGCTCGAGCCCGTTTTTGCACCCTGGAGAACGTAAGCGATTTGCGGATACCGGATTCGGGGGATGTGAGTCTAGACCTTCTCTCTCTCTCGTACATTTCCATGGCAATGGCTACCAGTGGCGCCTCCCCGTTGAAAAATTTTTCTTATCGATTTCTCACCGAAGACAGTGGCGATTTTTTTACCCCCCTTTTTTTGTAAATTCGAATCCAATTTTCTCAACCGATTGTGAATTTGACTTTTTGCAAATTCGAAACACTTTTTTTTTTTTTTTTTAATTTTTAAAAAAAAGCACTAGGAGCTATGCTGGATTCGTCCCGAGTTTTTTTTTTTTTTTATGAACCAGGAAAAAACGAGAGGTATGCAGGAGAGAAAAAAATCGGTTTTGGAATGTCAGGGCATAGCTTGATCGACCTCTAGCATGCTTTCGGTTTTTATTTTCAATTCAGATCTCTATGGCGGTTGAAGGCGCTTTCAGCAATTATGGTTTTCTCGACAATCGAATCGCAGAGATTTCGGTTTTAAACAATCACAAAGCTTGGAAAGCTCTTTTCTCTTTTTGATGTTTACTCTTTTTACCCCCCGCCCGAAAAAAAGAATGGAATTCAAGATATAAATGCAAAAATGAATCATTTTATTTGCGTAGGTTTTGACCTTTCTTTTCGAAACTGTTACAAGCTCTCAGCAAAATCCGTGAACTTTTTGTGAAGATGCAGAACCAACATTAAGTCGTTGTAAAATTTGGCTTCCATTTATTAATAAGTAACTTTAAATTAAATGGTCATTTTTCTTTTTTCAAAAAATTGGGAAAAAAGAGATACGATTTTGATGATAAAAAAAAAAAAAAAAAAAAAAAAAAAATAAATGTTAATCACAAAAATTGAATGGGAAGTAAAAAAATGTATTTTGGGTGGTAAAAAAGAAACAAATAGGGAAGTCAATCAAATTTTGGCGGTAGCAACAAATAAATAAAATTAGTAACAAATCCAACTGAAACTTACCTAATTTAGACTGCGATTAGAACCTTGGTTGCTTTTTTGGGTCTCCCTCTTTTTCTTTTCTAAAGGTTTGGCTCGTTTTTGGCCACTGGAAGTGGCTTGGTGAATTTCAGGGGGATAGCTACCCCTCATACGTGTTTACATATAAACCGTTTCAAAAAATAAAAGGCATGTGCACCTTCCTTCTTTCCACTCATTCTCCGCGGAAATCTCCACAATCCAGATTTTGAATGCTCTTTTACGAAACTTCTCGACCGTGTTCCATCTCATCCGTTCCAAACTGCTCCCTCTTAGACAGTATGTAATACTTCGTTGGACATTTCTTTTGCCCAATTATACCCTTCCGTCCATTCCCTTAGTGGTACTGATACTTTGTCATAAAAAATACTGTCTCCATTTTTACATTTACATGACCACTTTTCAAATTTTTTACTTGCCAAAAATATTTTGCTTTCGTTTGTTTTGAAACATAAATGAGCAGTTTTAAAAATTTTTTTTTTCTTAATTTTTTATTCTCATTTTAATTTTTTTTTTTTTTTTTAATCTAGCAAGTAAGTAATTTTTTTACTGGTATACCTTAAGTATACTTACCAGTGGATACTGCCCATTTATCCATTTTTATTCTCATAATGCTAGGCATAACATGCCACACACACAAAAAAATAAATGAATAAATAAATAAATATTAAAAATAAAAATAAAAAAAAGTTATTATCAATAAAAAACGTTAAATTTCCTGCTGGAAACTTAAGGAGATTCATTATGATGACTTCAATGCAGAATGATAAGCTGGATTTAATTAACATAAAAAATTTAAGAAAATCAAACTGAAATTCCGTGCGTCGGAGGTGAACTAACATATCTCCAACGTGAATATGATTGGAGGTAGTGTGTTTCGAAATTTCGTGAAAGTGTCACGTGACCACAAGTTTAGACCAACATGAGCGTAAACTTTTAGTCACATGATTTTCACAAACAGTCGAAACCAACTATGTCCAATTACATTTACGATGGAGATACGTTAGTTTACCTCCGCTCCGACGCACGGAATTAAGAAGTGAACAAATTTTGGTAGAGGTGAAGATGTTGAAGCAAAATTATCCATAGAATATATGAATTATATGTAAATTATATATCTGCACACTCACCATGTCCATTCAAGGATTGCAACTTCTTATTTCAAATCCGACTTTACGAAAGGTATACAGGCTCAACGGTTGGCAGTGCTGATTTTATGCCTTCTGCTAGCAAGGTTATTTTGTTATCAAAGCAGAAAAGTTAATTCGCAGAAGATATTAATTTCAGTTGGTGCTTTGTAAAGTCACGTTTGAAATAAGAAGTTGCAACCCTTAAATGGACTTGGTCTAGTTCTGCACTGGAGGTCTTAGTCCTTAGCTCGATTACGAGCGTGGTGATCTCTTACATACACCTGTGTGTGCGCTCACAGGCATATGGAACCTTAACGTGGGTTTAACGCCGGTTCCGAACGGCTATTTTTGAGGGATTTACGAGGCAATTATTGCCGTGGTAAGCGAAATGGGCGTATGTCCATTCTTAAGTTGACACTTGTCTTCTATTTTTAACTTATGCAAACAAAAATTCAATTCCTGAATGGACATACGCCCAAATCGCTTACCACGGCAGATTACGCCTTCCGAGGGGTGGTGACGGTTAATTTTCTGACCAGCGCACTAGTTTTGACCTGAGAAAAATTTCTAGCTGTGAACTAGGATAGAAGCACGGCGCGTAGCATCTCATGATTGAGAGTCGAGCGCGCTATGAACTAATCTGCGGGCCACCCACTGAAGGTACATATATAAAAGTTGTATAGAATATATTAATATCTTTACCTCTACCCTTACCATGAACTGTATAGCCAACAGCAACAGCATGGATTTAGTGCTTTTAGTATCGACCTGCAATAGAAATAGCCTATACTGGGATTTATCCAGATTAGTTTCAAGCCATTCCACGATTTTGATTAGATACTGTTTGCCTCCTCCAGTTTTCTCCGGGTTCTGCGAATCCGAGATCCGTCTAAAGGCACCCGTTAATCTCATCTGTTAATCTATCGATATTACCGTCTTGGTTCATCAACACTGCAGTTAATGTTATATTTGAACACTAAATCCTTAATCACCTTCTCTTTCGCTATTAATTGGTCACATTTGCTGGATACCGATTATTTTAGTGTATATTTATTAGGGTGGTCCTTATTTTGGCAATTTTAGAATTCAAATCGCGTACCCCCAAAAATAGTCCTCCTTGGTGTATTGATAAACCCAAATTTTTTTACTCAAACGGAAAGCTTGGCGATTTGAGCTTAAAGTTCCAAAATTTGCCATAAGATAAAAAAAATCGAGCATTCTTGTTTTTGCGAAAAAAATGTGGTTTCTTACCGAAAATTTTCCGTAGATCACGAATCTGAAGTCCGTTTTTTTTACATCTGGTCCGGATGTTGTACTAGGGAAAATGGTTAGAGTGGAGAATCTGGGTTAAAATTTTATAAAATTTTTATAAAATTTTTATAAAACTTTTATAAAATTTTTATAAGATTTTATAAAATTTTTATAAAAATTTTATAAAATTTTTATAAAATTTTTATAAAAATTTTATAAAAATTTTATAAAAAATCTTGAAAAAGTAATTTCATAAAAATTTTATAAAAGTTTTATAAGATTTTTTTTTCAAATTTTGCACTTTTTGTCTAAAATTTTGTCCATTTTATATAAAATTTTTATAAAAATTTTATAAAATTTTATAAAATTCTTATAAAATTTTTATAAAATTTTTATAAAATTCTTATAAAACTTTTATAAAAATTTTATAAGAATTTTATAAAAATTTTATAAGAATTTTATAAAATTTTATAAAAATTTTATAAAAATTTTATAAAACTTGTGCAACAAATGCATTCTTCTTTTTTGGTACATTCAACGGAGCTTAGATGTTTTTCCGAGCTGGAAAAAATTTTTTCCCAGTATTTTTCTGCCTTGCGTA